>VWZG01005578.1:69219-104693 GCA_013396735.1 Grallaria varia | reverse complement strand
CAAGGTGAACCCACCACACAAAGAAACCAACAAATTCAATATAACGATTTGTTCATCTGAATCTCTAAAATATATCACTCAGCCTACGGGCTGTTACGATCAGTATAGTAATATCAAGAACAGTATTTATTCGTGCCATGGCAGAAGAATGATCAGAAAAGTCTTCATTCTGGACTTGTACTCCCACCACTGCTACTCAGACAAAAATTACTACGCAATATCAGTATTCTCCCTGATAAGAAGTCAGGAATAAGTGTGAAACCTTTGATTCAGCAAAATATTTAAGCAGGTGACCAGCAGCCATGCTGCAGGCAACCTGATGACTTCCCTGGTTTAAAGTGTGTCTTATGATTAAGTACTTTGCTGAATCAGACTTGGAGCAAAGTGGTTTCATCCAGCCTCTTGGTATTAAAATAAAACCTCTTTACAAGGGCTTGACTTTTCTCCTGAGATTGGCCTGGTGAAGACCAGACAATCAATTATTTCTTTCAGTTATGGCCTTTACAAGAGTGATTTAAGGAATATAAACACTATTCGAGTCTGAGAAAATATCATTATGTAAAGAACAACATATTATTAATAACATATAAAATAATTATGGGTAGATACAATATCTTAAATGAACAGAAGCCAGAAGATTCAGAATCAAACCTGGACCAAAGCCTGAGCGTTACAGGGATATTTACATATGGGCAGATTGTAAAAGCAGTCTGGCAGGACAGCAGGTCTCCAGCTGTAAGAGGCCCTGACTTGAATAACTTCCTTTGCTTTTCCTTTTCCAGTTTCATGTAGTTTTGTATGTGCATCCCTTTCAATTAAAAAAATGTTAGGGAAAGCCTCTCATTTGACTAAGCAATTCCAGATATTCACATCCATTTCCTGAGACACTTCACACGATGCTCTGTGACTAAAAATAATGACTGAAACTAGAAGGTTATCCCTGACTTAAGGAAGGAATCCTATATTCTCCCTTTGTGCAGCAGATCTAATGCCAAGCAGACTGCCAGCCTACAGGCAACAAGGGAGGGGCACTGTTTCATAAAGACTATCTTTCCACTGAAGATCCAGCTTATTCCCCTTTTTGTTTTACCCCACACAGACATCCTGAGATCTTACACTTTCACCAGAGGCAGAGTCATATGACTAAAAAGGAAGTTGCCTATAAACTAACCAGGCCAGGAGTGCTCTAAGTACAGGTATAGGCACTCCAGCTATAGTGATTTTCTATCTCCCCAAGCTTCAGGCAGACATGCTGACATTAACAATCTTCGATTATTAGCATTGATGTCTTACTGGTGCTGTTGCAGTATTAGGCTATGTTGTCCTGTTAATGTAGAGCAACTCTGGTTTTCTTGAAATGACCCAGTGAGCAGTTTCAAGTACACAGCTCCATCCTCCTGAGACACAAACCTTTCAGTACTAATTTTAACTTCAGCTCCTGCATCTCAAGACTGAGTCAGTCAAATGCTGTGAAATCAAGCATCGTCTATTTTGCCTTGAAGAAGTCAGCTTCTCTGTTAGTCACTGAAATAGATTCTCCCTTGATTCCTCAAAAGCTATTTCACTTTTATGTAACCTCTACAAAATACTACTTACTGATGTGCTCAGGCCATAGAAAAACGAGGTACAGAGAGACAATAAACCTTTACCTCCTTGTTTGTAGTCAGCTGGCACAATGCTAATGGGGTGTGTTCACAAAACAACTGAAATTCAAACATGACCCAACACTGCCTGAAATCACCTGTGTACACAGAGGTAAAACTTATTCACTTTGCCTGCCAGAAAATTAAAGACCTCCCACAGCTACCTTTGGTATAGGTGTGGGCTTTTTTCCCATTGTGTTAACAACTGACTTACCTCCAGTAACCATCTTTTGGCCTAGTTTGCACATTGTTCCTGGCAGTATTTCTCTAGCACAAAGGAAAAATTAACTTCCACTTCTTTGAACTAGCTGCTCTTTTTGCTTCTGCTATAAGCCGAGTCTGGAGACCAAGAGCACTGATTTAAGCAGGGACCATGGCTACAGGGACCTCAAAGCTGCATTCATTGCTCACGCTGCAGCTTACCTAGACATGAAGAGACTCTTTGAGGGGTGTTACTTCTATGTGGGGAAAAAATACAACTAAGTTTCCCTCCCCAGAAGGCAGCAATCCCAAGCACATTTAGAATGGAATGGATGACAGGTGGGTAGAGGGGAAGAGGAACCAAATGGGACCATGCTCAGTTCACCTTCATCATGGCCCAAAAAGACCACTGTGCTCTTCACTGTGGCACTGGAATGTGTACTAGAGCCAGTCCACTCTGAGCTGAACAAATGGTGTTCATAGTACTCCTCATCGGAATTGTAGGGCTCATCATCAGGCACAGACACTGAAATGGAGGGGGCCAGGTGTTTACGCCACTCCCTGCCGGCAGCAGGCCCACAGCTACAGTGCTGCAGCAGTCCCACCTTATCCTCCGCCCCTTCATCTACAAATAGACACACACAGACAAACGCTACAGGACAGACAGAAAGACAAAGAAAACACAAGACAGGATGGGCACAGGCCTCTAACAACACTAGCCACGACATCATGCTGCAGAGTGGATGACACCAGCCAGGCTACAAGTTAATGCAGGATGGAGGAGTGAGCCAGCTGTGCATTTTAACACATGGGCCATGTACGAGGTTTGCAAACACTGTAAACCAATCGTTGGAAGAAGTGAATTTGCAAAAGTACATGCACATTATTTAGAGGAACACACTGCACACAAATCACATATCCCAGCTATATTATACCTGACTATTAAAAACCTCTGAAGGGTTCTGATATAGTTGTATCCCCTCATAGTCTTCAGATAAAATACTTGAAAATGTAAAATTTAAAAAGTCCTTAATTAAGAAAAAAAACAGCTTACACTTTGGCCAATGGTGGCTTTAATTTCATTGTATCTATTTCAAAATTCCCCACTTTCTTCTTTTCCCTGTAAATAATATTTAAATAACAAAAAACCCCTTCCCCAAATAGCAACTTTTTTTTCCAGATAAAGGCCACACAAAGCTGCTTGCAGCAGTCTCTGTTAGGTCTATATTTTATGCTGTTGTATAATGTTTCCATGGGTAAACTAGCTCCCACCTTTGTATTTGCTAATGCTTTGGAATGACAGCTTTATTCACCCATCATTGCAGCATGCAGAAAATCACACAATCATCTCAGGGTTACATCAGCTACTGACAGCTACGGGGACAGGGAGTTTGAGTTATTTGCAAGACAAAGGATAATAATACTACCCAATGAAAATGACAGGCCTACCACCTGATCCCTACAAACCTAGAAGGGAGACCTGAGAGCTCATGCAGGCTGAAGTGTTCTCTCATCATGACTAAAGCTATGGAAAACTTATACATCTACTGCTAGACAAAAGACATTTAAGACCATTCTCAGTGTAGGACAACTGGCAGTTTGATGAACATCACATTCATGGAGATTTCCTACTAGCTTCAAGAACAAGTCCATGCTTGGTGTCCCTGGTCTTTCTCCGTGCAATTATAACTTAAAAGAATTTCCTCACAGCCTTCAAAACGTTCACTCTCAGATTCAGAACATGGAGTCAGAAAGCAAGGCTTTAACACAGGCACAGTAACAGGTATTACGCAGATCTCTGTGTGTGACCCCAAAACAAGATGGCTTATGAATGCAGCTCTAACTGCCATTACCCAGTCTTGGAAAGCAACTTTGATCCAAAACAAGTCCATCTATAAGAGCTCTAAGGTTCCTTCTGGCAAACAGTAAGTTTTTAAGTTTCTTTTTATAGCACACCATGACAAGACAATGTCTGTGCCTTTAAAAAAGCATCCTCTGCTTTCTGCAGCAACAGAAAGCAAGTGTCTTGTAATGATACGGATTTCTTCTACCTGGGAAAGGAATGCTACAGGAGCAACCCATTCAGGCTCAATCATTCCCAAAAAGGAAGGAAAATTAGCAATGGCGATATTAGCAGTTCCTGTATTACAGTCCTGCAAAGAAAGTTTGCCCATGTTTAAGATTGGGACCAGCCCCTGAGGCCATCCAGGACCAAACAAATACTATCCCCAGAACCTGGTTTAAGAAAACCATTCTCACTGTTTCTTTCAGGGCACAAAGAGTGCCTGAAACACTGATATTTTAGCTGCTTCACTCTTGTAGTGGAATCCAAATCCCAAATTCAGGGGTTTATGCATTATTGAAAGAGGTAGGTGTGGAAAGATAAGCTGGCAACCTGCTTCTGCCAAGCAGGAAGCTCTGCAGAGCACTGCAATAGGAAATGCTAAACACAGAACTGTGCCTAAGCTTCCCACTTTTCCCGAGTACTCAAGCGCCAGAAGCAAGGTTGCAGGGAAGCAGCATCCTTGATCCACTTGCAATGCAGAACGACTGGATTTCTTCTCCACAGAAGCCCTCCCAAAATTCTGTAACAGATTTGAGGGTTCTCATGGTTTGCCAAAAGCAAGTTTCAAGGGGTGAGCTCATGGCTCAGAGAGTGAGACTCCAGGAATCAACTCCCTCCCCAGTCCAAGAAGGTTCAAAACTGCAACTCCCACTCTTCTGTATGGTGCCCTCACACCGGCCCTGCATTATGGAGGGCAAGAGTGGAATGGGCTGACATACTTGTCACCTCTTCTGCTGGAACAGTGACATTGTGGAGAAAAGAAGGGAAGGTTGATATGGTCAGAAGCAGAACACAGAAAAGGATGATGTGCAAAAGGGGAGGTTCTCCTTCCAGCTGTGGGTTGTATTTATCCAGGGACCCTTCAAAAGCAAAATGCATGAACAAGAGTGAAGATGAAACGCCAGGGCTTTTCTATACTGATGCAAAGAAAGCTCAGTATTCCTTATTTATAGGCTCTGAATGGATTGCAGGCAAGAAAATACAGGCCCTGTCACTGCTCTTTAAAACTACAGAACTGATGACAGTAAAAAACCTTAATACATACTATTGTGATGGTCCAAAATCATTTGGAGTGCAAAGTCTAGTATTGTTTGGCGCTGTTACATCTGCAGCTATTACAGATTTACATTGATTATTTAACATTGAATAAACAAAGATATTTTCAAAATTACTGCAGATAATTTCATTAACAGCGTAATGATGTCTTTAAAGGCGGATATCCTTTTATTTCAACAAAAAGAAAAATCCTGTTATTTCAGTTCCTTCTAATCTTTTTCATCTCAAATTGTGGAAAAAATCCCTAATGCATTTTGAAGTCCAAGAATAAAATCATTTCTCACAAAGGCTAATTCTGCTTCAGCTTCCATGTATATTTTGAGAATGCCTTTCAAGAAGTGATTTTTCCTGTCAATAGATCCATTTTCATAGGACACATGATTCTTTTCAGTTTGCAAACCAGTCATATTTGATATATAAAGCCTAACATGAAATGCCTATTTCAAAATGGAAGACAGTCCATCAAAGGCCTACTCCTATCCTGTAACATTTACGAAAATTTTTATATGAAGACATTGTTGACCATTGTCAAAAGGCACGGAGCACAAAAGAAATGCCAATCTGGCAAGAGAACATTGCATCAGCCCTGCATGACTAGATATAACTGATAAAGGATTAGAGGGTGTTAAGGAGAATTTAGTTTCCTGAACAAAATTATGTTATTATAGTTTAAATAAATGAATTAATTTTGATAAGAAAAATCATTCCCTTACCTTCTGCAGCAGTAAAAAGGGATAGGTTCATTTGAACGTTTTTCTGCAGCCAAATCAAAGGAACCTACATCCATGGACTCCTTTCTCTCATGAAATACAGCTGACCCACAAACCTCTCTGTCTTTTCTACCTTTTTTTTTTTTTTTTTTAATTTGTGTTTGCTGCATGGCTGGCCACATCCACCTCTGTCATGTCTACAACAGTGATTTCCTTCCTAATATGACTGAAGGAAGTCTCTTGGATTCAAAGCAATGTGACACACTGACAAGTGCACTAGGAAAAGCAAGAAGGGGAAAAAAGGTCTGAGGTAGACACACTAAGTGCTCACCTTTTTTGTTCAACAAATTAATAAACTGCATTCTACTGAGAAGAAAGACAGATGACGTATAGGTGCATGAGGATGGACAGCCAGATGGTATTGGGAAATGGGAGGTTTAAACAAGTACAGTAAAACTGGGTCAAACCCTACTGAGGCAAAGTCTTCAGAAGAGGAGCTTTGCCTGAATAAAAATGACAGGTCTGGCTCACTCAGGTCAGCAAAAGCCCAACTTACTCACAGAAAACAAGGACCCCATCTTCTAACACAGAGCAGAACACAAGACTTTTACTACCATTAACTACATTGAATTGACAAACATTGATGTTTTGGGGAAAAGCAACATAATATATCTCTGGTGAAATTATTTCCAAGTTCTTTCTGTTGCTTCAAACAGCTCTACTGTGGACATGAAAAAGAAGCTTCCAGCAGAGTGCATTAATGGCTCAGCACATCATTTCTGTCCATACTTCCCCTACGAACTGGCCATCTGCTCTGAAAAATGAAGACTTGAATCAAAATCTTGTCATGGAAAAGTCCCGAATCTTTTTAAAAAACATGATGCTGTGTAAATCATCAAAAACATCTCCCAAACAGTGACCTTTCAGTCCATGTAACCACCCCTGCAGGGGAAGCAAATAAGTGCCATTATATTAACTCAATTCTACATGCAAGGAAGGAGGAAACCAACAATGTCGTGACTTGCTGAGTCATATGCACAGCTGGGAACTGTAGGGTCTAGTAGTTGATAATAACCTCAAGTTACATAGTGTTTTGCCACCTGCCTGTACTAGTACAGCTAGCAAAATGCTTTCTATTTGCTTAGGGGGCAATTTACAACCTCCTGTCAATTAATCCATATAAGTATCAATATACGGGCAAATAATACAGCTGATGGAAACAGCAACCAAAGTTAATCTTCAGCCTGAAGCTAATGGAAGAACCTTGACATCAGCCTGAAGGAGAAGAACAAGCCCTTTACTATGATATGAAAAATTAAAAACCATACACTAGACTAGCCAAGTGGACTATATATTAGAAAATACTGGTAAAAACCTAGTAAGAATTCTAAAAACCTTTGATAATGCCTTAGCAGCTTTCTTTTCAGTCAGTAGTTTTGATTGCCATTACCTCTGGGTGATGAGTCTAGGAACTGTTGTACCATTTTTTAAACACACAATGGGCATGTTTTGTTTCGGTTTTTTTTAAAAACAATAATCAATTAGTCAAGTTCTTTATATTGGTTACTAACCACATCCAGCAGGTATTTCCAGTAGAGTGGACTGACAAATGTTGTTGTTAACACAGCCTGCAATAGCATTGTGTCAAAAATGACTGCAAGATGGAACATGCCTGATTGCAGTGTCCTCATAAACTGAGAGTCAGACTCTGCTAGTACATGAAATAACAACCATCCACTTGCAAAATTCATAGAGGCTGTGCGTTAAAATACCAAAGTTTGTTCAGCAGATGATAAGAAATTATTTTCATGCACTTAAGCAATAAAAAAGAAAATGCTAAAAGAAAATCCCAAGAAGGAAATAAATGGACACAGAAAGATGCTACTGATATGGCAGAGCTCAGCTGACACTTCCCTGGAGATTCTGAACCCAAATCCTTCTCTCTTTTGCCCGTGACATGGCTCAGTTTTGACACACAGCTGTCTCCCTGAATGGATGGCCTTGATGCAGCAGTCGTCTTCTGCTGAACAAAGCACTGAACACATGCTTACACTGTGAAAACTTCACTGGCATTTAGCATTAACTGCTTAATGTTAAGCCAACACTTCAGTTCTTCACTGGAGGAGAATGCAGTGAACACGGCCTACTGACATTGAATATTTGTGCAGAACAGAATAGAAATTTGCTTTGTGAGACTAGAATGTGTAGAGAACCCCCAATACACACAGGCACCGAAGCATGAATTACAGATCGAGGGCCGAAGAAATGATCCAGCTCTAAATCTCCTTGCTCTCATACATTTAAGATTCCAAAGCTAAAGGCAATTAAAAAGAAAGGCAGCCAAACAAATATTATGGAAAGAAAGATGAGTCATACTGAATCACAATTTTGGTGACCACACTGGGACAACAGGCACCTTGGCTTATACTGAACACAAGAAATAGAAAGATGAGCAGCATCATCACTTTTTCTTTAGTACAGACATGCATAACATATCCTGTCAGTTACCTCTGTGCATGTGTCTACCTCATCCATGCATTGCAGCTGGTTTGCAGAGGGGGAGTTATTGCTGGGAACACCTTATCTTTTCACATGAAGGTGCAGAAAGTCTTTCTGATTCCCCCCTCCATCCTTTAGATACATGTCTGATTCCTGTGCTGACAGCTGTACACTGTGATGACTAGGAGACCCTTACCTTCCTCCAGAACTCCAGTCTGCTCGGAAGCTGGTGAAGGAGGTGGGGAAGGAGGCAGGTTGGCTGACTCTTCAACTGCTAGAAATTGAACAGTGAAAATGAGATACAGCAATTAATTGCAGGGAGACCAATGCATGATGCAAGCTGCAATCAGCCTCTTTCTGCCCAGCTGAGGAATGACCCAATGGATTTTCAGACAGCCATTGCAGAGTACATGGACTTTGGAAGTTATAATAAAAAAATTTTGGTTTTGTCTGTTTTTGTGGTTTTTTTTGTTTTTTTCTGTTTTCTAATGGTATGAACTATTTATAAGATTCTGGTCACAGAATACAATATAAAAATCATGTACAAGATAATATTTTAAAACAGTATTGTCTCTTAGAAAACCCTCAGTCATCCAAGGCAACACAAATAAAGTATCTGAGCACGAGAGATAATATCAATTCATGCCAACTATCAGAAATTGGCATCCAATATCTTCAATTTACCTGAAGTACCTGAATAAAAAAACATTCTTCACATTTTCTTTTCTTCTGCTGAGTTCAAGATTAATCACAGAAAACATGCAAGTATTGCTTGTCTAAATGCAAAAGACATCAGCCTAGGGAACTTCTGTCAGTTGTGACATAACAGTAATTCAGTAGAGCAAGGCACAGTGAAAACTTAGATGCACTTAGATTAGGGTTTAGATTCATTCTCAGTCACAAGACCAGATGCTGAGATCAGATGATTTTTTTTCCAATTATTTTAATTCAAGTATGATGAAATCCCAAACAAACTGTTTCTTAAACGAACTTAGGATAACCTCTGCACCTGATTTCACAGGAATCACTCTGAGAATTTTTCTCTTTAAAAACAGATCCATTCCTGGGGCTTAACCAATGTTTTTAAAAAAAGGCAGCAAATCTGTTTTAACAGATCTCTCTCAACAATGGCACCTCTCAACAAGCAGATTTCAGTTTCCAATTCAGGGCTTCTTCTCAGAAGGCCACTTTCAAAGCCCCAGCAGAACTTTCCAGGCTTCCTCCAATTGATTTCAGTGTGGTTTGGAAAACACTGTATGGGACTTGTCCTTAAGATGTGCTGTCCAGGGACAGGGTATTTATAAATTCATCACAATTCAACTGACCACAGGAACTGTAACACCAACAGTTGGTAATTGAAGGCATACTTCTCACAATGTTTTTTAAACTACTTATCTGACTAGAACTGAATATCCATTTTGCCTCTCCCAGACCCAAGAGATTTGCACTTAAATATGTATGAAGTGATTTGTAGACTTGCAGTCTTCCATGTAAAATTGAGAATGTATTTACCAAGTAACACATGTTCCTGCTGCAGTCCAAAGTTAGTTCAATGAAGCACAAGCCCTTGGGAACCAAATTTCCAACAAATATTCTAAATGACTCATTAATTCATTCCTAGGTAGGATCCAGCCATTGCACTGAATTAAGTAAGTGTCTGTGGTGAAAACACCACAATGCATTGTTTTGATTTAACCACAACATAGGTGCACTTGGCAGAACCTATCCGAGACAGGCCTGCAAGACTTCCCTTACCCCAGGATGGACTATGGCCTTTCTCTGGCTTTTGGTGTACATGTTTTGAACTACTGCATAAGTTTTCCAGCAAGGAGGAAGCACTTCAGTTACAAATGGCTCTATACCTACCTTCTTTTATACATATACACATATATACGCATATACACTTATATTTCAGAGAGACATTTCAAAAAGGAGGCAGCAGGAAGATGGGGACATAGCATGGACCAGTGGCAGTTTAGATTACCGGCTTCTATCATGTCACTCCTTCTCCCACAGCCTCCCCTTACCCTGCCTGGCTACTAATCCCTCTGCACCCTCACCTGCTGTGCCCCATTCCTTTCTCTTTCCCATTGAGATGCTTCCCCTCCATTTACTTGAGCAGCTACTACCCAACCAGCAAAGCCTCACATCCATTTTATATGGTCTCCTCTGTCTTTCCGTCTCCAGACATTAATCTTTCATGTTGTACATGGCTCAATGCAAACAGTCCCACCAAACATGATGACAGAACCCCTATCACCAAAAGCACTCACAATTGCGCCACTCCGGAGTCAGAAACCAGGTGGAGAACTGCTGTTAGAGCACACAGGGAATGAGACAGTCATAAGGCACAAAGAGCTGGGAATACTAGGATACCACTATTATTATTATGTGGTTCCAGCATTTACCCAGTGGTGCTGCGGTTTACCCATGACCATAAACCAACGTGAATACGCAGCTAAAACTGCGTTTTGTAATATACACACAGAGAGTATTTGCAGGGATGAGGATACTTGGAACAATCTTTGTCTCATTTTACCTAAAGGTAGCGGTCCAGGCTGATCTTTGTGCTGAGCTTCTTTTTCCTGCTCGTCTTTCAGGACTGCTACAGCTTCAGCTGTTACTACTTGTACTATCCTTGCAGACACTTCTTCTGTGACAGCAGCAAAGTCAGAAAAAAAAAAAAAGAAAAGCATGCTAATCAGAATGGTGTTTTAAAATCATAAAGATTAGCTTAATCAATAAAAAATGAAGGCCAACAATTCATTTTTAAAAGGTAATCTTTTTTTCCTGAAATACAAGGAAATCATTAAAAATAAAATAGAGGATCAGATATTCCAAAGATCTCAGCAGAAAATGCTGAGTACTTATAAAAATCAGGAGCCCAGCCTATACAGCAAAATACACAAAGAATCATTATTAAATGTTCTTTCTGTTAGGGACAATATGCAGCACCTGCAAAATTTTAAGACATTCATTTATTAAATGTCTAGAAGAAACTTTGTAGGTACTGTTTTGCACACAGGGGTAGAATGGCCAGCTGAGTAATGGGATTTCTTGATATTTAATATATGAAGTGAGCTGCATTCTAACATGCACTTTGGATGCTATTTCCTCCTCAACGGCACACACTCAGTATGCACTGAAGGCAGCCACCTATGCTGACGAGGGACTTGAAAAAGAAGGGCCAAGTAACACTGCTGTACAATCAAAATGCATACTTTGTCTTCCCTTTTAAGACTGCCACACAGAGCTCTATTTAAACAGTAGGCCTGAGTATCATGCAGAGAAATTGCAGTGAATAACATTTGGTGGCATGGGCTCTTGGGTCCCGGTCTCAGACACAGGCTTGGCTCCCAGCTGTCACTCTTGCTGTGCTCAAAGCAGGGAAGGGGACTTGCATGGAGCTGGCTCACGTTTGACAGACCTGGGTGCCATGGGAGCCATGATCTGATCTTCCCCACTGCCCTCAAGGTGTGGCACAGCTGAGAAAAGCCGAGGAACAGGGTGTTCTGGTGACCAGAGGTTGGCAGTGGGACCACTGAAGGAGTAAATACTTCCAGACTGAGAAGTTGTGTCTCAGCACCAGACCCATTTAAAGGGGCAGTGAAATGTCATCAGGCACACAGCTACATGTGACTTCCTGCCCTATAAGCAGTTCAGGTACCTTTGATCTAATGAATCAAGATCTTAAGGCCTGGTCCAGCAGAACCTTCTACAAAAGAATTCACTGAAAAAGGCTTTCTTATTCTGATGTGCATATTAGCCCACTCTCGCTTAGTCATTAGTCAACATATTCCTCTCTCTTGTGGCCTAGAGAAGGCCACAAGCTGCGTGGTCACAGCCCATAAGCTGCACTGCTGGGCACACACCTGAGAACAGAGCAAAACTTCAATGTTGCTCCAGCCCTTGCATGGGAACGGAGGTTTGTAATGGCAGATGTCAATACACCCTGCTCCTGTCAGAGGCCCCATTAACCACTATCCTGGAGGCAGGAATAAAAGCTCTCTGCTCGCCCATTACTGTGACCTTCAGACAAGGACTGGCTGGGAAGGGCAAGTATATTTAAATCAATGCCCTACATGTAACTTCACAGCAACCATGCTGACAAAGGATGCTGTCCATTAGATTAATAATGATTTCTTTTCACAGATAGTACCCTTACTGATTTCCTTTGTACTTTTAACATAAAGTTATTCCTCTTTGTCATTTAGAAAAGCTGGTTTTTCCCCCCACAAAAACACAGATGTGAGCTACTTGACTTTTACAGCCACATTTGCCTAAAACCAAAGTGCTAGGTTAATCTTTCTTTTGAACAAACTATTTAATGAGATATTAAAAATCTCCACCCACTGGCAAAGAACATTCCTAACTGTTGGTATTTATATCTTATAATTCACTTCCCTTCTGACTGGTCACCTGTAGAGCAGTGACTGTAACAGTTCCATTGGCTGCTGCCAATAGCAAGAGAGATGGATGAATATGTCAGAATTACCAAGCAATGAAAAAAATAAGCTGATTTGAAAAACTGTTAACCCAGAAATATATGAATATAAACTTGTCAAGGATAAATTCAGACTGGAAATCCAAAGATGCTGCTTTCCTACCATCAGGGGGGTGAAGTGCTGGCAGCCTTCAACATAAGAGGAAACAAATAAACTGGCTTTGAAATGGGGCTCGACACGTTTATGAAAGGGACTGCATATAATATAGGAGCAAGTAGTAAGAGGCTGGAAATAGCAGCTCTAGTTCTCTATTCTTCTATTCAACAACATGCCCCTGATTTGAGATCAAACTCCTCTTTGCGGTTAAGTAGATCAAATCTAGCACTACAATCCCATAAATCAAGTCACACATGTGGCCAGTCCCACAGACCAAAGAACAGGAATACTGATTTGAAGCCCAGCAACCTACTCAGTTGCCTTTCCAAGGCCTGCACCTCATTTTGCAAAGCCCCCCCAAAAAGCTTCATTTTGGGGCTTTTTTTAATTTCTCCTGCTTCCACACCTGCTGGATGCTGGTGATGCTTCTCAGCACCTATTCCTTCTGTTGGCTTGTGAGAAACATGGAACAGGCACTTCCCAGACCCTCCCAAACTCTCACATGGTGCTGCTGTTGCAGAGCAGTGGATTGGACACAAATCTGGAATCTTTACAGGCCATGACAGCTCCCTGTGTTGTAAGGCACATGCAGCCCACAAAGAACAAGTGGTTCTGAGGAAAACATGCAGAATGAACCTGTGGCTTGGCCCATCCTCTTCCTGCAGACACTTGGTGCCCTCCCCACACTAGCCACGGTGTGCTGCAACACCTTGCATAGGTGGCATATAAACTACTCTTACATAAAGCATCCTTTGATACCTGGTATATCCCTGCTCAGATTCTGCTCTTTCAGAACCGGAAAAAGTGCCGCCCCAACAGCTTTGGTGAGCACAGAGAATGGCCCAGAGCTTTGCAGAGTCCCACAGCTCCAAGAGACCCCATGACAATTCCCATCACCACTTTACACCTGGAGGATGTGACACATGACCCTCCTGTCAAAATTTCCATGAACCTATCAATCACAACACCAGTGACAAAAGCAACATCATCAAGTCTATCCTGTTAGCTCAGATGAACAAATCAAGATACAATGAGGAAGACTGTTGAGAGAATAAAGTTTTTTAAGCTTATTTTTACACAAAAATTTAAAGAAAAGGCTCCCATAAGCTTCTTATACAGAATATGCGAATGTATACCAGATTTAGTACTCTGGAGCATATCCAAAGGAAACCCACTTGGTCAACTGCTTTCCATCAGCCAAGCTACTACAACCCTCCTCCCAGCAAGGTAAGACAAATCCCCATTAAAAATGGCCTCCTGTCTTACAGAATTTATACTTGTTCCCATCTAACTTGGTTCTCTGGTGCAACTGCGCTCTCCAAGGCTGGAGAGCTCCCTCTCTTCCTGAGTTCATTTCCCTGGGACAATGTTCCACAGGGAGGATATGTCTGGGAGTGAAACGTTGCCTCCTGAAAAATGGAAATTTCAATTTCAGTCTATGCAAAGTAAGTAAATAAAAATACCAATGGCCCCTGGGTTTGTGCCTTAGTTTGGTTTGGTTTGTTTAGTAGGGTTTTTTAATCGAGAAAGGCTTCCGAAAACCCTGCTGATGGATATTTTGGGTGACACAGGAGGCATGGGCAGTTCACCAGAAGAGCAGTGCTTTTGCTATACATGACTGCTGTAAAAGGACAGACATTTCTGTACTAATGGACACTATAAATAGCAGATCCAATGGGTAAGTCAAATCCTCACAGGGCAGCTACTGAGACTTTTCATAGTTTCTTCATGGTTCAGTTACAGTTCAAAGAAGCAGAATGATACAGTACAAAAAAAACAAACCAAAACAAACAAAAAAAACAAAAAAAAGAGGAGAGAGAGAGAGAGAGAGAAAGAAGACTTAGCCAGCCTGGATGCCAGGGAAATTCTTCACAGCCCAGAAACTCTGGATTCATTAGACACAGTTTTGCTTGTAGACATTTCTTTTCTCTCTTTCCCCTTTTCCTCTGACTCTATTCTGGGCAACAAAAATGGCACTAACATATTTAAGGTAATACCAAATACATGTATTTCTTAAAGGCACAAGCACCGTGGCTTCATGTTATACTCCAGTAGAACGAGGAATAGCAATATTCCTTTCCCTTTGCACTTTGCAGAGAGTAAAATGCTGCTCCTTTTCAGCAAGATGTCATCTGCTTGCGATACAGGACATAGACAGTTTGGTTTCAAGGAATGTACCCAAAAATACAGGCAGATGTGATGTCCACAATGGAAAGGAAACATTGTGAAAGACCCTCTCCAAAGCCCCTTGACAAGGAGGAGGCTGAGGCGAGGCTAGGAGCTGACACAGAGGGACAATGATTCTGCTGCTCCCTTGAAGGCTGTCTCTTCAGACCAGGCTCCAGTGGGGCTGTCAGGTCAGCTCGGCCCAGCTGCTGCCAGTGCCACGACTGCTCTTTGGCAGGAACAGAAGACTCTGCTCTGCTGAGAGGGCAGGCACCTGTGTGAGGTACTACAGGAATTTAAACCAAAGTTGAAACTCAAACGAGTAAGCACTCTGTGCTCCTGGTTTTTTAAGTCTATAAACCCCAGCCCCCAACATACTAAATCAGGAGATCTGAAATCTCCCTGCCCCACAGATAACAGAGGGGACATAAACTCTTCCAGAGAATTGGGATGTACAGGGCATGCTGAACCAACTGCTGATTGTATGGCGAGCTTTCCTCTTGGCTGGGTTTAGAAGGCCTGCAGCCTCCACAGGCTGCTCTCCCCTCCTCACAAGCACACCCAAGGTACAACAGCTGCCCAATCCCCATCCCAGCCACTCTGGCACTGACATTTAAACCTAAGTAGGCATCACTGAGACACTCTCTCCAGACACCTGAACCCCTCTTCACCGACAGAGATTCAACCAGGGGCAGTTAAATGAGCTTACATGACAAAGCATGGCTAGAGCCGAGCCCAGGATCTGGCCAAGACGTAATACTGAATCCCTCTTTCATTTCTTCTTGATGCTGCTCCAGTTGTCAAAGGATTGCTGATGTTTCCACTGGCACCTGAATCCATTACCTATAGTACTTTCATTTCCCAGGAAACCTTTCCACTCCATTAACTTTACTAACAGACAGGTCTACCAGCCCCAGAGACAGGTTTACAGATAGTGGCAAGAGTCCTTTAAAAAAGATGTCTGAGCTTTCACCAAATATCTCCAGGAAAAAACAGGCAACTATAAAGACAAGAGCAAAAATCAGATCTGTGACACACCTCCGCAGTGATATGTGGTGTCTGTTCCTTTTCTGCCCTTTTAATGGTTTTCCTTCAGTCTCTGGCACTTTTTCCTCTTTCTCTTCCAAACTACCATGACCTCAGGCTTCATGGAAAAGCTGGGTTTCGTATGGATACCACTTCCTAGGTCAAACTGCTTGGGCTCAGCTGTTTGCCTCTGACAGCCTTTATCCACCAGTGCCTTTTATCTTTTCTCTCTTCCCTACCCCTCTATTCAATGCTGTATGATTATTTTGAGGACCGTCTTTTGACAGGAGACACTGCCTATGGACAGGGCTCACAGCATCTCCCTGCCTGGCAGATATGTGACCTGGCGCTGCAGCAAGGATCCTGCTGGCATAGGAACCAGGGCTGGTACAGCTCGACCTAGGCAACAGCCTCAACATCACCTCAGGTAACACAGCGTCAGTGATTTCTCAGGCCAGAGCTGCTTCAGTCAGACCAGAGTTTGTGTCCCCAGGTCGTCTTCTCCTTCCCTGCCTGTAGTTGCCTGTGTTTCATTACTGCCATTCAGCCAGATCACTCAGCCCACCTATCTACTTCTTCTTCCCACTTGAGAACCTATTTCACGGCAACAGGGACAGCTACTCCTAAAAGGAAAATGCATTCCACGTCCCCACAATTTCACCAGGATGCTCTTCCCAGACTGGAGAAGCATCACCCCTCCCTCTTTCTGGCAACATCTCAATCCAATGCCACTACAGTGGCACCAGACTTTGAGTTTGCTGTAGCCACAGAAGATGCCATCTGGTCTCTGTAAAGCAGAATTTGTTTAAGGCATGAAGAAAGTTTTACATGCTGGAACTGCATGGCACAACAAATGCTCCAGGAGAAAACTGAAGGAAAAAGATGATAGGAAGGAGGGACAGGAAGGAGGAGACTGAAAATTGTGTCAAAACTTCACATGCATTCACAGTGCCATCCCTCAGACACGTACCAAGAAAATTAACAGTCAGCTCGGTTGAAGCAAAGGGTAATCAATGTTCCTGGAGCACTGAGGCTAAAGTAGGGATTAAAGTAAGTCACAATTGGATGAAAAGGATAAAATAATATGTTGCATTAATTTTGCTACATTTTAGGGAAGGAACACAGGCAGAGCACAGCAAAAGGATTAGCTATATGTGTGCTAGCAGAATTGGGAAAACAAAGCAATTTCAGTCAAAATGTGCCTGTCAAAATTCTCAGTGGGGTGCAGAGCAGTTTCCAAGGTAACCGTCACTAATTGTTGGCACAGTGGAAGAGTCAACAACAAAAGCACAGAGCAACCTGCACTGCTTAGTGAGGCAAAACATCCCACATATCTCTGAAGAAAGGAAAGACACAAAGTGGCTATTTTCTGTCTTTGACCATTTGAAAAGTGAATGGGACCTATGGATTTTTTTTCCCTCGGGTACTGCAATTACGAGTGCAGCAAGACTATAAACCAAATAGCTATTCGATTTGGTTAGAGGCATTAGCTAGTCCCCTAAGGACAGGCCCAGAATTCATGCTCAGCTCTCCTGGAAGCTGGTGAATTACTTGTTTCAATCAAGACTGCTGAAATGTTGGAGGAAAAAAAGACCCAGTTGTCACCCAGTGACATTTGTGGAGTGAAAACCAAAGATACATCTTGGACTTCATCACTGGGTTCATGACAACTCTACATACTGCCTTTTTGCTCTTGGATTACAAGAGAAATGCACAGCAGCAATCAAAGCAGTATGAATAAGTTACATAAACTCCAAATCATGCCAACAGATTAGTGCTTGCAACTGATGAAAAAAGCAGTAACATAGCTTTACAGAATTCATATATTGGCTTTCAAACAGCTTTTATAAATGTAAATATTTTGCTGTAAGTAGGTCCTTGATCTGGATGTTGGCAATACCAACAGTAATTGGCAGGAGGTATGAAGGCAAAAAATAGGAAGATTAGCTTTTAAATTAAATGCAACCACAACACAACTGACAAGTATCATTTCCCTAATAAACTCGTTGACTTTAAGCTACTGCAGCATCAACGAGGATAGTGACAGATTAATTTAATCACCAGGATTCACCAGCTAACCAACAGAATAGGCCAGAAAAGGCTTGTGTTTTGGGAAAGAAAGAGCTTTGACTGTTTAATGCATTGAATCCCCAAGGTATAAACATTCAGATTACCTTCAGGGAAAGATGTACTGCAGTCACTGTGTGAGAAGAGCGTGACCAGGTGAGCTACAGCTGAGTACCTGATCCTTCAGTCTCACATCCCAGTGAGCCCCACAGCAAAGAGCTTATACCTCTGTGTTTTGGAGTACTTCAGGTATTCAACAATCCCTCCTATGTTCTCTTTAACCACTAGATTGTAAACCTGAACCACCACTATCCAGTCCCTTAAAACTGTTGGACTTGATCTTGGAGGTCTTTTACAATGGATTGACTCTTATGCCATCTGCATTATAGCAGAGCAAATCAGGGGCACAAGTGGTGTCAGACTGGCTGTGGTCTGGTACAAACAGGAGGCTGGAACGCACCTTTCCAGTGCACCCTCAGCTGTTCTGCAGTGCCTGGGAAGCAGCAAGGAAGCTTGGACTGCCTGGCCTTCGATTACTTCCACATGTTCTGCATGTGCTTCAGCTCGCCTGCCCTGACTGTATTTTCCTGATCAACTTCTTCAACGAGAGAGTTGGTCCAAATCTCAAGGCACACAGTGGCAAAATCCAAAGAGACTCATACTAGGAAGCCAGGAGCCATTCAGAAAGCACCAGTGAGCTCCCCACTGTGGCTCCCCAGCACGTTCATTAGGCAGCGGCCTGTGACATGCTGTCTGGCAGCTGTAGACCAGAACACCAAGGGATCAGTCCCCTCCCCAGGCACCCTTGAAAGATGTAAGTCTGTTAAAAAGCAGTATTACAAATGTCAGTACACTAAAGCAACGCTTTCAAAATGAGCCCTCATTACTGAAAATACTTGCTCTCTGTGCATCCCCTGAGTAGCATCTTCTTAAGTCTACTGCCTGGAACAAAATATTTGCTGTCAGCATTTCCCAGCCGTCAGAGGTGGGAAAAGCCATCCATTCTCTTTTGTCTGATGCAAGGGCAACACAATTTACAGCTAACATGCAATATTGAAGAAGACAACACCAGATCCTCAGCCAGGGCAGTGCAGTGAGGTCCCACTGCCTTTCCTAGGACTTAGTATCAGCTCAAAACATTCCCTGCACATACAAAGCAGCTCTGTCTATCTTTCCCTGAAATATGAATTCCCTAGGACTCATGTAGAAGAGTCAAACAACTTTGTTTTGGCTTCAAAACAAAGAACCACATATTTAATCCTTTGTGAGTAAATACACATAATCAGTAACTCACTCTTAAATCAGTATTTATTTTTAACTCAAGTACAAGTTAACATTTTAAACAAAGAGTCTTTTAAGAACCTCTGTAGAAGTCAATGGAGCTTCAGCCATCTACAGCAGGAGGTAACATATCCCTTAAAATTCATTTTTATCTCCTTTTGAGATCGTTTTAAACACCTTTTCCCAGGTTTTGAAACACAGTGTTTTCTGTGACCTTTTTTTAAAAAAAAAATCAAACCATGCTATATAAACTGCTGGATTTAAGTTTAAGATTATGAGATTAACATTAACCTGTGCACACATTGTGTCGGATTTAGTTGTGCCTGGTCAGGAGGATTGAAGATCATGCTGTCAATGCCAATGGAATGCTGCTTTAACCTGTCAGGGGATATTTAACGCCTATAAAATGCAGCAATGCCATGCCCTGTTCACTTTCAGGCTCACACTGCCAGCCCAGCTCTGCAATGCAGCAACAGCTGCATGGCCGATCTCTTCCCAGCCCTTGTACCAAGGCAGGTGGGGTTCTCCTGCTGACTGAGCAGCAGTCTTCCCTACTTCCAAACAAGTGTGTGCAATGTCTTCATAGTCAGACAGAGCAGAATGGGGCCCATGTCACATACAAATTAATTCAGTCCCACAGGGGCTGTGCCATGGATAGATGTTCAGAGCAGTTCTCACCCAAGCTCAGAAGTTCTGCCATGTCTCCCCCTCTCTTCTAGCACTGCACGAGCTGAAAGGAGCCTTGCCTCTGACCAGGACTCATCCCTGAATGTTCACACAGCCTGCTCCTATCCACTGCCTTTCAACCCTTGGACACTGCTGGCTCACACCTGTGCAATGTGTGTGCGACGTTATCAGGAAAAAGAAACATGCACCTACTCTTGAAGAAGGGAGATGTGAAAGATGCAGTCAAAAGCCCGCAGTGCATCTTTTGTGCCCATCAGGACACTGGCACTGGTTGCCCAGAGAAGCTGTGGCTACCCCATCCATGGCAGTGTTCAAGGCCAGGTTGGATGGAGCTCTGAGCAAACTGATCTAGCGAAAGCTATCCCTGCCCACGGCAGGGGGTTTGGAACTAAATGATCTTTAAAAGTCTCTTCCAATCCAGGCTATATTATGACTCTGTGATCTTCTGAACTACCTCTTCCACTTCTTCTGACAGAGCTGGCTTCTCTGGGCATTTAAACAGCTGCAAGCTTTTGCAGCCCTGGTGCTGGGGGACGTCCGGGTGCTGTGGGGAGAGCTGAGACCAGGACTGAGGGTCACTGCAGCCACCAAGGGAGTTGCATCCAGAACCAGAGCTCTCAAGTGTACTGAAAATGAGGGGCAGCTGTGGAAATTCCAGGTCACAGAAGAGCTACACTGGATAGCTGAGATGAAGCTGGGAGTATGTATGAAGAAGAAAAGAAAAAAAACTACAGACAACACAAGTGAGAAAAGAGGAAGAGAAGGAAGAGCTGACAGAGCAATTGTTGAGAAGGACAGCATATTATTAAATAGAGAGAAAGAATGACAGGGAAAAGAAAGAGAAAGCAACTCATCAACAGGAACAGCTAAGGATTAGTTTCCTTTACAGCTCACCGTCAACCTGGGCAGGCTGTGCTACCCTAGATGTGGTACACACTCTAGATTTGGGGTAAAAAGCAACAGTCACAGATGAATCTTTTTCCCTCTTCTGATATATGGTGCAAAGCTGTGGATGAAAACAGCTTGAGTGCATCAGCAAGATTGCCACATCTATGCAGCAATGGCAGCATGGGCAGAACACCTGACTGCAAATCACTTTTATCCCAACTGCCATAGGCTATATGGTCTCCCGGGAGCTGTACCAAACTGATCATGTATCACTATGGATTAGCCACAAGAAATGAAACAGGAACAAAAAAGTGAAATACCTGGGGTTTATTTTTACCTCCCAAAATACACAGTGCCTCCAAGTGTAACTGATTTCCATGAACTATTCTATCTACTTAGGCCTAAGTGAAAATTACTCTCTGGGAAGCAGGTAACAGGTTTTCCTGCCCTGGAGCTAAAGACATCTCACAGTTATTTTCCATGCACTGCATGCAACTAAACCTGATGTTTTGAACAGGTATTTTCCACACATAGCAGGAAATCACTCACATGATCTAATGTATGCAGCTGGGGTGCCTTGAGTTACCTGCACTTTTGCATGTCACAGGGAATGCCTCAGTACAGGCAAAACCCCAAGAAGCAAGCCAAGCTGCATTTCTAAATCGTCACTTCTGAAGAGGTTTGCCAACCACCACTGACTCTGTTCTGTAGTCAGCCTGTGAAACAGCACAGAAAAAGTAAATGCTTTGCTCAGCATTTCTCAAGGAACAAATGACAGTGTAAACACCAGCACAAGGACCTCTCATTTTGAGTCTACCTTTGAATTTCCAGGTAGGGACAGGCACTGGATAATCAGCGCTCATCTGCCAGCTAATGCCAGCTGCTTTATGCTGATTTCCATCCCTTCAGCTGGCAAAGGCAAGAAAAGCTGTATTAATAATCATTATAAGGACTGAATTTAAAATGAGACGTTAATCTACTAGTAGCAACTCCACAAAACAAAAAACCCAAACCAAAACACCAGTACACGACACGTTTTGCTGTCCTTACCCAGGATATGAATACAGCAAGAGAACAGATGATTTTTTTTCTCCATATTAGAACCTCACAGACTAAAACAGCAGGAAAAAATCAAAGAGAGTTCTCCCTTGCTTCCTTCTAGTATTACCTTTGAATTTCTCACTCAAAACCCAAATTGCCTTTGCTTTCCAATATTAATACAGAGTAGCTCACCAGGCTGAGTCAAAACAAGAATTTTGCGTATGTATCTCTATCATACTTGTATTTTGCACAGAAGATATGCCCCAAAGTAGTATATCCTTTCCATTTCCATGAAAGTTGTGCCTCAGTGAGGTCCCCAGCGCAAAGTGCTTTCAGTCTCTTCCCTGTCTCCTTTAACCTTGAGAAGCAAATGCTAGACGAAAGGAGGAAAAAAAATTAAATCCTCCTTTCCTTTGTCATCCAGCCTGGCTGCGGCTCAGAGCCGTCAGAGGGAGCCTGCGTGCTCCTGAATGCTAAATAAGCTCTCAGGCTACATACTTTCTCTCAGAGGAGCTTCAAAAGAGATCTCACTCTATGCAAGTCCGTGTTGACATGGCAACAGGGAAAAAAGGAATCAGCAATGCTTGGCACTCCTCACAGGAGCAGCAGACTTTGTGTGACTCTCATATTTGTGAGTGTTGTAATGGTATCTACTTACTCTCCACCAAAGGTTAATCCTGTGTCCAGTGAGGAGGGGCCCACGTACAGCCTATGTGATGGCAGGACTTACTGCCATTAGATGGACCTGGGGGACACCTTGTACCAGGCCAACCAGTCCTTAGCCAATGCTAGAATGTGCACCAAGCCCTCACTGAGCTTCCGCAACAAGAAAAGCAGAGCAAGAGATCTGTGAAGCACAGGACTGACCAGGTTAATGACCACACTTCCAGGCACAAGGCAAGGGGCCTGGATATGTGGCCAGCAATGCCCAGCAGCATGCCCACGCTGTCACCTAAGAACCTCCTGCTTCCCTTTCAAGGTGACTTTGGAGAAGTAGTTGTCATTTCAGCTCTGTCTGAAACAAGAGCAGCTGTATGTCTGCAAAAAAAGGCTCTATTGTTTAGTAACAAACCTTCCTCCAAATCTTCCTGCCCTCAGATAAAAAATGGAATGGAATACAATATGCTAGCACAGTCCTCAGCAGCACCACCTTCCAGCTGCAATCACAGAGACCACCGCCCAGTGCCAAATATTGCCCAGAGCTCCTGCATGTCCTTTATGTTGCCATCCTGGGAATGGCTTCCCTGGAGACATGACAGGGATGAACCATCGAAACGCTTCATTTCCACCTCTCTGTAAGGGGCAGAGCTGAGCCCAGCCCTGCACAGGCCATGCCACCTGTCTGTGGCTTTGCCACAGCCCTCCTGGCAGACCCAGGGTAACTCCCTTCACATCTGGGCTCTGTTTCTCCTTGCCTTTACAAGTCCTGTCTACTTTATGTAATTCGTAAATGCACAAGCTGTCTCCTACCACTCACCACACACTTCACGCTCTGAAAAGGACTTCACAACAGACCACAAATCAGAACGTGGCCTCTGGACACAACTGGCTTACCAGTCACTCTTCTGATGCCAGTGCTGGAGGGTCAAGATCTCAACAGCAAAGTCTGTATTTACAGCCCACATCAGAGCAGGCAGCCAAGCACAGATCCAAGAAGGGAGCATAGAGCCAAGCAGACTACAGGGAGATAAAAGCAGAAAGTTTAACATCCAGGATGCATTTGGTGTTTGACAGGATACTCATCCTTCAGCAGCAATAGCTGACTACAGTGGCCCTCCAAGAATGGCTGCAGGTGTTTTCAAAAGGCAGCTTCGATAAATGGTGCTCATGGAGTACAGTCTGAATTAGTGGCATGGTTGGAACATGTTATGAAAGATATTTCCTCCATAGCCCAGCCTCGTTGTTCCTCATTGCATTCTGAGATTGTTATCAATTACGTTTTCTGGCAAGACTGATGGCACCAAGCGAGCACTGGTTGCCAGGCCAACATGCTCTTACTTCTTAAGGAAGCATAGCTGCTTCTGCAATTCCCTCTTACAATGCTCATTGGTAACAAGAAAACACCGAAGTGAATCATCATCAGGGAGCCTAAAGGAAAGGGCCTGCCCTTGGCCAGATGCAACGCTGATGTGGTACAATGCAGGAGTCGACTATAATGGTGTCGCTGCATCTGGTCTGAGATACAGTTTTCAAAAGCAAATCTGAACCACACACTTTCAGGGGAGCTGAGGGATAAGAAAGACTGATGTTCTCTGCCTGTCTGACTCCCAGCCATGGGAGTCAACAGCACCCACGCACTTGGGTTATCTCACCCCATTCCCTTTCAGGCAATAATTTTTGTATGTTTGCTCTGTCCTAAACTGTGTCAGAGCCTCTAGCTCCTACCAATACATTTTGATCACTGGTTCCTGAAGTCCCAAAAGAGGGTGGGAGGGCAGAGCCAGTCCCTCCGAGAGTTATGGTTGGATAAGACACGGTATCTTACTGGATTTAGTGACTAATAGGGCCCGCCACAGAAAAACACCAGAGACTGGTCTCTACAGCAGCTATCAAATATTTGAGAGTCAGGGAGAACGTGACTGTGGGTAAGGGACATGTGGCGGAATTTCTGGGCAGTCATTCATGGTCTTCCACAGAAGGACAACTGAAAAGGTCCTCTACAGCTTAACAGAGCATGGTAAAAAACCCAACGTTTTCCACAAGTGCCCCAGAGGGGCTCTGCAGCCTCCACCTATGCTATCTTCAAGCAATGTAATTTGAACATGTCTATAATGTTTCAGTAACATGTCCCAGAAAATGACACTTGTACTATGCTTCACACACAGAAGAAAAGTTTCAGAAGCTCAGTACATTCATCTGTATCTAAACTGGCAGAGATGATGGTGCACAGTAATTACTGTCACATTTCTTGGGCAAAGGGAAGGAGATCAAAATGCCCAGTTAACAGCTTCTTTCCCATGGGAGCATCAATAACCTGGTAAGATGCCTTCTTTCAGCTCTGTAAAATAAATAACAGAAACAGGACAAACCCAGCAATCACATTCAGTCTGAATGTCAATGATTTTGCATCCTTCTGTGCATTTTGTCTGCATTACTCAAGACATGGCTTGCTGAAAATGCACATCTGATAACAACACTGGGAGTCTACTTTTGGAAACAGGCATTCAGGGAGCTTGTTGAGGGGGCTCTGGTAACTCCAGGAGGCTTGGGCAGCAGCAGGACAGCCAGTGTGAACAGTCAAATGAAAAGGAAAGCTCTGAGAAAGGAGTCCTGTTGGAAAGAAAGACTAAAAAGGCCTCTGTACAATGAAGGCCTGTTTGTATGTTTACTGGCAGTGCCATCAGAGTATTATCACTTGTATGGCAAGCCAGAAAAAGCAAAAGGAGATTAAATGAGATGTCACTAGAGGGGTAACAAACCATTGGCACTCCATGGGACCAGGCTATGAGTTAGGGCATTTCAGCCTGGAGAGGCTGTCACGTTTGCTGACCCCATTCATGATGCTGCAATCCTGCTCCATTGCAGATCCTGGCCCAGTCCTGCGGGGCTGAGGGCCTTGAGCTGGCACAACTATGCACCATGGTGATCTTCTAACAGTGCAGTGGTGGCGAGTGCTGTGAACAGGATCCTCTTTATCTGGAGACCGGCTACAACGCAAGGATATGGGATACAGTCCGTTTCCTTGACACACAGCCAGGTGGCTGAAACAAGCACAATTCCTACCTTCAACATGGTTTTTTTTGCATAGTCAGCCTAAGGGACTCCCCACTCCCGCTCAAGCATTACTGGTTATGCCAGGGAAGTCTTTCAGGATGGCATTCCCCACAGCTTATTGAAATATGCTTATGTAAAGAGCAGTTGGTCACAGGTATAAATTTGTTGCAGATGTTTATTTAGTCCAGCTAAACAAAGCCTAAAACAAAGGGCGGCATTAGAATAAATTACATTCAAAGCTGAAATGTGATTTGTCCCTCCCCAGTTTTCTCTTTGGCCGTTCTCTGAAGACTGTGCTATTCCTACTATCTGAATTCCCTCCCCTCTGGGGCAATATCTGCTGTCGTGCAAAAGCTGTGTTGGCTCTGAATGAACAGATAAAACCGAACCTACATTGTCCTTACCTTGTCTTTCAGCTTTTCTCTTTCTTCCCCTGTCAGTTCCTGCCCCTGCTTTGCTCCTTCACAGCTTTCATCTTGCTAGCTCTCAGCCCTTTACCTCTCTCAGTTCTCCCTGCTGCTGAGTCCATTACCCCACATTCCTCATTCCCTTACTCCTCTTCAATACTGCCATTTCTTCATTCCTCCTCATGGGTGTAGGGATATCCCCTGTTTCTGTTTCACTTACAGTCTAACACACACCAGTCTCTGGGTTCTCTCAGCCACCAAAAATCCAAGCCTCTCTCATGGATCTGTCATGGGCTCCCTCACACCCACCGTTTCCATGACTCAAGAGCCTGGAGCACTCAACCTGCAGTTGGTCCAGTGCGCTGTGTCAGGAAGCCTGCTAGAGTTTTTCACAGCCTCTTTGCATCCCACACAGTTTGGGTACCCTGCCAATTAATGAAGGGCTCAGTTTGTTGCTCTGATAGGACATGTTACTGTCCTTAATATTGTCTGACATCAGGACACAGACACTGTCCTGAGGCTCTGGTAATAGGATTTCAGGAAATGCTTTCTCTTCATCTGTCAAAAAAAAAAAAAATTCATCAAGTAACTGTGCGGGTAATCCAAGTCCCCCTCCGATTACAAACCTGAATTTGCCATATAATGAAGAAAGCACTTAATCAGTTGAGTCACTGTACAGAAAGACATATTGAAGATAGTTCACAATGCATCTCACTACTTTTATCCCTAATTATATAAATTTGACTGGTTAGTCACTACATTACTGAACAGAAAAAACAGATGCATTTTAAGTGTAAAAACTCAAACCTTTGCAGCTTGATGTTCCTTGCAATTCAAGTACGACGTTGAACTGCTGGTTCCCAGAGCAGTATAGACACATGCTGCAGTGCATCTGCACTGCTCCTCACTGCTTCCTCCCAGTCAGCTGACCATGACTTTCCAGTAAGCAAAGAAAAGGCTGTCACGCTTGTGTTTCACTGCAAGCCTAATATATCCTGTGCTCTACCATGAGGTTCAATCCAGAGCTTTCCTTGTCAGCCCACTTCAGAGCGAGTTTCTGAGGATTACACTATCATACCCCCTTTGCAGCACACATCTCACATGACAGGAAAATGTTTGGCTTGACAAAATCTACAGATTTCATCCTCCCCTCTTAATGCCAGAATCCTCACCAAACATGCTCTGTGGGTACAAGTGAGAAGGGACAGAGACAGGCACGGACCAGGGACAGCACACAGAAACTCTGTGGATCTTGGGCTGTGGGATGCTGCAGAGTGCACCAAAGGCAAGGTGTCTTCAGGAGCATGTCAGAAACAGCATGGGACTCATGGCTGGCAGAGGCACAGGGCTGAGCTGGTCTGTTAAGGGCTCCCCAAGTATATACACAAATTTATATGCACAAATGGATATTAAAAGGAATAGCTACTTTACTGCCCTTACTTATATCACATCCCTAACAGATTC
This sequence comes from Grallaria varia, assembly GCA_013396735.1. Lineage (NCBI taxonomy): Eukaryota > Metazoa > Chordata > Aves > Passeriformes > Formicariidae > Grallaria > Grallaria varia. The sequence goes on along the minus strand of VWZG01005578.1, from coordinate 77,177 downwards.
CTGTGTGCTATGCCAAAAAACCTGGCCTGTTCTCTTTGACTTTGATGGCTGCCAGATCAGGCCCTGAGGCTGCCCTGTCCACAGTGCTGTGCATTCTCCCACTTTCCGATCAGCCCATTTGAAAGAAGGGCAGTGATGTGTCTCCATAATGCTGCCATTACCAGCATGATACTGAGACAGATCAATCAAAGGCAACACAACAGCCAGATTCAGAGGATTCAATAAACTGAGGTCAGACTAACTCTTAGACAGATGCCTGAGAAAGAGACACATATATACAGAAAGGCAAATTTTAACTGTGCAAACCTAAAAATGTCACTTGCATTGATGGATTGGATGTATTTTGGCAAGGACTGTTACTTCCTCCCCCATTACCACCCTGCGCCTCTGCATTAGTGTTAGCGTAAGGTGCGTTTGTCCCAGTGGCCTGACTCTAACCTTAACACACAGCACTCCGATTTCCCTGCACATGGGTGTTCTGCTGCTTTGCTGTGCCCTGAGGAGACTACTGCACCGCTGCAGAACACCTCTCCCTAGGAGAGGCTCATTTTGTGGCGAAAATGAACTCTTGGGTTAGTCAGGTGCTGGAGACCTTTCTTAGTCAAAAGACCTTAAAATGTACCAGGGATGAAGTGAAGGATGGCTGCCTGGTAAATCCCTCCTTAAACTAGTGCTCCGCTACGCATGAGCTGGTTGTTGCAGTTTCTGGGAATCTATGGACTCTGACGTGAAGGCTGAGAATCTAAAGATTTTCCTAGGTTACAGTGCTGAAAGTGCATCAGGGAAAATAAAATCCCGTAAATCCACTCAAACCATAGTTTGGCTTAGTTATCTCCATCAACCTTGGCTTCCTGCACATTTTCTCCTCAGCTGTTTGGAGTCAGTAAGCTACCACAAATGATTAAACTATTCGCATTATTGACAATTATGTGTATCAGAGTGGCATTTAAAAACCCCACTGTGATTAAAATTTGCAAGCAGACTAACACAGCAAAGATGACTGAATTTGGTGATGAATGACAATCTTGATTTCACAATCAAACTCTGAATAAAACACCAAAAATCTAAACATCCTGCTTCACAATGCATTGAGCACATCCAGCTAGCAAATACTAGTGTAAAGTGGCAACACATGCTTTGGTTCCTTTCTATCACTACAGTAAGTTGCCAACAGGTCTTTCCTTCAAAAAGAGAAAATTACTAAAAATATATCTCAAGTATCCTAAGATGCCTTACATGGCATTAACTAAATGTGGACTTAGTCAGTGTGTGAGTGTGCAGTGCACAAGTTTCCAGAGAGCTAGGAATTCATGCACGAAGGCAAGCAGTTCTAGGGACTTTTCTGGTGCTCAAGGGCAAAGGAAGATGCCATGAGATAGGCTATATTAAGACTCCCAAATAAAAGTTGTATGTACTGACAGTAAGTCCCCACACCAGAGATCTTGCAATCTGAGCAGATACTGAGAAAAAAGCAGGGGAGGAGAAAATGAGGCCACAAAGATGCAACTGAAGCAAATTTCATCCACCTCAGGAGTAATCTAGTTCCCTTGCCAAGCGCGTGTCTTCAGTCCTGCTGCCTGCCCTAGACCACACTGCCTCATTTTGTCTTGTTTTGCTGTTTAACCACTTGCCTCAAAAAGCAATGTGAAAATACACTACTATAATGCCCACTGCAGGCCAGTAGTGCGTTCCTGCCTCCTCTCACCCATCAGCTTCAAACTCCATCAGATCTCTCCCTGACCATCACTCAGAACCTGAGCTTGAGAGAGCCTTAGAAAAGCATTTCTCTCTCTCCTTTCTGAGGATAGGAAATTTCTCTTCACCCTGAAAAGTTATTTCCGCTTCTGCGCATCTATGAGGGGACTTGTCTGACAGTGTGTGAAAAATCTGTGGCAAAGATGAGAAATGCATTTGGTCCTCACCTGGCTTATATCAACCCCTAAGAACTGCAGCATCTTACCTCTTCTGCTTCCTTACTAGCTGAGAAGAGCATAAAACTGGGTTACAGCAAAGAGACAAGACCTTGTTATTATCGTCCAACCATCAACAGTGTGTTCACCTGAATGCTCACACAGGATTTCTTCTACCTTTTGCTTTCAAATTTTGGCTATCTACAAGAAAAGATTTAAAATCTAAACTTATTTACTTTTAGCAGAGATCTCCACTTCCAGCACAGTTGCTTATAAAATGACTGTAGGGTCGAAGAGCCTTACAATTCTTCAGCTGCTGAGAAATTATGGATAGCATCACCAAATGCTGTCAAAAGCCAAAAAACATTGCTAGAAAGTTCTCTTTCGTGTATATGAATAGATGAATCAAGGGCAGTTGAGTCTGTACAAGAAAAATTCTTGCATGGTGTAATTGGGGTTTAAAGTGGGAACTCTGCACAGAGAGAATTAGTATTTAATTCTAAAAGGAAACTTGCTTTGCGTATTTCACTTTGACACAGACACACTTGTCTTTTATTTCTGCAAATAACAAGTTGCATCCTAAAAACCTTACACAGTTTATAAATAGAGAAAGACCCAGTGAGAATCTAGCCCAATATGGTTAGGCAAGGATGAATAAATGTTGATGCTGAATTGTGGTGTTTCCGGTGAGACTGAGCAATGTGTTATTCTACAAACCGTACGTGGTTTCAAGAAGGTGGTGTTACTTGTGAGCAGTACCCGGAGAATCCATCCTTTATGCACTCACAGATGCATGAGCCATCCAGGCAAAACAGCTGGGCAGTTTCCTACTCCCTCCTAGCCCAGAAGAGCGGACCAGCTATACGAGTTTGCTCTCTCTTCCCTAGAGAGGTGACACTGTCCCACTGACCAAGATGGATTAAGGCATTGTTATGCTTTTCCTGAAGCCTTCTCAGAGCACTGACCTGGATCCTGGGTAAGGATACAAGCTGTACAAGCCTAGCTGAAGATGCAGCCCTTGCTGTGAAGAGCTAATGCCCATCCAAAGCACATGGTCCCTCATGTCAGCTCCCCCATGCCCCTGGGCACACTTGGCTCCACCTAACATTTCCCCTTGGAGCAATATTTAGTGGTCTGCAGAGCCTCGTGTTCTGTGGCAGGGCATTGAGGTGCGTTACCTGCAGTCTCCCTGTCCCCTGACGACAGCTCTCCGTTGATCCCATTCTCTTTGGTCTGAGCATATGTCCCTGGCTGCTCATGGCCACCCAGTCTTGGCCCCTCGTCCTCTCGGTAGGGAAATCCATTGGCACTTCTGACCAGTCCGGTACCTGCACCACCCTGATCCTTAATTTCAGGTGAATGTGGGTGTGAAGAAGCCTCTGTTAGCTGACCTGAAGTCCAGTGTGGTGCCTTGGTTTCATCTTTCCTATCCTCCGCCATGGTTCCTTGCCTTCACCGCTTGGCCTGTAATGACATGAGCAGGAGAGATCAGCTCCAAGGGGGTGACTGTGTCCCTGACCACCAGGTGCAGCACAGGCATGTCACCAGCAGTGCTGCTGGTAAATTCATGTCCAGCAGATGAAAGAGGGTTTAAGTGCAAAAGTGACTCTGAGTGTTCATCCTAGTAACGACTGAACTCATTTAAACTCAAATGAAACCACCAGCAGTAAAAATTATGGATCAAGTCCACCCTGATATGTCTTGCAATTCTAACCCCAGTTTCTCAAGGGCTGCTCTGTTGTTAATCTGATTTTAACTGATTAATTACAGTTAAATGTCGACCCACTTAAAGAGAAATGAATGTCATCACAGTGCAACGACACCTTCCTGGGGCAAGAAAGGGAAGGACACCACAACTGCTAAAAGAAGTGAAGCTGGTGTTGCAGTTGCAGAGGGCGGGTGCTCATCAAGGACAGAAGGACAAGGCAATGTGTCCTCTGCAGCATGTGCAACCTGCCACCTCCCGAAACAGAAGCCACATCTGAGAATATGCACTGGGTTCCTGAACATATGTTAGACTCTGCTTACATTCCCTTTTATTTGCTGTTTTGTGACCATTCATACTCATTCCCTTTTGTCCAAAATGGTCCCTGGGGAACAGCTGTTTCTCACACAAGCATTTGCATTCTCTTATGACTATTAGTATTCATACACATACAAAACCAATCATTATTTGCTATTTCACATATATTTAATTCCTGTTGATTAGCTCTCATTTGTCCAAGCCAGGAAAAGAAGCCCCTGCAAAAGCCACAGGCTTTAGGTACTCCTCACACACAGACAGATGTATCAGTAGCTTCTCAGTATGTAAACGTAGTAAGGCAATAAAAATCCTAAGATTCTAAGATAACCTCTGGGGAGGAAAGGAAGGTTTGCCCTGAGATAGCTGCTTCAAAGTGAAAACCAGCAGGCCTTTTCCAAAAGCATTTGCCACCTCTCTTTTTCCTGGGAGAAGAAAAACACATAAAGAAATCAGCTGAACACAGTCCATCAGCCACATTATCGGAGAGGCTAAGCAGTCTAGAAAAGAAGGCATAAACTGGATAGTACATATATTCTGCAGACATTTAACAGAAACCAAACCAGAAAAAGAAACTAGTACCCAAATAGTCATGCCAGTCTGCAGAAAACCTCTAAACATGAGAAAAAAGCTCTTGTTATTTGCCAGATAATCATTCACAGTTGATAACACCCCTTTCTGATCAGGTATTATCATTTAATAATAATGGCTTTCAGAGCTACTTGAAATTTAAAAAAAAGAAAAATCACAGTGAATCACAAAAATCAGATTTCATTCACAGTGTGTGACTCAAACTGTAGTTGCATATGAAAAAAAAGAACCTAGTAACTCTTTTGCCTCCTGGTGAGATGAGGTTGTTTTGGGAAGCATAGCGCTCCCCTGCTCTCACCCTGCCCCAGCACCATTCCCTGGGAATAACTAACTGCATAAGGACTGTAGAAGCAGATGAAACTTGCAGCCCAGGGTTTCCTCTGAACTGTAATGAAAACAGTGGGCTGAGCAGTATCACCAAGCAATGAGATATGCCTCAATCAACCACAGAAAGAGTAAACACGCTCTACACCCGTTTGCCTTCCCCACCTCCTTTACACTGACAGGACACTCATCAGTGAGACATTCTGCATGTACTGCTAGAGCCTTAAAGCAGCCATCTCACACCCTATCAGGACAACTGATGGTGTCATTACGAAGAAGAATCTGAGCAGAGCAAAGACCCTCTCCTACATACTCTCTGCATCTGTTTACTGTATGACACTAGAGAGTATTTCTGATCAGAGCCTTTCCAAAACATGAGGCCATGGGACAAATGTCTCCCTTTGACTAGGAATGAGCAGCACACATCTAAAGCCACCGACATCTGGGATCTGAGGACAGAACAGAACCTGCTCTGGGAAAAAAATAAGACATTCTCATTTATGTCACTTAAGGAAGCTCAAGGAAAAAAAACACCCACCACACCCCCCCGCCCCAAAAAACCAAAGATAAAACCCAAGCCCTAACTCAAAGTTTCCCTCACCAACCCAGTGTGTTTTGAACTTGACAGCAAGCCCCAGGAGCAGGATGAACCCGTCCATCAGCTTCAGCAGTTCTGCCCTGGGGTAACCCATGAGAGGAGCCCAGAGCTGCAGCAGGGACAGGGAGGGTTATGCAAAAGCCAAGTGTGGGGAATGTCATTCTGAAAATCACTGGGCCAAATGTAGTGGTTATACCCCACCACCAGTTCGGAAGCTATTGTCGCGGAAGTGCCTTTCCTGGTTCCAGGTAGACGTCCCCTGCTTCACTTGAAGCTCTTGAGGAAGGACATGCACATCCTCACAACGGACTGTGTCACAGAAGTCCCCTGTGAAAGTAACAGAAGTGCTTTTATCTTTAAAAATAAATACAGTGGGCAGACTTCAATGAAAGCTGTGTGTATCTGGAGGCAGAATTTGGCTCAGTATTTACAATAGATGGTTACAGAGTGAAACATGGATGAATTAATTCCTGACTGTCATTCATCAAGTGCTCTCAGAGTTTATAATGGTAGTAGAGACACAGCAAGTGAGTCACACACTGCATCTTTGTAGTCAGCAATGTAGCTGTGACTGAATCAGTATGGCCTGATCCATTCACAGCTCGTGTTCAAATCCAGAATACATGGGTGTGTTTTGAACCTTCAGATGAGTTGTTTTTCTGTCATTTCATTAGCATAGCATGGAATGATATTAATCAGGTAATTTAAATATTGACACAAACACCAAAAGTGGACAGAAAGTACGGCAGAATTTAAATAGTGAGAGGTACGCAATAAGAAGAAACCTGGAATATTTTGGACAATCACTGTACTTCAGGGAAGCAAAAAATTCCTCTTTCTACTATGAGTTTCTTAAGTCTTTACATAAACCGCAGTGAAGACTTTCAAAAAAACCAGAAGAAAAGGGATAGTCCTCCAAAATGTCATGTTGCTGAGATAAAATTTATTTGGATCTTTACGACCCTTTCTTTCCTATCCTTTAGAGCAGAACCTCATTATCAGGGAACATACAACAGAAATCTTACAAGTATGTTCTCACTCTTTGCCTGTCACCAGTGAGAGGCTGGCCAAGGCAGGTGCTGGAGCACAGCAGGAAGGGTGGTGACAGTCATAGGCAGTACCAGCGTCGGCTGCACCAGCACCCCAGCACAGCCCCCTACTCCAAAGCCATCCTGGGCACACCATGCCAGTATGTCATGGGGCAGGCTGTGTTAGGTATATGGCATGGGACTGTGGTAACACTCCTCCGTCAGGATGCTCCACACCTTGAAGCCTGATCAGAGCCAGCTGTGCCAGTCAGTAGAATTGGAGTGGGAAATGACCCCTCTTTCCAGAGTGATCAAGCAGATGCTGTTGAGCACCACAAACCACACAGTGATACCAACACACGTCTGTGGGCCACGCACAGCCCTCCCCAAAAGGCTTTCCTTGTCCAGATTGGCAGAGAGGATGCTACTGAGACCCTGGCCATTCCTTGTCCAGCAAGATCACACTGGCGGCAGCAGTGATACAGCAGTGAAGAGATACTTCACAGACCTTAAGTTCATATCCTTGTAACTCAGGCAGGGCATTGAGGGAACAGCACTGTGGATCTGAATCTAGACATCTTGTCTTCTGAACTAATAACCTGAAGCAGAAATAATGGTAAAACACAATCCCCTCAGCTTTTTCAGCCATTTGGGAACTGTATAGAGACAGAAATTACTTAAGTAACTTAGAATTAACACAGAGGGACAAACCTTGAGGAGGATATGCAGTCCAACTTTTTCAGACACCCTACACATATTCATTAATCCATATGCTCTTTAATGTGATCAGCTCCCACTGCCGTGGTTGGGTTGAACCAAGCCTGAATGCTTTGAACTCCATGCACAGCAAATCACCTGCAGCAATGCAGCACGAGGTCATGACATACAAAACCCAAGATAATGCTGATTTATACTTCCTACCATGCTAGCTGTCCTGCTATGTATTTCAAAGGTATATCTTGCAGAATCATCTTAGCATTATATTTATTAACATTGCCTTTGCATACAACAGATTAATTAATTTTCTACAAATTTAACTTTTTAAGACAACAGAATTAGGCCAATACTGAAGGATTTTGTAAATAGCCTGCCCTCCTGCTTCAAGCCATGGTTTTACCTTGTTTTAGTTTAGAGTAAACTAAAACAATTTAGAATTCCTTTCTCAAACGGACCACACCTCTTTTAAATTTAAAAAAAAATTTTAATTTGGAAAATGTGTAGAAGAAAATATAACAATTCTTAACTACTAAATATATATATATCCAGAACACCAGAACAGAACAAATAACTCTGTGTTATAGTTTTAGAATTTGTCAGAATTTTTTCTTTCCCTCCCAACATAGACTTTAGGAGCTGACACCCTCCTCGACAAAGACCCAGCTAATGATCCGAATTCCAACCTGATGGCTGTGAGGAGAGTTCTTCTGCTCGTTTTGGGAGTTGTTTTTTTTCCCCACTCACTTCTTCGGTGGCGGTTTGGAGAAGGA
>VWZG01005578.1:57334-69147 GCA_013396735.1 Grallaria varia | reverse complement strand
CTTTCCTTCTACACATTTTCCAAATTAAAATTTTGTTTTAAATTTAAAAGAGGCGTGGTCAATTTTGAGAAAGGAATTCTAAATTGTTTCAGCTTATTCTAAACTAAGATACTCTGTAACCAAAACCTCTAAACAAATGAGTCTCTGAAGGGATGGAGTGAAACCCCTCCCATAGGCAACGTGTCCTCCTTTGCTCTCCGTCCGAAAGGCGCTGGCCCGGGGTGGGCAGAGGGGGCCAGGGGCTCCCATGTTGGTGCCATCGGTGCCTCAGGAAAATGCAGCAACTCCAAAGTGATGAAAGACTGTCTGTCCCTCTGAAGCTCTGGGCACACTGGGCTAGGAGCAGGAGGCAGAGAAGAAGCCAAAACCACAGGAGTCCCTCTGAGGTGCTTCCTTCCCCAAAAACTGCCACCAAAGCAGTGAGTGGAAAAAAAAAAACAACTCCCAAAACAAGCAGAAGAACTCTCCTCACAGCCATCAACTTGCTCAAACTTCAGAAACATAAAACTGGGAGTCATTCTCTCTTGCAAGGGTAAAATCATGGTTCTAGCAGTTTCTGACTGGAAAAAATCAGTAAAACTAGCTACTATAGCTAAAGAGAATCCCTGTACACCCCACCCTGCTCCAACACCACCCTGTTTGGTCAAACTGTTTCTATCCACAATACTGCATTTTTACACCATTTACCATTCATCACGCACTCTCACACACCCCCATCAATCATAATAATAATTGCTTCCCAAAGGAGAGAGGAAAGGTTTTTCAGCCGGTGAGGGAGATGGTAACCATAACAACAGCACCATGACAACTATAAGTGGTATCTGGAACATGAAGCAAGGCAAAAAACTTATTACCAATAAATTTGGTCCACAATAAGGATGTCAAAAACATCAAAGAGGCCATAACAGTCAGTGCAGGTGCCAACACAAAGAGACACAAATGTCTCCAGATGAAACTGCACACAATCCTTCTGCACATTTTAAGATGAGGCACCGTGACAGCTTTGTCTTCTGAGCAGCCAAGAGAGACGGCAGTTTCTGCTCAATCCTATATGAGATCTCTTCTGCCTCAGGGAGCTGGAGGGGCTGAAGGATGATGGAAGGAGTGCTGCCAGAAAGCCATGATGTTTCCTGGCAGCTCCCAAATTTCTCAGTGGAGCCTTTTGTTTCCAAAGGACTCCTTGAAACAAGCCCTGAACAGGAACAGGGTTGCTCTCAGGGGAGCACCTCAGAGTCAGACACACTGCATTGATTTTTCCATCAAGAACAATTTTAAATTGGCACAGTGAGCCCTCCCTCCTCATGCACTTTGGAGAAGGCATTGCAATTGGCAGGCTTGTCTGAAACAGGAGGGTCTGCATCCCTCAACACCCATCTAAATGACTGACGCCAAGGCTCTGACTTCAGTCCTGGCCAAGAAAAAGATTCCCCAACACTTGTGGCTACATCAGCTTTTTAACCCCTAGTGCAGAAGGCACTGAAAAAACTGCCATGTATAAACAGCACTAGCTCCAAGGGCTGTAGCAGAGAAAGTTATTTGGAATGTGATCAGACAATGAAATGTTAAAAATGGTGGCCCTCTCAGGGCTTTTAAGGGGGAATTTTACAGGATTGCTGACAGTGGGTACACTAAGCAATGGATTTTTCCCCATTCGAATACTTCATCACCCTCTGCACAGCCTTCCTCCCCTAATCCCCTTTCCTTTCAAATCGCTGTAATAAACTAAACTCTATAATGAAATTAGCACTGAGCAACTCAGTCCTTATTTGTACTTCTATAGTCTGTTTTTTTGCTACCAAAGTAATTTTAAGATATTTGCCCCACTTATTAAAAATAATAATTTCTCAAAAAGCTAAGAACAGAGAAAACCTTTAGCTTAAGGAGGTGATCGTGAAAAGGAGATTCAGAAAATACCCAGGAAACCTGACTCTTAAAGAAGAAAGTTTTTTTTCCCCCCCATATTTCCCTCTTTACCACAGTGACTTCAAACCTCAGCAAAAAGACAGCTGAAGAACCATGACAACACCACAGCTGAGCTGGACGATGGGCCATGTAAGACAAGGGATGCTCAAAATACTACTTAGGAAGAAAAAATTGTCATCAGTCAGGGAAGAAGTACAGAACGTGACATAGGCATTGGAGACTAGGGGAAAAAACACAGAACTAATAAAAACAGTCACAAACATATTACAGTAAAAGCACAGTCAATGCTGCCAGCGTTTCCTGAGTTTGGCCAGCTGAAACCTTGTCAGAAACAAACCCTGGCTGCCTAATAAAAACAAACACTGGATCCTTGGTTTTCTTCCCTACTGCCGCTTCCACTATAATTTTTAGTGCTTATAAACAGCTGAGACAAAATCATCTCCTGCTTATTTATCGCACAGGTGGAGAAGGTGATGACAGCACACACAACATATGATCTTTCAATTCTCACACTCATATTTTCAAGCCTGTTGTTTGAAGAAGTGCCATCCAAACTGAGTGTTTACCACAGCTACTGCAAACAGGTCACACAGCCATGTGCTTCTTTTGTTCTCAAGTAACACTGATGAGCATTTGTATTTGGATGGTAAAAGTAATCCATGAAAAGGCTGGAGTGAAATTTTAAAGGGTTTTTTTTTCCCCCCACACTGACTTTGCGAAGACACATTGATTTGATGCTGCATCTCTTCTCAGGAGACTCCATGAAGGATTACAGTTCACATTATATAATGAAGAATTAATTATGCTATTATGTTACTTGCATATTCTCCACATAGGACAAGGCTTTGCTCTTGCAAGCTGCAGTGGAGCTACTCTGACTGGACCGTTCAGCAGAATTGCTACAAACTTGTTGTGAAGCAAAAACTCGCACAACAAAATCTCACGTATCCAGAACAAGCACTTTAACTACACTGGTGCATCTTTCCCTTCTCCACACACATGAATTATTTTTACATTCCTTATTTCTTCCACTTTCACCAGGATCTCATCAAGCATGACACATTTACGCATGATCTTAGCTTTTTTCAGTGAGTTTTTAATTACAAAAAAAGTGCTGCCTCTACAAATGCATCTGCATTTTTTAATTTTTCAAAGGTCTTACCTACCTTTGGAAACTGATTCCACACCTGCTACAACACAGTCTTACCCAGATGGTATCTTTGGGAACATTATCACGTCAGCTACTACAAATGGCAAAAAGCACATCCTGGGCTAATTTTTGGCAGATTCTTCCCTGTAAATAAACGCAGGAGAACCAGCCTACAGCAAAACCATGGAACACAGATCTCTCAACCCTCTCCAGGGCCATGAACCAACATAAAAAAAGGTAGCTCAGAACTCCAGGGGTAGACTTCCTGATCCAGCAGTCATCCTAACTTAATTCTGTCCTTCCATATGCTGAAGTAAAGGAACACAGTCAATTATTCCATAACTGAACAAGCACCACAAAGATGCTAATGCTAACAAAAAGTATGGAGATGATAACAGGAAAGGATCTTCAAGGCCAGTTGCTGCTCCAGCTTGTTGGGGTAAAAATTCTTGGACCTGGGAAAAAAGTTTCCTCCCCAGGTCAAGGGTAGCAGATTATTCCTTTGCTGAGTGTTTTTAGCTTCATTGCCTAGCACTCAGACACACCAGTCAACCATGCCAGGCACACAGTGGAAGCAGAAGCATCTTATTGTCTACCACAGGCACTGTTTATTCATGCTGAAAAAGAGCATCAGATGGAAGAAAGCCTGTGCGAGAAAGCTTGTGCTGAGGTTCCTCCTCCTCCTCCATCCAGAATTGCTTCAGCATCTCTGACTCTCAGTTTCATGGTCAGGAAACCTTACAGCAGGTTCCCAGGAGCCCCTTACAGCCAACATAAGTCAATGCTTTTAGCTGTAACACAAAACTCCTAACTGTAAATAAATAAATAAATAAATAAATAGTAATACGGAGACAAAGTATTGGAAAACTGATTGGAAAAGAGGTTATTTGCAAACTCAGCCTGCTTCTATATTTACAGCAATTTGGCAAACTAGCCTAGCTAGTGCTAGAATTTTCTTTCCTTAGGGAATGCCTGAACAGTCACTGTTGCGCTGCAAAACCTTGGTCAGAAGGTGGTGAAATTATTTCATCCCTTCATAGTATTTTCTACCCAATGATGTTATAAATAAAAGACTTCTTTTAAATTAAATATGTACAACTTAAAAATATGCTGTCCACCCACACTCAGCCACTGCTTGTATGACCCATGACTGTATACCCAGGCAAATAAAATAATCTCTCCCTATCTGGAAATGAGAATACCTAGAAATCTGTTGTGCTCTAAATGCTCTAGACAGTAAAATCACAGTATTTGGGATATAATTTTATCATGTGGTAGCTTTACCCTATCAAATCTTTATTCAGCCAACCTAGAAAAGAAGATAAAGCAGGCAACCAATTCTCCAGATCATTCTGGCACAGGGACAGACGGACAAGGAGGACAGAGACAGAATCAAAGGCACCTGAAGCCACGGGAGCTGAGTTTGCATAGCTTGCTTCCAGAGATTTTCCTTTAAAAGGGTTGCAATTAAGCTCTTGGTATGTACACTGAAAGAGAAAGAGGAATTTATATGCCCCAGTGTGTACTTTAACTAGAGTGATATTTTAAAGCTTAATTTTTAATTCCTTGTGTTCTTGAATTAAGAAAATTAAGGTACCTAAAGCTTGAGGAGGAATCAACTCACTGAGTCATTCAGCCTTTCTGAAATCTTAATAGCAGGACTTGCTGTCACAACGAAGACCTGTTCCAGAGACTCATTTCCTCCCAAGTCCCCATGAGTGTATGCAACTACCTGATTCTTGCTACAGATTGGGTTTAACCTTGTTCTGCTGTCACTCCTTCCCACCCAGTGCCAAGGGGCTGACGTTATGTATGCGAAGTCAGTGGCATTCTCCTGGGATAAAATGAAGAATGAGTAACTTTGTGGGAGGCGTGGAACAAGCCCAGGAACAAGCCCAGGAACAAGGAGTATGGAGGGGTAAGAAAGCTGCATTGGATGAAGAAAGTGCACGTCAAGAATTATGTGACTGCTGAACAAATTCAGCAAGTGAGAAAAAAGTCTGGGCAAAACCCAAGCCATGGGGCAGAGTGTGTGTCATTTTAATAAAGGGAGACAGCCAGGTGGAAGGAGGGAAGCTAGGATTTGCCATCTTCAATCAAACAATCCAGTGTAGACTCCGGTCACAAGCAGTGGCCAGCACGAGCTGCTCCACATGCAGAGACAAGAAGATCCACAGACCTTTAGTCTCACATCAGCATGGGCTCCATGCACAGTCTCCACCCAGTGACACAGATGTGATTTCCACTACAGCCAGATGCCTACATGTCTACGAAGATCCAGATCATCACGTTCTTTCCAGTACTAGCACTGCATACAGGACATACCGACAAGATGCCTTTCTGGACAAGGGAAGTAACCTGTGTCCTTCCATAGATGGCCATCAGAAATTTCCATTAAAAGGACAAGGAGACACAAAAAGCACAACAGGTCATGCAGAGCATTGATGGCCACAGAAAATTCATACATGCATTTATGTGTTCAAGTGCTTCTGATGTCTTTTTTGAGCGGTACCCAGGATCCAACATATGATTCATCTTGAATTTCTCTGTACCTCTTCTTTTGCAAAGTCTTTCAACAACACTAATGCTGATGTTGGTTTAGGATGCCTGAAAGCATTAATTATTCATCACAAATGAAATAAAGTAAACCTGGAAAAGGTACAGAGAGCTCAAGGAGGATGATATAAGATCTGGAGAAGCTTCTGTGCAAGGAATGACTGGTCATGCTAAGACTCTTCATCCTGGAAAAGAAGGGAATATGATACATTTAAAGAAATATGTGCAGGTGTGCAAGGGGAAGATAAATAGAGAAGAGAAAATTAATAATCCCTCTCTCCACAAAGAGCTGCAGTGCATCAAACAGAACTTGCTGGTGGCGGGCTTCACGCACATAACTGGTAATTCATCCCACTGTAGGGAATTACAGTGTGCAGGAGGTGGTTGCACGATAGAAGTTTACACAGCTTCAAAAGCCAACCGCTAATTTTCATTAGTTTTCCCATGGTTTCTTGATCTGAGAGCCTTTTTGAAGAAAGCAATGTTTTAACCACAAAAATAGTATGTAGACATAATGCAGATTGGAGATTTTATTTCCTCTTTTAATATCGACTTTAAATATTGTATGGTTTGCTGTCATTCATTTTTAAAGGAAACCATTTTCCAACAAGTGTGATGGAATTCACATCCCCACTTTGAGTATCACAATGTTTAACAAATTCTAATGAAAACACACTGTATGACATAGACTGCATTGCACTGTAATGAAAGCACCTATCATTCAGCCAGCCTTTAGCAAATGAATAGCTTTCCTGCTCTGACAAGTTTCTGTCTGAAACACAACATTACATCCCAGACGTGCTGCTCCATATCCTTCTGCTGAGGCAGCAAGAACAGTCTGTGCAGACCACATCTTGCCACTTGCCTGGGGCTGGTTCACTACATACAGAAAGGGGGTGTCCATTTTCAACCTGTTCTGCAGAATCAACTTGATCACCTCAAGCGAAAAATCTATAGACAACACATGGTGACACTGAGCTAAAGATTAGGTGGGAGACATCAACAGAAAGACCAGCTGAAACAAAGTGTTCTGGGCTAGGGGTGATGCTGAAGAGGTAAAGCACAAGAGGAACAAGGAAGACAGATGGCCCTTCGAGAAGGACCTGGTTATCCAGAGCCGCCACTTGTAGGAGGTCTGAGGAGATACTGTATGTAAATGTTTTATAGATGAGACCTCACAGCTGTAACAGCATTAGCAAAGTCTTGTATGTTTTCTTTTTCATTTAGGGCAAGCAGTCTGAAACACATGCCCCACCAGTGACCTCGACTTCAACCCAGAGGGACTGTCTCTGGTTGAAAAGATGATTCATTCACTCTGCTAGAAGGGCTGAATGAATAGGCAGTATTCAGACTGCAGAACACTTATCACTTGGGATTCCCTCAAAACTTAGGTCTGACAAGACTGGGTCAGTAACCATGCACTTTTGTTCCTAGCTCCTTGAACAGAAATGTCTCCTTGCATCCTTCAGCAGTTCCCACAAATCAGGTCGATTTTTATGGCCTGCTAATTATTACTGCTAGACTTCTGCCAGGCTTCAGGATGAAAAGTAGTGTATTGCTGAAAGCTCAGGGCACAAAACTTACAGAATAAATCACTGTCTATCAGGCAGCAACAAAATCCAGTCATGGCAGACACTTAAATATACACATCTGGATAGCGCTGAACTTTATTTATTTCAGAATGCAAGGTTTTGTTCTGCTTTTGTTGACAGAGCATACTAAAGACTGCCAAAAATTCAAAAAGAGAAAAAGAAGTAACTGTCACAAATCAGATTTTGTCTAGGGGTGTGTCAACATCTATCACACACACAAAGCCATCGGAAGTGACATTAAGGTTGCAGGGTTATACCTCAGGAGTTTGGCTGTGAAAGAAACGAGAGATGATTGCATAATCCTAGCTGGGCCTCCATCTGCATATGTACTGCCTAGTTCCATAAACATGGAAGTGGATCTTGGTATGAGGAAGATAAAGCTTGCAAAGTCTGGAGTGTTGAGAGCTGTAGTCTGGACAGCAGACATGGACAGGCCCTGGTTGAGAGACTGAAGCCCACAGGGGCAAGGACTGGGCTGGGCAGCTGATGTAGTAGAGACTGGGATAATCTAGACAGAGGGAATGGAAAGAATAAAATATGTTTATGGAACTAGGCAGCAGCTTAATACATAGCAGTTTCCTCATTCCCATTTATCCATAAACTTCCAGTTTTCCTTCTTGGACTTCTTTTTCATCCAGTCCTTCTCAACAACTTGCCTCCATCTCAATGTTTTCCCATCCTCACCTTTCCCCCCATGCATTTTTTATCATAGTTGTGTGATAAATGAAACTAGTGATTCGCGCCAAAATGAGACTGGAGAAGGTCAGTGTGACCTCAAGAAGGGAGAAAAAGATTCTAAAACTTGAAACAGAGTATCTCACCTTATCTTGTACATGAGTTCTAGCGGAACTAAGCTTAGCCAATAGGTTGTTAACACTTTCTTCTCGAGAAATATGAGAATTTATAGCCTGTTGTATAGATAACAGATTAGTTTAGGTAAACATCTGTTGAATTCTTGAAATAACGATGTAAAATGTATATTCATATGATGTAATGGATATGTATGAACTAACTCTATAAACACCTGACATGCCCTGTATCTGTGTGCGGTTTTGGAGGAGCAGAGGCCCCCCCCCACCCAGCGCTGTTTTGCTTTTACCATTTAATAAACTCTTATTCGAAAACCCATTTGGGCTCGAGACTCTGTTTCTCACAGTTGTCTCTTCTGCCCCTGACCCTCTGCTTCCACAAGTTCTTGGCTGTATTTTCTAATTTTGGTTGCCTCTGCATTTGAAAGCATGGACCTCCTCCTCCTCTCCCAGAGACTATAAGCAAAGGAGAGGGAGCTTATTGTTTTTTTTTACCCCTACTCACAGTGATATGGCATGACATGTATTGGGCTGGTCAAGCTCAGGCAAGCTGGAAGCAGCAGAGGCTCTAACAAATGTCTCCTGACAGCACACTTTCAAAACATATGTCGTCCCCTCCTCAACATCGAGGTTGCTAAAGAACTTCACAGACAAGATCTTGAACTAAAACAGCAAACCTGACTTCCTCAAGCCAGCCTGGGAAGCCAGGCTTGCTCTAGGAAAAGCTTAGGCCAACATGTGCATAAAAGCACAATTGGAGCCTGACTGCCAGAGAGAAAAATTGCAGCCTAAGCCACAAAAGGCTTGGCAAAGTGGTAATAGAAACAGGGCCTTATAATGGAAAGTATCAAGCTACCTTAGCTAGCAGCCTCACCTACAACACCCTGACCAGAATATGTGTGAATGGATGGGCATGCTGGGCTCAGAAGTGCACTAGCAGGTAAGATTGCTGCATTCATAGTCATGGCAACTGATGCACCGGCAGTACTGCAGGTGTAATGGTCTGATTTGAAGCACAAGGTGTAGAGACATGCAAAGGTTCAGTCAGGGGAAAAAGTAACAGCTCCCAGCAAAGGCATCTCAAAGGCTTTGCTACACCCTCTTCATCAGCAGAGAGCTGTTTCTGGAGTGGCTCTTGGGAAGAGCCAGCTTGGATACTGGAAGTGCAAAGGGAACAGCTTTGGACCCCTGGCCTTTCTTGCTGAGAGCAATGTAGTATTCCTATCACCTGTTGCTGATCTCTGGTCCCTTCCTCTGGCATTGCCACTATGATGTGTCTGAGTCACAGCGGCCTTCACCAGGCATGTTCTGGCCATTCAAAGGGCCACAACATGTAAAGGCCTCCCCTTAATCTCTTCTGAGTAACAGGCAGAGAGATATTTCTCCCAGATCCAGTCTCTAAGGTGCCAAATGACCTGAATTTACTCAGCCTGGGCCCTGAACCAAGCTTTGCCCTGGCCAGCACCCAGGCTGCAGCACAAAAAGTTGTATCTTGCAGCCCGTGGGACACATCCCATGCAGAACCAGAAGGACATCTTGTTCTGAAGTCCAGACACCTCTCCACCTACAAAAACATTCAGAAGCAATAAAAAATCCCTGCATTCCCTACATCTAGACTTGCACAAAGCGGAACAAAAGAGCCCCTACATCAAACATTGGGTACTCCTATAAAACACTGACGATTGTATCGGTGAAGACACAGGCACTAAATTCAGTAAGATACAAACTGCCCCAGTACCAGTATGGCCCTCTTCAGTCTCATCACTCCTTTCTTATCCCTTCCCTGAGCACACAGGATGATGTGTCTCGGCATCCAGCCCATGTCCCACATCACACCAATCTCTGAAACACACCTATAATCAGTACAAAATCCTCACAGAAGAAAACACTGGTTCAGACATTGAGACTTCCTGACCAAGTCATGGATTGTGAAAGGTTCCTCCCACCACACACCTAATTTCTGCACTGCATTAGGCTGAGCTGGCACTGGGGGGCATTTTTCCAGGGTACCTTATTGAGGTATTTTTCACCATCACTGGGTACCCTCCATATGCATTGTCAAAAACAAAGAACAATACTTTTTTTTTAACATAGCACTTGCAAGGAAGAACTCTGCTGCTGTCCTTTTAGCTGTTTCCAGTTTGAATTACTTTATGTGAGTAAGGCTGCAGCACAAACTAGAAGAATAAAATCCTAAAAGCTCCTTTTCCTGAAGCATTGCTTAGGATCAAACCCTACTGGGCGGATGCCAATCAGCAGAGATTTGCAGAGAGGATTTACTCTGGTGTTTTATCAGCGTGAATATTAAAAAAGTCAAGAGAAAATTTTTGCAGTCCTCAACATATTTAAATTTTCTTCAAATTTCTGATCAGTTTAGAGGCCTTTACTTGTGAAGTGGGTATTGTTAACATCAGGCTAATAAAGACTACAATATCTACATCATTATATTGGACATAAATCCCACGATCGAGCACAAAAAATTAACATCTAAAAGATACAGTTGATGCTTCAAACATCACCCATTACACGCTGCTTTGAAGAAGGCATTGTACTTTGCTTTGGTGTTCAGTTTCCAAGAAGCATTGCTCATAACCACTTGCAGCTTCTGAAACACAGAACATTCTTCTCTTTATCGCAGTAAGAAATTACCATTGAGACATGTTTTTAAATAGAAGGCCTTTTTTTTCTATCAATACTAAACTAAACAAACTCAAAGGTGAAGTTCCTATATAATCAATTCTCTCCATACAGCTAATATTTAATTGCTGTCTTTTTTCCTGAGTATGAAACCCAATGTGGCTCTATTTTATTTGGCTCTTGACATTTTACTGCTTTCTCTACTGGTTTACCTGTTCAAAACCCCAGGACTTCCTAACATGAAAGATTTCCAAAATCAACAAGGAGATTTATGAACACTGTACAGTACTCTCCCTATCACACCAGAACAATCTTCAGTAGCCAGAAAGGTGCAGAAAGAGCTCATGTTAGGGATGATCAGTGCAGCATTCAGAGTCTTCTGCTCAATTTCCAGACCAGTTCTCAGTCAGTGGTACCAAAAACAGTCACAGAAAATACTCTGAAGACATGGCACTAAAACACTTCTCACTCCACCTCTTCTTCAAAATCTAGATAAAAAAATTCATTGCAACTTAGTTCCCAACATTCATTCTTCCACATCAGCAACTGTCAAACAAGGAAGACACAAGATCGTAAGAACAGGGGCACCAGCAAAGCCCAGAGCTGTAGCTATGCCAGAGAACACATTAAGGTCTCTGGACTATCCCAACTCAGCAAACCATTGTTAAGTGTATCTACAAGGCTAAATTAGATAGGAAAGGGTGCAACTGGACTTTTACACACTAAAACAAATTACCAATCCCTTTGCAGGAAAAAGTCTAAGCACCCAACACGTTCTTGAGGAGGAGGAAGAGCAGAATAGTACGGCCTGCTGCAAAGTAGATCAATGTCTGTGTGGAAAGCCAGGGAGACCAGAAAGCTTTCTTCCCCAGAGCCAAGGTGTCTCTGTCCTTCCCCAACCCCTAAATGCAGCATTCTGTCTTACCAGCAATACTGTTATTTCTGAAAATCCTACTTTCATGACTTTTCTGAAAGTATGGGATTGGTCCTACTGACAGAGCGAGGCATGTCTATCACCGATGTCCTGAGACAAGGTCGTAGTTCTTCTGCAGGTAAGCTACTTAAGGATATTTGGGGTTAGGTGTTACAGTGTTAAATCCTTCACTGTTCATCTCCTGTAAGCAGGCTACAGTAAAAAAAAAAAAA
>VWZG01005578.1:18989-57318 GCA_013396735.1 Grallaria varia | reverse complement strand
AAACCCCACTGGAACTTCATGTATTTAAAAGCTGGAAATATCCAGTATATTTTCCCACACCTGCAGGATTACTGACCTGCATTCCCTTGGTCACTGCCTATCTGCAGGACTGCAAATACACAGCAGTATAAATTTGTTAAGTGCAATACAGCATCAAACACAATTAAACATGACACGCAGCAAAGCACCAGACACAAACAACTTCCTTAACATGTTTTAGCCATGTGGTGCTTACAAGAGCAATTCATTAAAAGAAGGTAAAGCATTCAATTCAGATCCTTCACAAAATCATTTTAACCCCTTTTTGCTGCTTTTCTCTGTATATGAGGAAATACATGATAAATCCATATAGCACTCCACAGTTTCTCACGCATTTTCATGTGTGTTTTGATGGGGGCTCATGTTTGAAATGGTTAATTAAAACATCAGTCAAAAAACCTGACTCCCTCGGGAATTACAAACGTGATAACTGTGATGCCAGATACATCTAAAAGAATGAAATAGCAATTGTAAGGAGTACATTATACATTACTTTAATTGCAACCTCTTTACAGAAAGAACCTGGTAAAAAGATAACAAATGTTTTCTGCATTTAGCAATGCCACCTTCCATTTTACTTCCCTTTTCATCTCTGCACCAGAAACCCTGAAATAACCAGCATCACTGCAGTTGTAATGACTTGAACACCCACTTCAAGCACATACAGAAAAAAAAGCCTAATTTTGTAGGCTTCGGTGCTTTTGAATTATGTTTGTTACCATGAGAACTTGATTAAAATGCCACCCACAAGCTTGCACAAGGTGGGAAAAACAACAACAAAGCCAAAAAAATCTACTTTTAATCAGTGGTAGTACACTTGCTGCATTGCAGCATTTTCAACAAGCTTCACAACCTTCTGCAGAAAGAGGTTGCTGAATACTTTATTCTGGAAAAAAATGTAGCTGACAGTATGGTTGTCACCCAGTACTATTAAACAATATTCCAGTCAAGAAAGATAAAGCACATATGCATGCTCTGCACCATGTTACACGGCTTGTTTTGAAAGCCAGAGAATTACGTGTATGCGGCAAGGTGGGGGCAGTCACTCAGGACAAGAATTCTTTTGGTAGTATTTGAGATAAGGCTATGAAACGCTCTGCTTTCCTCTTCATCTTATCAATTTGCTAGCTTTATAAATTTATGCTGATTTTTACATATATATATTTCTAGATATTCAAAATATAGCACTGTATCATCTAGGCCTCTTGCCCTTTTTTTTTTCCTTTTTAATTTACAATCTTTGTATTAGTGGTCATGGACACTGCATTACTGCAGTCTGACTAGGATCCAGAGTTTGCAGAACAGTCACCCCAAGCCTGCAGCCACTTCAAAGCAGGTAATTAGTACTGTGGCTAAATTAAAAGCCTGTAATAAATCACACAAAGCAGTTTGTTCAGCAGCATATGTGTTAAATACTGCAGCTGATGCAAACTGTAGGAATGCCATGCAGCCAGTGGTGAGCCAGAAAAGGGGAAGAGTCTCACACCTTTGATCAGAATAGCTTACTAGCCACTTACTCAAGGAATCATGTCACACATCTCTCTCTTAAAAGAGACATATCTATGTCTCCATAGGAGGCGAATGATTGCTATTGTAATCAAGAGACTGGATAGACTGCATCCCATCCCAGGCGAGAAAAGAGTGAATTTCTCTGTGAAAGATCAATCCCCCTCTCGAAGACACTGTACATACCAAAGCATTAGAAATCCTTTAGACTTCAAATGCATCAGCCCCTAGAGGAAAACCTATCAGACAGAGAGAGAAGGCAAGACTATGCCAGAAACCCTGGCTACCATCTTCTCAAGAGGGAAATGTAAAGTGAGTTGAAAGAAGGGGGAAAAAGGAGATCTTTGATATAACCTCAGTGTAGTAGGCAGGTCTCCCAGTTCTTCACCTACATCTTTATACAACATTAGCAGTTGGTCTCTCCATTTTGAGTATGTGCACAATATGTGCACGTGCATCTGTACTTCCACCTGTCATGAGTTAAGCATCACAGATGACAAAGGATTCCACTAGGGGAGGGGACAAATCCATCAACCAGAAGCAGGGGACACCCTAAAAGATGGTGATGTCCCATTTGAATTGCACAGGCTGCATGGGGATATAGCACCACTTAGGCTGGAGGGGGCATAAACATCTTCCAATGGACTCAGATGCTCCCTCTCAGCCAACAACAGAAAAATACAAGTGTACTTGCTTGAACTTAGAACATCAGATGCAGATGCGGAGTGTGGCATTACTATTACTAGGCAAGATCCTAAAGGAAATTTTTTTACATCACTGTCAGACACATTTTGGGGAGGAATCGTATGCATCATGAGTGATTTCAATGAGGCTCAGCTCCTAATATGGCACCCACTGAAGCCTGCAGCTTCCACATCAACCACTTCCCGCTCTTGCACATGTACAGAACAGACAGCCACCAAATTCCATGGAATGTACAACATGTAGGCAAAACATGAGCAAAGATTGATCCTACCTATACACAGAGGACCATGAGCATATCATACCTGAGGGTGGGACATGGTGCAAAGAGATGTGAGAGAAAAGGGCTGGGGTGGGATACGCAGAGCAACCAGAATTGCAGTAGTCGTGGTTGAGCTCTACAGAACCTGCTTTCACACCTAGGGCCCACAATGCTGTGGATGTGCCAGTTTAGGCCAGTAGGACCAGCTCAGACAGCCCCTTGGCTCTTTTGGCATAATTTAATATAATTATAGAAAAAATAATAACAGAAAAAAGGTATAATTTTCTATTTTCCCCCTTCCTTTCCTTCTCCCTCTCTTTCTGATATCTTTCTGAGATCATGCTCCCACAGCGTTGCAAAGAGAGGAAGAGGAATGCACACAATTACCCAAACTACCCAGTGACTAAAACCAAAACTTTTCTGTGTTTAAGAAAAAACTTTGCTTAACCTTCAAAGACATGGACTTTCCAAGCAATTAATAACATTAGTAATTATATGATACTTTAAATAAAGAGTTTTCCCTTTCGTTATCTGTACACTGCTGAGACTATGACTTTCATCTCTTCTCTGGATTACTGTCAATTTACTATTTGCTGGCAATTGATCTTCTTCTGTTAGGTATTAGCTGCATAGAATTTGGTAAACTTGACCAAGGGATGAAGAATTTCACGCACCAATGTGCTTTCAGGATTATCTCACTCAAAAAGAGGTTTTTTTCCTTCTGCAGCTGTGGTGTGATACAGATATTCCTACAATCCTTTTGAAAGGCGAAAGAGTTTTATGGTTAAGGCACTGAGATCCAAGATCAGAATTAGTCTAGGCCTCTGATGTTCACCTGGCACCATGACCTTGACCTTATGAATAAGCAAGCTTGTACTTCAGTTCTCCCAGCTGTAAAACATGGATTGTAATATTCATCCTGTCTGTAACTTGCCTATCTATGCTGCAAACCCTCCAGGGCAAGGGCTGTCTCTTCCCATATGTGCAAGGATGTTCTGGCTCCCAACAAAAGCCCTTGGCTGCAGATTTCAGAAAGTTTTGCTCAAGAAAGGACATTTATCAGACACAGCATCTGCCTGAAAGCATCACAACAAACTTGAAGCCACAGAAAGAAGACCCAAAAGGAGAGGACTGCAACACTGGCCACTGATGTCAGAGCCTGAGTGACTTGCAGAGCACACTGGGGAAGCAGAGGCATCTGGGACAGCATCTTGACAGTTCTGGGGACAGAGGCAGCCCTGAACTCAGGCTGTCTAACAGCTCTGGTCCCTGCATGTCTAGAGCTCAGCTCAGGCCTTCGGTGCTGCTGAAAGGGAGCCTGATCTCTTAAAATTCTTAATGATCAGCCAGAACTACCAATAATAGCCACAGTTTAAAATACGGATGTGAAGTCTCTCATGAAGGTTGCAGCCCACAAACTACATTAAGGAACCTCTGCTGTTGGTGTTAGCAAAAAAAATGAAAATGCAGTTTCTTATTTCAGCTCTATAGGGCTGTTGGTTTGACCAACTGGATTGTTTCTAAATGACCTAGTTCCTTCACAGAATCTCCATAACACTTCCTACATCTTTTCTCCAGGGATCTATATAAAGCTTGCTGCATTTCTTCTTCTCATGGATGTTCACTTCTAAATTTACTTTTACAAAGAACCACCTTTGGTAGGAATTAAAAATGTGACACAACATAGTGCCAAAATTCATTGAAGAAAACATGAATCACAAGGTATGCACCAAGTTGCCCATACCAAGCTGCCTCCACAACTACATAATAGGTCCTTTAAATTTCTCCCTGACATTAAACCAAAATTGTAAATGCTCTGCTGGACTCTACCAGTTACCTCAGCTGAAGATGTGTGAATATACAAGCAACCCAAAAACATTTGGTCTCTGCCTTGTTCTGTTTGTGCTCTGGTTTCCTGTCTCTGTCTGTCTGCTTTGTCTATCCACATCTGTAATTGTGAGTCAAACTGGCTAATTTCTATCATTGACAGAAGATTCTAAGCTCCTACCTATCACCTTAGGAAATCCACATATGGGCAAAGGAGGGAGAGGATATTAAATGCCTCTATGAAGGGAAATACAAGAAGAGCTCATGCCATATTTCTCCTCTCTGGCAGTGGCCTAATGGTCTAATCAGTGGATGTGGAGCTCACATGGTCCAGTTAACAGTTGAAGCAAAGACAGGTAGAGGATGAAACAGCTGTTGGTTAACCTGCAGAAAGTGGGAAGTCACTGAATAGAGGACATAGAAAGTTGTGGAGTAAATGCTATGTAGAACTCACAGCAGTTAGGAGATCCCAAAGGTCCAAGGAGTAAATGAGACAATTCAGGGAAGAGTAAGAAAAACAACACAGAGAAGCCAAGTCATGGATGTAGGGAAAAGCCAAGTGCTGTGGTTCTGAAAGATCACAGGAGAGTGCGTGAGTCTTCCACAGGGAACCAAGGGGATGCAAAAACTAGTGGAACGTGGTACCACAGGAAGGGAATACAGGGACAGTTAGGGGTAGACTGGAGGTAGAGTAGTGATAACAAGCCCTAAGTAGAAAGTCAACACTGGATGCTATCCCACACCGACAAATACTACCCATTTATTTTCATTTACAAAGTAGTTCAATTGGTAACACCACTTCCAGCAGTGAGCTGAACTCAAATCAAGAGGAAGTCCTGACTTCAGGCATTTCAAAGCACAGATTTGCTCTGGTAGGACTAGGTACATTTCAGATTGCAAGAGAAGGTACTTTCATTACTTTACTAGATCCTTCTCACTCAGGCCAGAAAGAACTAGCTTTTCTCATCTTTACTTGGTGGTTTTATTGCTAGCTGAACATTATCTAAACATTCAGAAACTGGGGAGGAAAGGGACAGGGGAGGGGATCCAATTCCACTCTAAGGCCACCGTTTACACAAGTTTTAAATGGAGCTAAACTGTTCAGTCCATTTCCGTTACTTGCTACGCTAGTCAATATGCAGAAATAAAGAGCTGCATTACTAACTGGCCTTTTGCTGTATTAGAGAGCACAGTATATCCAATGGAAAACACGCTAAAACAGCAAAGACAGATAACAGATGAAGCTGGCCTCCTGTATTTTACAACTCATAATACACAAGATTTTAATTTACAAAAAACTCACAACCAAATAAAATAGAATTCAATGCCTTGTAGGCAGTATGTGCTTTCATGTCCCAGGTGAACTGCAGCACATGAAGATGGTTTTCCATCTCAAACTTTCCAGCATGAACTCTGAAGTCTCATGACAAATGTGCTCCCACCAGCATGCTGTCCGGCTGCTTACACCTCCATGCCTCTGCACAGATTTGATTGTCAGCTCTTTTGGATCTGGAACAACTCTGCTGTTTGAGCACACAGCATCTAACACAACAGTGATCTAACCCTAGTCACTAATATTATGGCAGCATTAAGAATCCCAGCAAAAGCTGTTGCACACAGTATCTAGTTCTAGGCATGCTGCCATTTACCTTACACTTGATCCCATTGTGTCTAATTCTGTTTTCAGTATGGAGTGGATGTTCTTATTATTTTTAGCAGGAAAACTGATGCAAGAATAACTGTATAAGCAAGCAAACATTTTTTCTAGCCCCAAAGAAATCATAACTGAAATAGGGATGCCAGGGTCCTGTTACTAAGAGTATGCTGCAGAAAAACCTCATAAGTGCAGGTACAGGTAACATTATGAATTACTCACTGAGGCAGTACTCCCGATCCAAGTGCCTTGCAATCTACACCAGATATCCCATACAGACATGGCAAAAGGCGTAACAACTGGCAATCCTGTAGTCTTCTAAGGTAAAATTCAAGGATGATTTGATGATGTCATGTCTGTAATGGCAGGATCTTACTTCCTCACCTCAAGACCCACCTTGAGCATGAATTGCATGGCATATTATATACCTCTCCCAGCATAATTATTTCAGCTGCCCAACGTGTCATGGCTAGAAACTGGACTGAATTATAACTTCCTGCTTTAGAGACATTAAAAATAAGGGGGAAAAAATGACTCATCATAAGCATGACAACTACAGTATTTTTTGGTCATATGAAAAGTTTTCTTTCATCAATTATGCTGAAAAGAACATCGGGATTCAAACATCTGTTATTCTCCTAAATGTTGCTCCTCAATACAAATGAATCTGTTTCTCTCTCAAACTCATCTCATGGAGAATGCTCACAGCACTCCCATTATTCCCACTATCTCCTTCAACAGCATGTATACCAGGACACCTACTTAAATACACATAACTCAGGATTAATTCTGAGTGTCAGGTTCACTAGCACTGAATTTAGGGGCTGTAATGCACTCACTCACACTACAAAGCCATTTACAGTTATTAAGTGAGAATGGGATAATTTTTTTCATGAGTGCTTCTCAGGCAGCAGTGACTTCCAGCCCCTCCCTCAGCACTAAGAGGCAAAAGCACATCCCTATGCACTGTATCCCCATCCTGACACCATCTAGAACCAGATACTTTTCAGGGAAGTTCAGAAGATGATAACTTTTCAAAAGCATGTCCATGGCAAAAATTCAACTGCCTTTAGGAGAGCTGAGCTTCTACTCCATTGTGTTGATTTTTCTTTCCTTCTAGGCCAATCCAGGGGAAAATCTCCCAGGTGTGAGAATTCAATGTTAGCACACTCGTTTGGTTCTTGAGCTACAGGAAGGATTATGTTGACTGCTGAAGATGAAGAAGTAACTACAGTAAATGTTCACAATACCAAAATCCAGCTCAACAACTCTTCACCTTGTGTAATTTTGCCCCCCCTATAATGTTACTTAAGTACTGCACAGAAAGGGAAAACTTCAGTAATGGGGCTGGCTGCTGATCCTGACAAAGGCACTGAGCACAAGTTGCAACACACAGAACACTCCTGACCCCCTTCCTTACCAATCTCTTCCTCAAAATTAAACTACTCTGCTCATCACAAGAGAGGGAAAAGAAAGGATGACATTTCCCCCTTACCCTCCCCTCCTGGTCTCTCTGGCCCACCTCTTGCATCCAAGCTGTTGGGAGGATGTTTACTAAAAAGCTGCAGCAACTCAAGTAACCTCTGTCTGTCAATTCCTGCCTGAACAGTTTTGCTTCTTGGCTGTAAACAACTTTTAAGTATTAATTAGTGACTCATCCTGCTACATAAGAGTATTACTAACACCACCACCACAATCATGATTTGATAGTGACAGGGACATTCTCCTTCCTTCCCACTACTTATCAATCACACCTGAATCCCTTCAAAATGTAGCAGATAATACCTTTGACAGTTGACAAATACAAGTAACACAGTGTTGAAAATGGCTTGTGTTCAAAATAGGTGTTTACAAATGAATGAAGATGCAGATAATGGCTATTAAGATAATCAGAAGAAAGGAGTGAAGAGAGAAGTTGATTATAAAATTGATGTCAGCCTTCCTTTCAAAGGAGGAAAGAGAGAGATTGATGCTAAGTGATAAACACCAAGGAGGAAAAATTGAAGGCTAGTTTGGTACAAGGATGCCATGGCCATCTTAAGTTTTAGCTGGAAGCCAAAGGTCTCTTGCAAGAGAGATTGCAGAGCAACCTACCAGTTGGTACGAAACTAGTTATAAGAGGAATGTTGATGAAGGAGGATCGGATGCCACATTGGCTGCAACAGCAAGCGTGCTAAGAACCTCCTTCAACCCTGTGTCAGAACCACCCATGTGGTGCAGCTCTTCCAGTGCCAAGCAGGAGACACTCAAGCTAGCTGCATTGGAAAAGAGAAGACAATGCCAATAACACCACTAAGCTCTAACTTGCATTCTGCCCACTTATAATCTTCCCATAGTGCTACAAAGATCACTGAAAAAAACCCCAAAAACCCTAAGTAGGCAAAACTAAAAAGGAGAGCAACATCTCCAGAACTTTAGACTCCAGAAATTAAGCCAATGCTTAATTTCTGCAGATACTGTAAGAAACCTTATTAATGAGAATCAAATCATATCCCTTTTCTTAAAAGCTGTCTTAATCACTGCTCACTGACATCTTTCTGTACAATGTCAACTTTCAACCATGGATGAGGGAAATTTCCAAGACTGAAATAAAAGCTGCAGTGTACTTAAAGTGCAGTCATTTAAAGTGCACTTAGCTCTCTATAAAATTCATCTAAGATGCGTGTGTATCCAAAGAGGTTCCAGCCTACCCAAACAAACCTTCTCCCTGGTTACCCTGCATGCTCACCTTGGCCTCCTGCTGTCCTCAAGGCTCTGCTCAGGATGGCTGCTGTCAAACTGCATCCCCATCTACATGCCTCTCCTGAGCATCAGTAGGTTCACAGTAGAAAAAAAGTGCAATTAATGCTTATACTCAAAAGGTTACTCAAAATTATTTGGAATCTCAGTGTGACTGAGCCTGCTCAGAAACAGCTCCAGATGAGCAAACCGTCTTGGTACCTTCCTGTTTTGGAGTCCCTTCACAGAGACAGCTCACACACAGAGACAGCAAATGAAAAGCTCACACCACAAGGAGGTGCTGCATTTGTTCACAACACACAGGGAATCACAGGCCCAGCGGTTAACATGAAGAGTCACTGCAGCAGCCCCAGAAACATCAGATGCAAAACCACAATACCAGAGAATGCCACAACACTTCCAAAGCTGAACCCTCAGCTCCAAATTCTGCAAACAGGCTGTACTGACACCCCAGCTCAGAGGCACATGAACTTTATCACCCATCCCTGTAGCCCTCTGGGACACCTTGCTGGTCCTGTTACTCCTCCTCCCCATGCAACACTCCAGCCTTGGGGGATGCTCTTACACAGGGGGCAAACAACAGACTCCTTTTTCTAAGTCCCCACCTCCTTTATCTCAGTATTCCCTATCATTCACCCGTGGCACGTTATTTTCACTTCTAATCCTCACTGTTAGTCATCCAAAGACAGGGACATGGGAGAGACAGCAATGCTCACAAGATATGCTGGGCTTTTAACTCCTAACCACCAGTGCAGTGACCCTATGTAGAAAATGCTAGTTCTAATAGTTGTTCCTCCCTCTTTTCATTTCAGACTTGCCCACTTTTTAAATTGGCTGTGGCATCTCAGCAGCATCAAGAGGCTATGAGGCACTCCAAGAATACATTCTTTATTTCAAGAGCAGTAATTTAGACCTGTCAGTTAAGGGTGGGACCTGCAGAGACAATTTAAGCTTTGCACTGCAGACATCTGAGAATTTACTTTATCAACAGTGAGATGATGAATGCAATAAAACTGCCTGTTACTTTAAACTTCACAGGCTAATTTAATCCTTCATTTAGTACTTGCACACTGCTGCAAGGGTATTCTGGGGCCATGGGAAAATTCCTGAAGCGTGTAGGATCACTGTAAGCAGCCTTATGGTGCTGCACTTCCCGGCAGACGCTGGCAAGGAGCCAACCTGCAGGCACACTGGTTGCTGTACATGTCCCCAGGGAGCCTGAGGGAGCAAATGCCAGGGCCATGGTGGCTCCTGGGCTCCCACAGTTCACAGCCAGAAGTGAATGGCTCTTTCCCAAACTGCTGGGCTGCCTGTGCCATGCTTTCCAAGAGAAGGAATAGCACTGAAATTTTGGGAAGCAGTGAGAGGCATCTTAAACTTCAGGCATGCCAGCAGCGGATGTTTCAGGGACAGGAGCGGCTGGCACACACAGCCTTTGTGAGCCTCCACCGCCCAAGGCAGGTCTGTGCTGCCACCGTTTGTGAGAGATAAAAGTTCACGGATGAAAAACCAACTGCCTGGTACCCACGTGTGCCGCGGTCCGTGGAGGGGGGCAAAAGGAGGCAGCACTGCACAAAAGGGCTCGCCACGAGCTCTGAGTCGTCATGCAATGCCGTTTAATAAACATGAACAAGGGTTTTTAAGAACTCTGATGGGGGTGGTAACAAAAGCGGGGTGGAACATGAGACAGACAACCAGGGAAACGAATCGGGATAGGGACACAGGTAAACAAGGGAGGGACTGGGGAAGGAAGCAGGGAGTCCGGCAACAGGTATGCCCACACATGCCCGGGAGATACAAATCTCAAAGAAACATCCACTGTACATATTCATAAACACAGGATAAAGGTAAGGTTTGCACAATAAAGTCCTCTCATTCACTGTAGTTATTCCATTCCTGAAATTGCTCCCATTCTAATCCTTGGCTCTCCACACGTGTCTGCTTTTTACAGCCTAAAAACCTAGAGTGCCAAATTTGATCCTCAGTTTCCATTTTCTTAAAATTCACAGATCCCGGAGAGACTGCATGCAGAAGTAAACTAGGGGCTGGTCAGGAAACCGACAGATTTATAAGCTTATAAAAGCTCAAGAAGTCCAAAGCCAGCCTTGCACTCAATACATGCACACACGAGGGCATATGTGCATGTCCACACAGATACCAGAGCATACACTGTGACCTTTTTTCATTCTGTGGTATCAACTCCCCTTCCTTTAAACCTGTGCTTGCCTCAGAAGTATGGCACAGACTACTCAAGGAGAATAAGGGAGATTGATTTTGCTCACAGTGTAAGTTTAACCTCACAGAAGGAATGTGTCCTAAACTGGCATAATCCAGCACCTTTCTTTTTATTAGTGAACAACACAAAGAAGGTAGATTTTACCAGATGCACAAATTTTTTATGCACATGTATTTGTTTATGCTAGTCTTCAAAGGACGCAGAGTCTGAACCTTTTCTAGCTTGTTGAGCTGAGATCCTGGAAGGGGACCTCCATGCAGTTATGCCTTCTATGAGGCATCTCCTGTGCTCACTGAAACCCTCTTGGTTTTGCTGGTGTTGCAAGGCCAGAGCAAACACACTGCTTCTCATCAGAAGAGTGGCAGTATTTCACTCAGCTAAGTGAAGTTACACCAGCAGAAGCTCGGGCACTTTGCCACCCTGCTCACACCGCGTTTCTTCCTTACACTTCATATGCAGATTTTCAATCAAACTCCATTCCCATTTGCTGAAGTTCAATATTCTTTCTTAGGCATTTCAAACTCAAGCTTGTGAGAACAGAAACTACGTTCACTTGTAATCAAACTGAAATGGATACCTGTACATACAGAAATACTGACAAAACAAGTATCTGCTTATCTGCATGACAGAGGCAGCATAGGTTCTCTCTAACACAGTCTCACGTGATAGGAGCCTCCTGAATGTTTTCTCTTTCCCAAAAAGGAGAACAAGTGCATTTTTTTGATCTAACCCAATCATTTTCCATTCTGGAGATGTGGCAGCATTATACTTGTGATTACTCTGCCAAACCATTCTCATATTTTCTGTGGTACAACTCAGTGCAGCAGCAGGACAAAACAAACCAGAGCAGTGTGCAGCAACACTGTCACCTCTCTCAGATGCTCTGCCTCTGTAATCTACATCATATTACAGACTCACACAGCTTAGATCCTTTCCACCCAGGGATGTAAGCAGGTTCTTGCTAAGCCAAAAGCAAGACAGCTGCTTTGACAATGAGTACAGTGACTCCCATCAGACGCAGGAGGCTTTTAAAATAAAACCCAAGGCAGACTACAAAAGCGGAAACCAACCCAAGAAAAATTAAGTGTTCCAGGAGCTAGAGGAGTTTACTCAAGCCACCTCAACCTGTTGAAAAAGCCTCCTTGTGAAACTATGCTAACAAGTTAACAGCTTGTACCTGTTTAAGCAGAATGCTGCGTCTGGTTGTTAAACAACGGAAACTCTCTGTTCCTATGAAGAAATAGAAAAATACTCTATTTAGCCTTTATGCAGTGAATTTAGCCTAAATTCAACACTATAAGGACTATAAGATGTCCTTACCTCTTATGTGTACACTTCTGTCCAAGCCTTTTCCTCTCAGCTTTATTTCCCAAGGCTCATTTGAGACCCATTAATCCAGATCTTCTGTTATGTTCAGCCTGCTTTGGGACCACCAAGGAGTTGCTTAATCCCTAGGACTGCCCTAAAAAAAGCTGGCAATGACTCTAAAAACCTATCCTTCAGGGAAGGCAAATGGAGCACAGTACAATTCCAGCCAGACTCCCTCCACTAGGAGATCTGTCAGTGCTGCTATATGCACAGTCTCTACTGCAGGGGAATCTCAAGCAAAACCCAGGAAAGTGGTTATAAAGATGCTCAGGAAGTAATGGAAGAAGAGTAAGAGACCCCCACTAACTTCCCAGTATGACACCTCAAAGCAGCTGAACATACCAAGACAGGAAACTACTCCAATTTCCTCTTAAAACTGTTTTTCTTGCCTAACTTGTAGCAGAGGGTCTTAAGTTTTCTCCATTTACCTGGGATAAATACACAGGTTACCACAGATGTTACTACTCCTTTTGAGACCCTCTTCAATCACAGAGAAATGCATTGGCACTAAATGTAGTTAGCTTGCTGAAATAGCCTCTACATGCTCTGCTACACATTCTCTCTCCTTATGCTAAGCTTTTGATCAGAGCATGCTGGGGAAAACATTACAGATGCAAGCAGCAGGCAGACTGAACTAGCTGTCATCAGGGAGAAAGGGGCCTGCTTGCCACATGTGTCCTTGAGTGTCCTCCAGGTATTACAGGGACAGCTGGTGGTAGTCACCTATATTTAAGGCTGCAGCTTCTCATGTCCATGACACTTGTAATTTTGCTGATTTGAACTGTTCAGAATTAATTGCCCATATATGAAATCTGACTCAGGTTAAAACTTTTGTCTGGGAGTTGGTTGTTTTAAAGCCTCAGGAAGAACAGGCTAGGCATTCCCAGGAACTAGAGTAGTGAGAAATACATGACTAAACCAAGTTAAAGAGGACAGTATTAATGACAAAAAGTAGGATGCAAGTATGCAATTGGAGAGAATCATAATCCATATACACAAAGAGGACTAACCTTAGGCAAGAGAGCAGCTCAGGCTTTTCCTATTTCCTGGATTCTCATTCTTTGACACTAAATTAGTCTCCTTGCCTGCACCATGTCATTGGCGTGAGGCTGGGCTAACTACAACTTTCCACCAGTTTGTCCAGTTAACATCCAGTAAGAACTGAAAGATTTTGCTGCCCTGTGGGGAGAAGGTTTACGATGGTTCTGACAGCAAATAAACGAAAAGTGACTGCTCCACCTTACTGCAGAGGCTGTCAGCAGAATGTACCATTCAATTACAAGCAATAATTAGTTACAGTAAATGAGCTATGTGGAAGTGAGGCTCCAGCCAGCATCAATTTTACCCACCCGCAGGATGAAGAGGAATGTTAAAATAAGCTAATTAAATTTTCTCTGGCTCAGTAGAAAGATCAATGTTCTTGACAACTGAGTGTTCAGTACACAGCATCCCAACAACCCTCTGATGCATCACTGATGCAATACAACGCCACATAGTCAGAACCAGAGGAGGTGGAAGCACTCTTCTTGGAAGGGGCAAACATAGGAGACAGAGGCATTCAACAGTGACATTAACAGAAGGATGGACATGCTCGCAGCACATATTCCAGATGGTCAGATGGCACTTTTACCAAAACCAAATTTTGCTTTGCATTTTTATTGTCTGTTGTGCCAGCACTGGCAGTTCTAATAGTCTGAACTGAAACCTCAATCACCTCTCTGCTTAAGGTCTACGGCAATAAATGTGATTTTAGCCAGCAGCAGAATACCAAAAATACCAGACAATCAAAATACAGACACCAGAAGTGGGCAACAGTTTTACTGCCCCAGGAATTTGCTGGAGACAGGCTGTAATCAGCATTTCCACCTCTTGCTGATCGAGAAGAAAATGGGTTGTTTCAAAGCTTCTTCCCCCAGGAAACAGGAGAGACACGTGCCCACACAGAGGCACCCACAGCTCCACATTCAGGGCAGTTATCCAAAAAGCAAGAAGTTAACATTTAAGTGCCTGGTCAGAACCTGGCACTACATATATCAATGGGGTTTTCCACTTCCTGTAAGCTTCTTCTAATAATCACAGTCCTGAGTGTGTTAGGAAGGGTTTCTGTCTGTCTCCCCAGCCCTCTTCCTTGAGACAGAAATCCCCGAAGAACCTGTCCCAGGAAGGCCTTCACTGAAACTGGCAGTGTCTTTAGAAGAGCTTTGTGGCCTGAAGAAGGGACATGCTGGTTTGTTGATGCCCTGGAGCCAGGATGGCAGGGGTTGGTGCCTTGGCTGCTCTAAGCATCACCTTTCACAAAGGACAGGGCACAAAACAGGGTTTTTTCACTCCTAATGGAAACCTGCCATTAATAGACTCTTCAGTCTTGAATATGGAAACCTGTGTCAGGACATGCAAGTTTATCACAGTGAAGAAAACTTGAAGTCTTGTTCACAAATACAGAGGGGTAGGTGCATTTAGCACACGTTTCCCTTCACTGAAGTACATTGTACAGATTCTCTGTTGATGAAGACTGACACAGGTCTGGACAGCTCTAGGCTGGATGCATTGCGACTTGGCACAAATGGTCAAGGAAACCTGTTTATTTTGGCTCTGCCATTTGCCTGTGAATTGAGCATGTCACCAGCTGTATCCTACTTCCTTTGCTGTGTATATTTGGGACTGAATTTACTTCTTTTTTGATAAACACTTTGACACCTATTTCTAAAAACTGATAGAAAAAACACAGTGTGCATATACATACACATGCATAGCAGGGGGCTGATGTGCTCTTTAATGCACAAGGTATTTGTAACTATTCTTTGCTAATGTGCACCTATTCCTGCTTCACCTCTTACTGAATGTTCCAAAACAGCTGGACTGATAGATTTATACATTTCATTCAATTTAAAAAAATGTATCTGTCTTTCACAGGAATTGCTTCCCCTCTTTAATTGAGTGTGTTTAGAAGACTCTGGTATGACCTATCCAACAAGACACTTGTGCTGCCCAGTTATCTGTAATGAAAATCATAAGGACTAAGTGCATACTTGTCCTAAGCGGTTCTACTTGTTCCCCTCAGAAAGAAGCTGTTATCCTGAGGGGTCAGACCATCCACCCACGGCCCTGATTCTGCCTTGCAGACATGTATCAGCCCCACCATGCTGACTGCAGAAATGCATATTCAGGATTATAAACTCTTCAGTCTGGGAGCTCATCTTTTGCTACATATCCCCCCAGAGCAACATGCATGCATCAACAAAAGCCTAAACTGCTACACATTACTTTAAAATATTCAGTGCTTTGCCCAACAATGCTGCAAAGGGATCCGACCCATTAGCACTAAACCTTTCGACACAGCTTCTTCCCTTTACACTGTGCTCCTCCTCTCTCCTACTTTCCATGCGCCCCATGCCTTCCCTATGGCAGTAGAGGCTTAAAGTAAGATAAACATTTTACAAAAGGATGCAAAGAAAAATAATCAGGTATCTGGAGGGCAGAATTCACTACACATTTCTTATTATTCAGTTTCCAAAGTGCTAGAGAATGAAGGTCAAATATAGCTGAAGTTCAGCTGGCGTTGATGTAGACAACAAATGTCTTTAAAGCACTGCAGCTAAAGGAGGCAATCAAGAGGCCAGGTTACGCTGCTGTAAATTGCTGACCATCAGCAGAAGGCAGCTGCTTACCCTGGCTGTAGACACAGCCCTGAGATTCAGAAAGGACTGCAGTAGGTGTTGCCTCAACTTGAGAATCAAGAGTGCAGTGCCACAATAACTGAGCAAAATCCATACTGAAATTCTCAGCATCAGTTTGAGTGGGCTTTGGGCAGCACACAACTCAGTACTCTTCTCACTCCTGGAAAGTGTCTGACTCTGAAAGACAGCTTAGCAGTATTGTTAGGACCGACCTGATTTAGAAAAAGCTTTAATGCTGCAAAAAACAAGCAATGCTCACCTTGCTATCACAAATTTACTTATTCTAAAAACTATTAAACTGCTTCTGTGTTAAAATGACAAGATTACCCCCAATACTTCCTAATTCCCATTGGTTGTCTGGTGAATACAAAATCCCCTTATCACTAAAACATCCACATAAAATTTTTCAGTTGGTTAAAAGAAATTTTTTAAACCCTTCAAGTTAAGAGAAGTCTATTCATGGGGAAAAGTATCTTGGGGCTGCTACTGCCAGTCTGAGCAGCTCACAGCTGTGAAGGTAGAGGAGCAAAGTCTGACTTGGTTATGACCGTGAGAAGGAGATGGGGAAGATGAAAAGCTCTCTCAGCATCTTGGGTAACTGGAGCCTGAAATATGCAGTAGACACTGTTGAATCATTTATGGAAATCAAGGTTAGCAGTGTCAGTACACTTGGCTTGAGAGGAAACAGTTTCCTCATGCTCTTGGCACAGAAGTAACTCAGTTGCATTAGTGGCTGCCAGTAAGGAAGGATTAAAGAAAGGACAAGGAAAGCAAAGGATAAAATGAGTATGTCAATATTTTCACAGCTTGCATACAGCAGCCTAGCCAGGACCCCAAGGGGGTTTGTTTCAGGAACCTCAGAGACAGAGACAACTGCTACATTGAGGAAAATGTATGGTATCTGGGTTTTACAAGTGGTGCCTCTAATAGTTTAGCTGACTCTATAACTAGCAGGGAAAGAAATTATTCTGATGATAATTCCTCCTGAGGACATCCGAGGCATTTTGTGTTTACTGGCATAGACCTGTCATTAACATTCCACTTCTCTTAACCACAACTGAGTTCCTTTGTAGCTGCTCAATGAAGATAGGTCTGGGGCTGTCTTCCTGGTCTCGTCAAGATGAATTTTAATGCATACTGCATGAAAGGTGTAGCACCTGCTATTTTATATCTATAATTTATTATATAATGAATTCCTATAAATTCTTATGATAGCTCAAGAGACTTGAGAAATTAATTGCTGGCCTATTTTTTTCTGTTTATCAGCAAAACAGTCACTGAGTTCCTCTTGTCACCCCCTTTGGCTGCAGCTCTGGCTGGCTCCCTCCACAGAAGAACCTGACCTCCAGGAGAAAGGCTATCATAAGACTCTCACTCACTGCTAATGGAGATGCTGGCATAGCAATCAAACATATTTTTTGGATTTGCTTTAGGAGGCCTCACCTATTTCAGACACTCATTTAAACAGTTGTACGGACACCAGCTTTATCTTTGCATGCTGGAGCAAAAGCTTACTAGAGATTCCTTTCCAGAGAGGGACTGTCTGATACAGTCACTTAATGAAACAGAAACCAGCAACCCTGCAAGTTGGCATCCAAAAGAAAATATTTATTTAAGATCTGGGTCTGAGAAATCTTCCAGCTATCAGGGACATACCATCCTCACCTCAATATCACACACCAGAAGACATGTTTCCATGCTTTGGTCCAGCACCACACACAAGAGCTTCCATAGGAAAAAGGAGACTTTTCCATTTAGGACATTGCTTTACATTCCCCTTGCATCTTGGGACCAAGACATTGATAAACACTACTACTAAGTTTTAGAAAGTTATTGCGATTTCTTTTTTTGTTGTTGGGTTTTTGTTTGTTTGGGGTTTTTCAATTTTTTAAAGTGAACAGCAAAAAAAAAAAAACCCAACCAAACCTACTTCAGAATAAAGGTACTGTACTACATGCAACTTATTAAACACAGCATTTAATCTGTTTTTGGACTAACAACACTTACTAAAACAAGCCCTAGCCTAAAGTAGGCTCATGGATACAAATTGAAGAGCATGTGTTGAAATCAGACTGTTCCCAGGCAGAACTCTTGCAGTGGATAAAGCCAGGATGTGCCAAGCTTGCAGGGGGCTTTCTGACTCAGTCACGAGGGACAGACACCATCAACAGAGAAAATCAGCCACTGCCTTTCATCTCCTTACAAAGGCCTTGAGAGCCAAGCTGTTAAAAATCAACAAGTAGAGGAGCCTTTTCCTCAGTCATCACAGTCATTCAGAGGGAGGAAAAGGGGAGGGAGGAGACAAAGAAAGCACAAGGCCTGAGGAGCTGGGACAAAGTGTCAGGACAAAGTGGCACAATGAGATTGACAGCTGGCCAGAGCCACTGCAGCTTTGCTAAGCACAGATTTAGAGAAGCTGTGCATCTGGGCGAGACTGGCATGAGCACACAACACAGACTGGCCTCAGGTCTATCCTGGCTACACTGCCACTCCAGGGACACACTTCAGCCCAGGAGCAGTGAGGGCATTGTCTCAGCTGCTGTTGCTGAGCTGTCCTGCTGGAGGGGTAGGACATTCGGTGCAGAGGGAAAGCAAAAGCAGGCTGCTCATTGCTGCTCTGGCTTCTAGGCTCTCCTGTCCAAAGCTAACCGTGAGTTGTTTTCTTTCCCTACAGCATCCAGCACTGTAACACAGGTACAGCCCATGCATGGGGTGGAGGAGAACAGACAAGGCAGGTGCAACAACCGCCTTCCAAAGGACAGCACAGGAGCCTTTCACCATTACTGAGGAAGCAGGACGGGGCCTTCTGCCAATAAGAAAAAAAGGACATATGAGATGGGGTTTGAAAGCAAGAGATGCTGCACTGTCTTGGCTCCATCTTCTTGCCTGAGGATCCTTTTCTGACACACCAGTTCTGTTCATCCTGAAGATTTTCCTGTGATACACCAGGCAGACAGAAAATTTCCTCAGTACAACAAATACCCAAGAGTGAACCGGGTATATCAGAGGAGAGGTGTGATGGAAATGCAAAGTGAGACAAAATAAAAATACATCACTTTTTTTTTTGCCCCAGGATGGGTTTACTTTTCTTGTCAATGTGATGTTATACAATTTAAGGGTGTCAATAAAACTTCAGAAGATGATTCTGATAAAAAGCAGTAAAATCCCCTTTGACGGGCTTGTAGATTGTGGGTTAACAGAGCAGGTTACTGCCCAAGACAGGGACAAAACTAAGGTCT
Organism: Grallaria varia; assembly: GCA_013396735.1. NCBI lineage: Eukaryota > Metazoa > Chordata > Aves > Passeriformes > Formicariidae > Grallaria > Grallaria varia. The sequence goes on along the minus strand of VWZG01005578.1, from coordinate 38,069 downwards.
CTTAGCTGCTGCCTCTAATGATAAAATTGAACATTCCCAGCATTGCTCCTGGTGTCACAACGGTGTGCAGCTCTATAATCCCGCAGTAACCAAGTGCAGCCTTTTCCCAGTGTGCCTGTTAAAACAAACTACATGGTGCCAGGAGAAGAGCCACAGTTCAATGCAGGACTGCTCTGGGGAAGCCACATTAGTCTATGGTTAGTCCACAGCTTTCTGCAATCAGCTGGCTGTATATTATCTCTAATTTGAAGTGCTCTGAAGTTAACTTTGAAGAGTGGAGAGCAGGATGCGCAAGCTGTGTGGTACCCATGGAAACTGAGCTTAAGCTGAGGTTTTACACTAGTATGCATGTATTTGAGATAACAAGGTGCAAATCACCTTATTAAACAGGGAGGGGACACAGAAGACATCGGCTAGAACACACCCTCATAGGCATGGCTTCAGTGTTGTGGCATATGCACCACCAGAGACATCAAACACAAATACAAATGGCATAAAACATTGCTTAAAGACCTGGGAGCAAGCATGACAGGCAATGCAGTTCAGGTTAGCCGGTGTTCTCAGCCTTTTAAAAGAAATTTTAGTACCTTACTTTGATTTTCTGCTTCTTCCTTCTGCCCATTTTAGAGCACTCCAGCCAAGCAGTGATGTGGCAGTGCTGACCACATCCCATAGTGCATTATGGAAGTATTACTGGCACTACTTTGGAATGAACCACATCACGTTCTCAGGATCATACCGACAAGGCCCATTGGCACTTCCTATGCACAACAAAACTGCAGAGCAAAAGCTCCCAAAGGCTTTAAACCTTTTATCTCTTAAATTACCTCTAAACTGCTTATCTCCATTAGCAATCTGGAAATTACAAGTTGCCTGTCACAAGGTAAAGGGGAATTAAGTAAAGCAAAGTCTTTAGGTAGTTGACAAGGGGAAGCTTTTTGCTTGCTTTGCTGGAGATTTTCCAGACATCTTCTGCCATCATTTCCTCCAGGCCTGCCTGAAGTCCTGCACTTCTGAAGTCCCTAGAAATGCCCACCACCACTACCAGCATGTCCCAGCTAAATCCAACATACTGCATTGCTTGATTTTCTGTTCAACCACAGTCAATGCACATAAAAGCTGACTGTCTCTGCCAGGCTGGGGACTGCTGAGGTAACTACACCTGCTGTTAAATTCCTCTTAGCATGCATCCTGCTTTGTAGAGAAACTAACCTGCTGATGACTTATGTAAATAAGCAATGCTCCATGCCAGAGAGAATATGACACCAGATCCACCAGGAAAAGACACTTCCACTGCAAAACAGGACTCGCCAGCAGTCACATAAGCAGCCCCAGAACACAGGACAGTTGACACCAGCATACCCACATCCAGCCTTGCCCCTTTAATGTTTTCCTTTCATTCTACTGTTCACATGTCTTCTCCTTCATCTTTGCTAAACTCTTAAGAGCAGCAAACTCAAGCAACATTTACCTACCATAAGGCATTCAGTAAGAAATACCAATTTCATGAAAAGATGAGTGATGCTTATGGGACACAGGTGCCACAAGAGCCACAGTCACGTGGTCCCCAGAGGTGTGACAATAGGAAAATTGTCCTAATAAACAACAGAGGCATCATACCTCTCCAGTTCCTAAGAGCCTCAGTCCCTGGATACTCTAAAAAAACCCCAATAAACCAACCAACCAACCAACCAAAAACCAAACAAAAACAAACAAAAAAACCCCACAAAAAAACTCCCTCAAGATCTTACTTTTGTATCTAATAACAAAACAAGGAAAATATTGGCAAAACCACTTCTCCTGCTGTCCTAGTTACATGAAATCCCCTGTCTGTTTGCAGTAGACTACAGGTGGGTTCTACTGATAAGAACTCAGGCACAGCTTTCTTGCTATACGCAGGTAATAAAATTGCAAATAAAGTGTTGGAATTGGGCAGAGGGAGGCCATAAAACAGAATTCAAGCTGGGGCAGAGGCTCCAAAACAGGTTGTGGGTGCTTCCTGAGAGGCTCTCAATGCCAGGCTCAAATCTTCTCTACAAAATGGATGTCTAAACAATTTGTAGCCACAAAGTTTAGAACATTAACCGTAGCAAGTCATCACCCTCCATTTGTACAATTTGTAAAGAGTCTGGAGCTCAGTTCACACCTCCATCTCCCCCAGATCCTATAAACGCCCTCTGCCCAGCTCATTTACCCTGCACAGGCTCTGGGGGATGAATTCACACACAGCCTCCTACAACTACCCATGACCTCAGCTAGGCTCAGTGCTCACCAGCACCAACATAAGCATCTTCAGAACATGAAGGCACGCAGGACCATCCTCACAGCTCAAAGCAGCCACTGTGCTTTCCAGCTGTGTTTGGGGTTCGTGGGCACTTGCATCCTGTCATTAATCCATTCTGCCTGTCTCCTCTAGCAAGAAATCCTACTTAATTTTCAGGGCTCTTTGCACACAGGATGCAAGCAGCAGGGCTGGAACAAAACAATGTGCCCATAAACAAAGTTGATGACATAAATCTTGCTGCTACCCACTTGACCATTAACTTTTATTCCTCTTCTCATTTCTTTCATTAATTTGATGATTCTTTTGCTTCTAAAATCTGTGGACTGGCCTTGTCCACATGCTGGGTACACGATCAGCTACTAGAGTGCTCCTCTCACACTCTGGGGACCCTCTCAGCCCCACCAGCAGCAGAATCCCAGGCTGATTCAGTGCCCCACTGTGTGAGCTGATAAGCCTTGCTGTAACATGGAGGTTTTCAGCTGGGCTGAGGCGCCAAGAAGGGCAGTCATGCTGCTTCTGCAACCTAAGTAAGCGTTTTCTTACTGGGCTGCGCTGAACCAGGTGGGAATTCCCTGGGAAGATCAGAACTGCTCGACACAGTGCTACACTGATCACCAGTGTCCAGAGCCAGCAGAGATCGCCTTGCCAGGGCCCACGCAGTTTCTGAAATGTTTTCTCCATTTAAGTTCAGGATATAAAAAACCAAAATCCCTCACTGTATATTTCAGACTAGGTCAAATGAAATGTTTCAACTGTGTTTTACTTGTGTTTTTTTTCTAAGTTTTCCTTCAGAAATTCAAGCTATTCCAAACTCAATGAATTTTTTCTTCCATTTTTCAAGATGTCTAAAAAAGGCATTTTAAAATCAGAAAAAAGGGGAAGAATTTTTCAGGAATAGGAAGTTTTTGAAACCAGATCTTTCCCAGAAAAACAGCTTTTATCTTATGAATAGATTTTTTTTCTGTTCAAAAAAAAAAAAAAAGGAAGAAGAAAAAGAAAAAGCATCTGAGTAGAAAAACTCCATTAAACCCAACTTCCTACTTCTACATCAATTCCAAACCTAACTCTGGGAAACAAGACCTTCGTTACTTTCCCCAGAGGTAAGACAGAATAAACTGACCTGCATTCATTTGGGAGAAGAGTTTGCTGTGAAGACTCTCTCCTGTAAGGTATATATTCCAACCATTTGTTTATTTGAAAATTATGTAGTTCCTGTGAAACCAAATGTTCTGTATTTAATAGCTTCAGCAATAAGTCATAAAAGCCAAATTCAGCAGACTGTATGTTATTAAGAAATAGGGATCCAGATGGCTAGCTGAGGTCACGTTGAGGCCAACATGGCCATAAAGAATACACTCTCTGTGTGTTTATTAAAGCTCCGGGTTTTAGTAAAAATGGTGCTCCTTTTAGAGCACTCATTTCAGATAACTTTGTTTACTTTAATAAAATACCCTGTATCTTTCACAAAGCTTAAAATAATTCGAAGCTGCCAGGAGTGGGAGACCACTATATTGTGGGTTCAGGAGGAACTGATGTTGTTGGGGTTTTTTTTCTTTCCACATACTTAAAAAATAATGCAAATTTATAACTACATCTGTTACAAACCAGAAGTTGTGTTGAGGTTTCTGCAGCAGCTTGAGGGTCTAGAAATCCTATAGAAACGAGTCCCGTCTCCTCTTTCACAGCCATCTGCTCCGTTCAGCTGAGCCTGTGACAGCAGCTGCCTGTAGCTGCACAGGATGTGCCAACTTTCACTGCTTCACAAAGCTCAGGTGGCCGATTTGGGGCGCTGAAATCTGTGCTTCCCAGCCACTGTGGGTAACACACATCAGATGAGGCAGGAATTATCACTGCCTGTCACTGCCCACCATCTCGCCACTTAACCTCACAGGGCACTTGGCTTTTAGACCAGGAATCTGTAAACCCAAAGGCAACTTTTGGCACATTATGGAGGTTTTGAGCATCAGGCAACATCTGGTTAATGTGAAAGGACTTGGTTCCAGCAATAAGTTTGAGATGGGCTGGTGAGCATTGATCTGTTGAGGTTTCACTGCTTCCAGGGTGAAGCCCTGCACCTCTCCACAGGCTTTGTCCCACAGCCATCCCAAGGCAGGCAGGTGTCAGTGCCACAAGGATTCTGAAAGGCCTGCCTCACGTCCTGTTTGATATTTACAATTCCCAACACCAGACTAATTAAGAGTTGATAACACTGTGACATGAGACTAGTGCAAGATGAAGCGGTGAAATAGAAACCACAGGAAGTTCAAAGAGTCCTGGCGTGCTCGCAAATCCCTATGGTAAGTAATATCTCCTTTTGTCCTAGTTATAGTGGCTGGGACCAATTTATCACTGTGGGAATGTAACTGGAACTGCNCCCCTCACCCTGGGGGAGGTACTGGGTGTTCCCATCTGAACCCAAGCATATATAAGCTTGGGGTTTGGGGCTTGGGGCACTCACTCACTCACTCGTCAGATTGAGAGGAGGACCAGAACCTCAACAGGACTGCAACTACCACTCTCAACCAGACTGCAACCACCAAACTTCTGGAAGGAAAACAGGTTTTCCTTTTCTTTTTGTTTTGGACTCAGGGGGACCACGTGGTGCTCAGCACAGGGGCTGGTGAGCACCATTCTGTTTGTGCCCCAGGGGGCTGGGTTGTACAACTGGGTTTTGAGGGCTGAAACCAATTTTCCTTTGTATCAGTGTATCTATTGTAATCTTTTTATTAAATTGTGGTTCTGACTTCTAAACTCTTTTGAGTTGGATTCATTTCTCCTGCCGGTTTACTTTTAAACCAGCACACCTTTCCTCCTCTGAAAATCCTGGTGTCAGAGACTGGACAAAATGAGACAAACTCATCATAAACATTAACAGCCAACACACACCACCGGAGGTGCAGATTATATTGCTGGCCAAAATGCTCACAGTTCCTCCTCTCAATTTTCTGTTACCCTTTCTCTGACAATTCCCTTTATTTATGAGCAGTTCAAAAGTGTATTCTGTTATCACACTTTAACTGGCTTACGATTAAGCCAGTAGGCAGTGCTAAGGAGATGAGAAACCATGGCATAACACAGTAGAAAGCATTAAGATGCCTTATTTCCTCCCTCAAAAAGAACTGCATGGTGCATCTGAAAACACTTAGCAAGTGGCAAGACAACCAGAAAAGCTGGGCAAATACCGATTCCAACCTTCTTGAAATTAAATCCCTGTAAAGAAAATAATTATTCTCTCTCAGCACCACATACTTCTGATTATATCAAGATGCATTAAAATGACAATGCTTTACACTATGCTGACCAAGCTCAGGAAATTATTTACAGGTTGAAAGCTGCACTTCACTTGCTGGAAACTATGTAAGTACCAGGCTGCACTGGTTAGTCACAGTGCCATGCTTTCTCCAACAAAAGACAACACTGATGGCAACATTTTTATGAAGATAAAACAAGCCAAAAATAGTGTTTTGACCTCAGGATTATAGATTATAGCAAAGCCAATAACACCAAACACCTGTTGGAGCAATTTTAAAACAAATATTTTATTCCCTAATTTATACAGCAAACGTACCTCTTTTTTAGAACCAGCATGTAAAACTTGGGAAGCTTTCAAAGCAGCAGCTCATTACTCAGAAGCACATAATATCTTCCTTAAAACACTATGCTTTGCTACAGAAATACCTTAATAAAGATTTTTAAAGTGACTGAAAACCAAAGGTTACTGACCCATTTGACCACAAGGTTTGCAGCCCTCTGTAACAAAGGATTTAGGGTACTTAAGCGCAACGCAACCTCATGACAAATGAGTCACACATAGCATGGGAAGTCTTAAAGAAAACTCAGTTACAGAAAGACTAGCACTTCTGCCCACCTGGGAGATACTTTTCTTTACAGTCTCAATTCACTTGCAATTCCCACATTTGAAAATGGATTCCAAGATCTGGAGACATTACGGAGCAATAGAAAGCTATTTAAAAGCACTTGCGTACAGCAATAAAAAACACAGTAAGAAGATTTCAATTTCTGCAGTGATGCATTTGCTAACAAAATTTGTACTTTCTATTTTGAGCCTATTACAATTTAAAACCCCGTCCTATAGCTCAAAAATTATTTTCATACACGTAAAGACATCATCTCCTTAAAAGAAGATGATGAGTCATACTGTTTGACGATCTGACATGATGCCAGAGTTAATGGTCTTACTTTCAACTCCAGAATCGTGTTCTAGCCATTAATTCATATGCAGGAGGAAGTGACAACACTTGCCAGCCTCAGTCCAAAGTTCAGGGACTGCTCCTAGGAGAATGCCTGTCAGGCAATAAGCTCTGCTGAGAGCAAACTTCTGTACTGAAAAAGTACAAGCAAGGTGAGAGATATATCAAAAACTCCTTGGTCAAGAGGAACAGCAAACTTCCATGGCTGTTGTGCAGACGTAGAAAGCCCTACACACGCTCCCAGAGCAGAAAGAGGCAGATCTTCCTGTACACATGAAAGGTACCAACAGATTCCAGTAACAGATCAGCCAGACACCTATCAGTGCTGCCAGGTACCATAGCCACAGGTTCCCTTTGTCGGGACCACAGAAACACCGCTGGAGTCAGTTCGTACAGCCCTGTGCATCCTGAGCTCAGGATGAGCCCTATTTCATCTACAGAGTCAATCCCGCAATGCAGCTTATGGAGCCACACCCGCTCAAGCATTTCCAGTGGTCTTTTTCTACCTCAGGACGATGGACCAAGGAGCCTGAACTCTGAGAAAAATATTTTCCTTTCAACCACGCAGCCTGAAAGACTTCCATTTTTCAGCAGATTGCTTTTGAGTTCTGTATCCCACAGTTCTGTGAGCTCTAAACTGTTGGAGCATGTCCAGAGGACAGACACCAAGCTGACTGGAGGGAGGGAGCACCACTCCTGTGAGGAAAGGCTGAGAGAATTGGGATTGTCCAACCTGGAAAAGAGAAAGCTTCAGGATGAACTAACTGAGGCCTTCTACTACCTGAACAGAGCATACAAGAAAGATGCAGAGGGGCTATTTAAACGGGGATGGTGTGACAGAATAAAGGGGAATGGCTTCAAACTGACAGAGAGTAGCTTTAGATTAGGTATCAGGAAAAAATTCTTTACTGTGAGGGTGGTGAGGCCCTGGAACATGCTGTCCAGAGAAGTTGTGAATGCCCCATCCCCGGAAGCGTTCAAGCCCAGGTTAGACAAAGCCCTGAGCAACCTGCTCTAGTGGAAGGCAGGTTGGAATTAGATGACAGTTTAAGGTCCCTTCCAACCCAAATGATTTTGTGATTCTATGATACTAATCATCAGAGCAAGCACCAACAACATTGTAGGATCTGATTCTACCTATTTCTAGTTTATAGCCAAGTGTCAAGTATATCCTTAACACAGGCAGGCTGTGGCTGACAGTGGGGCACCTTACAGCAGGCAGTGCCAATACTGAGAAAAGGCGTTGGTCCTCAAAGAGTTTATAGCCCAATACAGACACACAGAAGAGAGAAAACACCAGTTCTTACCATGTACCTGTATTTATTACTCAGAGCCTCTCTGTAGGAAACAAACAACTTGTCCTTCAGCATCAGTGCAGCATATGTTCATATATGTTACACACAAGAAAGTTATCTATCTTGGGTGTTCCATAACCTGCTTCCTATTCCCCAGCTGTTCTACTTTTGCCTGCTCCCTGCCTCTGATTTTTGAGGATTAACTGTGAAACAATTTTCAAAAATATTTAAAAACTGTGTTGCATTGTGCTATTGTGTCCACTTTTTTTAAGGATTATGAATTGAGTCCAAGTAAGATAAAATGCTGTGGTTGAAAACATGCACAGGCTCTATACAGCACATCAGGGAAGCACACACAAGATTTTTGAAGTTACAATCCAAGCTCCACTGACAGAATCACTGCTTCTGCTTAACTAAGGGCTGCAGTCTTCATATGTAGTAAACAGGTCATATAGGCCATAGGCCTGAAGTTTATCTTAAGCTCCTTTAAAAGCACCACTCGTTATTCAAAGGAAAATGTGTAACCTTTTGTGACGTCTCTCTAGAAGGAGCTTTCATATGTCTGCTGCTCTGAGATGATTAAAAGACATGGTATTTTGGATGCAAACTGAGAAATCCCAGTGCTATGCTGTTCCTTATTCTCAGGCATTAAGAAACAGATTTCTCTGGGTTTTGTAGGAATTGGGGAAATACATGAAAACAGGAAATGAGCAATGGAGTAGTAGGGAGCTTTGCCTGCCCCCTCCCATAGCCCCACTCTTCTCCTTTTGGGTGATGAAGGGCACTCTCCAGCTCCGTATTCATGAGAAAAAGTTGCCTGGAGATTGAGGGAGGCAACAGACAAACAGAAGGTATGCAACAAATGAAAATCTTGTTCAGTTACCTATTACGAATGGACAGCCACTCCTTAATCCACTTTTCCTTCTGGATGCACACTAGGGCATTTTGGTGAACACCAGCTTTTCCACCCAAAAGAATGCACACCTACCCTCCTCATCAGACTGGCCGTGGCATGGTACATTTTCTGTCTTCTGCTGGATGAGGACCCAACTGGATAAGGAAGGAGAATATGACCTTAAAGAAGAAACTAGTTTAGGTAGACCTTGGAATTTGATCACCAGTACAGTAGCTGTTTATGGCAGCAGAACCGTCAGTACTCTTGGAAACTATAAGGCACCTGAACTGAGCCCCCTTGAGATAAATCAGGCTGTATCAGCCTTTATTAAGGTTTCACTCCTTCAAACCTCTTGTATCCACATGTTTAGTACCAATTTTCTCATAGCCTCTTATTACCGAGCTGGCCTATTTCCCAGAAAATACATGCCATGTGAAGTAGCTCACCCCAAATTGCTACAAACCAATTAAAACGGTTTTCAAAATGAATTGCCTCTTGGCTAAACATATTTTTGTGAAATTGTGTTTTGCTCTCCTTACTGTCACAGTCTTTTATGCCCTTGCAACACCCCAGTCATGGGGGCATTAACCCAAAATTACTTGAGGGAATGTACAGGCTTCCCTCCTGTGGCCAAAGAGCTCAGAGAAGAGTGCTGCAGGCCATGCCACATCCCAGCTTAATGACTGGGATAGTGTTAGATAGACAGGAATTAGATAGGATAGATAGACAGGATAGATAGATAGACAGGAATTAAGACTGAGACAGAGAAGTTCAAAGGTCTCCTACCAGCAAAGGGCAGTCTGACTTACAAAGGCAGAACTGCTACAACATGGTGCTCTTCAGTCAGGGGGAAAAGAGGTACGCGAGAGGAGAAGCTGCCAATGAAATAACACTAGTAAAAATGTGCATCTGAATTCTGTAGAGACATGGTGTCCCAATCACAGGCTCCACCAGAAGTGAATACAGACACAGCTCATCCTGAATAAGTGTGACAGTAGGGTCATAAAGTCTGGGAACAAAAGACTGAATGAATCCCCTGTAACCCAGTATATGTGCTCTGTGTCATAAAATAAATAATCAGTTTGTTTTCATCAGGCTATATCCTCCTCCTGTCACACAACCTCTGTTTGAAACTGCACCACTGGGGGAAAACAACACCTTACAGATTAGCAATTACTGGACAAAATAATTCTGCAGTATTCTAGTATCTCAGTGGCTCACTCTGCAAAGTTAGCCAGGGTACTTTCAATTCAGATGGAGACAGGAGCCAATATACTTTAGTCATAGTTTCACCTGCAACAGCTTGAAAAGGTGAAGATGATTTAACCAACTAGCCCAAAACCTTGAGGAGAGTGGAAAAAACAAGATACGCTGAAAAAAAGACTGAGCACATTCTTGGTATGAAAGTAGCTGTTTAAAGCACGAAAATACTACTACAAAACAATTTCCTGTATTTATGTGTGCACTTGTAATAAATTTGCTTCAGCTATTTTCAGTTGTTAACAACCAATGAAGAAACAATCTCACCAACTTTACTGCACATGGTTGTTTTAATGCTGAGAGACGAGTGGGTGGTTATATGCCTTGAGGGATTGGAAAAGGGGACCTATTCTTTCAGAAAAACTGCATGTCGTGAATTACTTATTCCAGTCTTGTTACTCCTAGGAAAAATAAGGTAACTGGTTAAAAGAAACAAAAACCCAATCCCAATCTTGCTGCTTACAGAAAAAAAGCTAGTAATTTCTCACATGTTCTAAAATCCAGAAGCATGTATAAGGAAACTAAAAGCCATCCCCAAAGTCTGCACCATTTCCACACTGCTAATGAACCCTATTCTTTATACCACACACACATCCTTGGTGGAGAACATATGTATGAATTTCTGCCACTGGGATTTCCACCACTGGCATTTCCATAGATGGAAAAAGTAAATAACATGGAGAAAGAAACTACACTGTAGAAAACAGTTCCCTAATTTTGACAGCATATGCCTTAAGGTACTGTTTGCAACCAGGCAATAAAATCACGCAAATCTATTTGAATAGAGAAAGGAAAGCATTTCAAAATAAATTTAATTTTTAAGGTTGAGCCCACACAGCCGTGTGTGTTACTATTAAACCTCTAGTAAGTAACTATTTTGAACAGCTTTTTTGGTGTTTCCTACACCCACCCACCCCCCCCATTCTTACCTTTAAACATTCAGCTAAGTCCATCACAATTACTGTTTAAGCGCTCATTATGTAGTTATATGAATTATTTTCATTTGCATAAGCTTAACACACACCTAAACACCCCCACATTCACACTCCAACTACACCTTATCCAGCAATGTATTTTATGTCATTATACCAATTTACTCTTCTGAATATGATCAAGAAATAGATACCTCCCAGCAAAATGTTGACTTTTCCAGATCCAGGATTTTATCACAGTACTATCCATGGCAGCAATGAGAATTTTAGAGAAAATAGCAATTTGGGAACCAAAGGAAGCCAAAGCTCTCCCACGTCAATGTAAGTGAATAAGTAGAAGGTGAATTTTAGTAGTTCATATTAAACAACAAATTGTCCCATCCTGCCAACATTATTAATGCTACTTCTCATCAAAATGACAGCCTCTGGCAAAAGACCCTCCAGTGACAATTCCAATTAACTTTCCTCATCTTTCTCTCACAGGTCACCTGTTAAAAAAATGCATGTTTCCTCTGTCTTCTCCCCAAACAAGACTGACTACACTGGAGGTGAAGAGATGTTCTAAGTCAAGTAGGTCATGCCATCTCAGCTCCAGTTTATCCAAGTCACTCTGCATGTTGTTTGAGTTGGCACCTGACATGCTTTACCCTCCAGATCCCAGGCTGAGCTGCCTTATGCCCTGCAGATAGGCTGCCTTTCCTTCCCTTAGCAGTGGAAGGCAACACCAAGAGCCACTGTCCTCACCTGCAAATCTTCGCAGAAAAATCCCCCACTAGCAAGAGCGGCCCTTCTCATATAAGTACCTAAATTAGCCCAGTGCACTCTTCACTGACCAAAACAGCTCCTTAGGGGCCCAATCCAAAGCCCACTGAAGTTGATGGAAGTTTTCATTTCAGTTTCAGCAGACTTTGAACTATGTTCTCTTGATGGCATCATACACTTCTCACAAGAAACATAAGGGGAAGAGGGGAGAATCTGTTCTACTGTAATCCTGTGTTCCCCTGCCCGTATGGAAAGGGTGGTCAGAAAGATCAGTCTGTTACATCACGAGTGCCCAGGACTAGAGCGGTGGCTTCAGGAGTCCATCACGAGCTGACTTTACAGTGGTAGTGCACAGTGCAATGACAGTTGCCCGTTGAAGAGACAAAGTGGTAGTGTGGATATGTTCTCAGGGAAAGCATGTGTTTCCCTCTTGGACACAGCAATGCAGAGGCAGTTGTAGCTGAGTATTTGCCACTGTGGACACCCTTCCAGTTTGTATCCCTCTCCCAGGGAGCGTGTTCTCTCCCAAAAGGGAATTCACACGTAAAAGCTGAGACTACACAGAACATTGTATGATGCTAAACAGGCCTCACATAATGTCAAAATCTCTACAGACCTAAGAGGGAGATAGGCTGAAGAGGGACATGATCCCAGAATGAAAGAAACTTCAGCATTTCTTGGACATCTAACAAAGAAAGTGCACATTTGTTTAATTATCCACAGCCCCTTAACACATGCATGGGTCAAATGGTACAGGTTTTGCTTGCAGACAAGGCTATAGGAGCTGTCTACACACAAACACACACACAGATTCACCCCATGTCACAGCAAGATTAGATGATTCAAGAAAGAGGACAATCAGCAGGAAGGTGAAGCTATGCATTAAAATGATGAGATCAGTTGTTAGATCTCAGCTCTCTGACCAAGTGTGGAAAAAAGTAATAGGGAGTTCATTGCCTTGAGTCCAGAAGCAATTCTCTGTTTCTGGCCTTCAGTATCAACAACGGGGTCTTTATGAGGCCAGGAAACAACTAAATCCAGGTTCTCTGATAACTCTTGACATAATCAAATAGGACTTGGGCGCCCATAGGAGTTTCATTGAACATAAGCACAACGAACCTTTGGCCCTAAAAGCAAGTTTTGCACATGATGATTTTTAAAGCAGTTAAAATGTTCACTTTTGGCATTTTAAATATCACAATAAAAGCATTTTCCATTTCTGCTTATATAAGCAATTTCTAGGCCAGTGCCCTGCCATGCTACAGGCTTGCTGCAAAGACCAAAGCGCTGTCACTGAGCTCTTTGCACTGACCCACTCACAGAAATACCTTCAACCTATGAATCCCCTGGGAGGACTGGAATCCTTTTGCAAGATCTAGGTCCATTCCTGGCAAGTGACTGACCCAATCACTCCAGTTTCAAGTGAATATAGGATACATACACACTTCAGATAACTATATACTTTAGGTAGCTACCTCAGACCCTTCAGGTATATGAAGGTTTGGGGGGGGGTTTCACACATTTTCTAGGTAAGGAAAAATAATGTAGTCAGGTGTAAGAGCAGGAATCAAATAACTCATCCCAAGTTACAGAGCAATCAGTGAAAGATCTAGGAGAAAACTGCCTTCATGAAAGCAATTTTGTGTAACAGCATTTAGAGAACTCAAGCTAAGCACTGTAGACTTGCCCATCACATAAGATACTTAAAATTTATGGACTGCCTCTTCAACTCCAACTCCTCCTCTCCCCCTTCCCAGAAACTTCAGCTGATACTAGATAAGCAGGATGAAATCACTGAAGTTGCAAGGATCACCAGTTGTATGACTGAAGCCTAAAAAGACAAAAAACAAACCTGAAACTCTGAAGAGGGGAAAATCCTAAAGGTAAGACAACCTGAGCAGCAGTCATCCAACATGCAAGTGCAGCTGGCCACAAATACCCATTTCTGCAGGCACCCAGGAGATGTGCCAGCAGTCTCCCACAGCAGTATGGAAACAGATGTGTTGCAAGTCCTGGAACAACTGCCCCGACAACATTTTTCATATACAGTACAGTGTGCTGGAGAGAAAGTAAGTCAAGGCTTTAACCTGAAGGTTTATTTTTTCCAATCCATTTTTTTTCACCCTTTAAGGGGTTCCAGTGCTTTGAACTCAAAAGAAGTGTACTTAGTAACTCTGAATGTATTTTCATAGATACAATGGTGTTGTGTCTCAGTATTCCCATACAAGTTTCCCAACTCATCCTATTTTATTCGGTGTGCCTAAACATCTACAACTACATTTTCTTTTACAATGGCCTGACAGTCTCATAACAGCTCATGTTTCACTTAAGCAAAAATATGGCAGTCTCACAGTCCTTCCTCTTCCCATCCTAAATGCAAATGGTGCTTGGGGTGGTGAGGGCAGGAGGAATGAACGTTCAGTTTCTACAGATTATTACTCATTGCCACAGAACAACACCAAGGCCACACCAGTGGCCAGTCACAAATGGAATTCTAAACAGAAAAGCAACTTTCTCTTCCCCTCACTCCTGTGATACCTTTCTTTTTGGTTGATGATGTGTTTTGGTTTTTTTTCAAGACACTGGCTCCTGCTCCAGTTTCGCAGATAGATGCTTCCCCTCCGAACAGCCACCTTCCTGCAAGGGACCCCTGACCCACTGTAGCTGTGACCACGAGCATCCAAATAGAAATACTTTTGGTCACTGTTCAGCTTGCTGATATTCCCAACTACCACCATCACTGACTCACCAGGCCAGGCACAGCATCATAACAACATCTCCTTTAGGATATTCTGAAAATGGATTTATGCAGTGCTTAACAGGGCACTTTAAATCTTCTGTAGATGCTCAAGACAACTCTATGGTGCAAAGATGGAAATGGGTAAAAAGAGACCAATACATAACAGCAGAGACCTCAAAATTCTATTGTTTATTAACCTGCTTATGTATCAACCACTGCTCAACTTTCACCTCTGGTGAACGAAGCAAGGTTTTGCGAGTTGTCACATTACATGTGCTGGAGGACTTGGACCAACCTATACAAGACTTTTCTATAGAGTGAGCTAAGGCAGTCAGGAGCGACAGGCAGTGTTAAAGCACTTGAGGGTAATTCAGTCATCTCTAGTCTCTAGCATAACAACAGGGCTACCTGCAGTTCTCAGGAGTGCAACAGTAGGATGACACCCCCAACGGCAAGAGGGGGACCCTAAACTTGTCCAGGCTTAACCTCTGTCTGAGAACAACAAGCACGTTCAGAAATCTTCCAGAATATTCTGGCTTTCCTGCACATACTAAAACTCTCAGGACAATTTGTCAAAGGGAAGATTGGTACTTCAATGTTTGCAGAATTTTAAAAAGTCTCGTTGACATTGAGAACAGCTGGATAGAACAGATCAACAAAACACAAACTGCAGGCTGACTCCAATTCCCGCTTGCATGCAGTGCTGCAGGTCTCCTGCAGTGCTTCATGTGGATTTGGACTTGATCCAGACATGCAAACACCTTCAGTATGCTCAACACTGCCATGCAGACACTGGAAGCAACCATCTGTGTATGAGTCAGTACCATCTCCTGACAGCAGGTAAATAAACTGACTGGGATATGAGTGAACTGACTGTNCCTGCCTCCCGTTCCTGGCCCGGTGTGCCCTGTGCTTCAGATGGACATTCACCATTGCCTTGGAGTTGTTGCAGTTTTTCCTGAGGCACCGACAGCACCGACGTGGGAGCCCCCGGCCCATCCCACCTCTGCCCATCCCGAGCCAGCGCCTTTGGACGGAGGACAAAGGAGGGAAGAGCCCACACTGCCTACGGGAGGGGATCCAACTCCGGGTCTTCAGAGACTCGTTTGTTTAGAGGTTTTGGTTACAGAGTTGTTATTTGTTCTGTTCTGGTGTTTTGGAGATATAGATATATATATAAATAAAAATATATTTAGCAGTTAAGAACTGTTATCTTTCCTTCTATACATTTTCCAAATTAAAATTTTGGTTTAAATTTAAAAGAGGTGTGGTCAATTTCAGAAAGGAATTCTAAATTGTTTTAGCTTACTCTAAACTAAGACACTGAACAATAAACAATATTTACAGTGTGTTACACATTTGCCATTACATTTTTATTACTGTTAGCGCACTTGAAAACTCCTTCAAACCTCTCAACTCTTGCTAGCAAATTTTTTTTAGAGTTTCCTGAAGCACCTGCCACGCCCAACACTTGTTCTCCTTGAAACCCTGCATTTTTTCCCCTTATAATATAAGGAATAATAACAAGTATTTTGGCTTTCCATGTTTAATGCTCCAGCTATTGCTCATATGGCTACTGTCTTTTGTTTGAAGCAAAGTGCCCTATTAAAGCACTGCGATTAATCAGGATGATAAATGCTGCAGTGAAACCCCTACTATCAATCACATTTTTTGTGCAGAAAGGCACTCATGTTAAAAAGGGGCAGGGGAAAGCCTCATTTACTACTATTGTAGTAAGATTATTTTCTGTTATGAAAAGTGGCAGCTCCTTTATCCAACAATGAACGCAGGCTGACCAGCAGTTTAGAGACCTAGTAAGAGACTGTTAAAGACATTAATAATAAAACAGTTGTCCTACATAAAGGACAGATGGCAGCCACACAATAGCCATTAAGTCTATTTAAACAGGTAAGTAGTCTTCCTACGCCCACCTCAGCTCTAGACATGTGCTGATTCCAAGACTGGCTCTGGTTCCATGGAGACCTCTAATCTGAAACAGGTGCAGAGGTCACATTTTTTCCTTCCATGCTCTCATTAGAAATCTGCCCAGTCTCTCTGTCAAGCACAGCAAAAGCAGAGCCCAGGGCAGATGCCCAGCAGCGATAAGCTATGCCTCTGTGCCTTGCACATGTGTGCTCCAGACTCAGGGACAAGGCAGCACAGTACTGGGAAAGGCAGAGGAACAGCACATTGGAAATATGCCAGTCAGTCTGGCAAGCCCAGAGCTTCCTCAGGTTTCTGAAACAAGCTGCCATGGACAGCAGAGGGCCACATGAGTGATGCCCATTTCACTTCCGAGATACAGACTTTCTGTACAGATAGAGAGAATCAGTGACAGAGTGAAAAAGGACCAGCAAATCCCAGTGTCAGACAGGGTGGCCACAGCAGGCAGGCTGCAGTGAATTTTGAATGACAGATTGGTGAAAGACTTTGTTATAGTTTCAGATTTTGTTAGGATTTTTTCTTTCCTCTCCTGTTAACACGACCTTTGGGGGGTTGACACTGCCTCCGCCTAGCTAACTATCCAAATTCCACCTTGATGGCCCTAAGGACAGTTCTTTTGTTTTTTGTTTGGGGAGTGTTTTTTTTCCCTTCACTTCACTTCTTCGGCGGAGGCGGAGGAGACGGAACCCGCGCACGGGGCTGCTGCTCTTTCTGCTGCGAGTTCCAGCTTTCCTGCTTTCCTGCTCCTAGGCCGTTTGGGCCCGGGGCTCCACTGGGATATACAATCTAATCTTCACTGCTTTTGGACTTACTGCCGTTTTCGCCCTGAGACACCAAGGCAACAGCGAGGGAGATCCCGGACCCCTCTGCTCACCACCTTCCCGCCCCGGGGCCAGCGCCAGCCGGCTGGAGAACAAAGGACCACGCGGTCTGCTACCGGCTGCCTGCACGAGAGGAGCCGACTGCCCACCCCGTATCTCCACAGACTTATTGTTCAGGTTTTTGGTTATATAGTTGTTATCTGTTCTGTTCTGGTGGTTCACATATACATATATGCATATATAACTATATTTAGTGGTTAAGAACTGTTATCTCTCCTTCTACATTTTTCCTTCAAATTAAAATTTTGTTCTAAATTTAAAAGAGGCGTGATCTTTTCTTGAGAAAGGCATTCAAAATTGTTTTGGCTTTGCCCTAAACTAAGACAGACTTAATTCCACTAAGCAGCAAAGGAGTTCAGATGCAAGGCCAGTTTCTGCTGTGGGGAGCAAAAAGGAAAAGGTGCTGATCAGCCTGACAAACCAGCAGCCAGAGACGAGTGGGAAAGCTGTATGGGAGGCATTGAGAGGGCTGGTGGGACAGACCATCTCAGCAAGTTTCTATGAAGTTTGATGGGCCCTTCCCCCACTGACACTCCAAGACCGAGGCTTTTAATACTGCAAGGACTACTTCAATCCATAGGCTTCACTTTCCTACAGCAAACAACTTTTCCTGTACAGATGGAATGCCACTGTCTTCGCACCAGCTGACCCATCCACTGCAGCATGGCCAGCAGCTACAGCTCCTTCCAGGGGCCAAGGGCCCTGCTTCCCACCTTTCTAACATCCTGCAGTACTTCATCTTTATAGATACCTGACTCCTGATGACCTCTGCCACCAGCATTGCTGGGAAATTAGGATGAATTCAGTTTTCATAAACACTCGTGGCTGTAAATCCTCAAAAGCCTTTTTATGCTTTGTCATAACATACGACTTTCTTTCCCATGACACGGTTTATTATGCAACTACTTTTTTCCCTTGTTTTAAGAAGAAAGTGAGCAGAACTGCAAGGAAGTGTATTAGCACCATAAAAAAATTACCGCCTTTGAATTCATGGGGGTTTTTTTGGTTTTTTGTTGGTTTGTGGTTTTTTTTTTTTACAGAATGCACATGAACAGTTTGGGCCCCTCATTACATTTAGTAAACTATTAGAAAGAGAACTCCAGGTGGAGAGATTCACATCTGGAACTATTCTTCACTGCAAGCCTAGCCTAAGGCTTTTCAAGTGACTAGTCAGTTCCACAAATGCTACATTAATCCAAATAAAAGTATTTTTTTAAATTATTTTATCAATTTTAGCTCAGTAACAGTATTTCAGAATACCTAAATAACCTTTCCGCATGGCAAGATGGAAAAAATTATCTCCCTTTTGACAGATATAGAAAGGTAAAAAGAAAAAAACAAAAGAAAATCCCAACCCCAAAACATCCCAAACACCGGGGCTTTAAAAACTGAGTGAAATTTTGAGTGACAGAAGGTACAGTCTCTTCTTCCTCTCGTAATACCATGGATTTAAAGTCTACTTTTCCCTATTATCTATGATTATTCACACATATATACACAGGCCAAATCCATATTTGGTTACAGAAAGAAGCTGATTCATTCCAGGAATTAGTTTGTCCACAAAATTCTATTCCAACATACCTTATAAAAACATTTCTAACTCCAGCACCTGGTCACTGATATTAGATAGAAGAGTTTGTTTAGGTATTTCTCCTGCCCATTTAGATACTGCACAAAAAGGATTTTATAAACCAAGACAGTGTTATTGCAAGGGCTACCTGTAATAAAGAGAGCTCCAGAAAATGCAAATCTGGACACTAACAAAACGTAGGTGAAGGTATGGACAAAAATGCAATGATTTGACTGTTTCCCCTTCCGAATGTCTCATTGCTTTGCTCCAGTCTCCAATCTAAAGATTACACACATCGTATTTCCT
>VWZG01005578.1:0-18831 GCA_013396735.1 Grallaria varia | reverse complement strand
ACACCACAATAACAATATGGTCACTCAAACACTCCCCAAGAATCCCCCTAGACAGTCCCATGTACTGAGCACCATCCTGCAACATCAAACTAACAGGTCTATGAAGATCAGAATCTCTGACTATCCTGCTCTTACACCCACCCACCCACCGCATGCCTCGGCAAACACAGCTCTAAAGCCACACAGCAGAATTACTGGGAACCAGCACGATGCTCAGCCACTCAAAATGAAGATCCCAGGCAGCCACAGAAAACTTCTGTTCTTTGGCAAGTTTTTTTGTTTGTTTGTTTCTTTTCTTTTGGTTTTGCTTCTTTGGGTGTTTTTTTATTCAAATATTCAGGGTTTGCCAACTGTAAACTGGACGGATGTGTNCAGAAAGAAGCTGATTCATTCCAGGAATTAGTTTGTCCACAAAATTCTATTCCAACATACCTTATAAAAACATTTCTAACTCCAGCACCTGGTCACTGATATTAGATAGAAGAGTTTGTTTAGGTATTTCTCCTGCCCATTTAGATACTGCACAAAAAGGATTTTATAAACCAAGACAGTGTTATTGCAAGGGCTACCTGTAATAAAGAGAGCTCCAGAAAATGCAAATCTGGACACTAACAAAACGTAGGTGAAGGTATGGACAAAAATGCAATGATTTGACTGTTTCCCCTTCCGAATGTCTCATTGCTTTGCTCCAGTCTCCAATCTAAAGATTACACACATCGTATTTCCTACAGAAATACAGAAATGAGAAATGGCAGCATGCAAAAATGATAGGCCCTAAGCTTTGCTCAATCCCTAAATATCACTCTGAGGTGAAAGTTACACAACAACACTGAAAATAACAGGAATACACCACAATAACAATATGGTCACTCAAACACTCCCCAAGAATCCCCCTAGACAGTCCCATGTACTGAGCACCATCCTGCAACATCAAACTAACAGGTCTATGAAGATCAGAATCTCTGACTATCCTGCTCTTACACCCACCCACCCACCCACCGCATGCCTCGGCAAACACAGCTCTAAAGCCACACAGCAGAATTACTGGGAACCAGCACGATGCTCAGCCACTCAAAATGAAGATCCCAGGCAGCCACAGAAAACTTCTGTTCTTTGGCAAGTTTTTTTGTTTGTTTGTTTCTTTTCTTTTGGTTTTGCTTCTTTGGGTGTTTTTTTATTCAAATATTCAGGGTTTGCCAACTGTAAACTGGACGGATGTGTTACTTGTACTACAGAGTACCATTTCTATCTCTTCTGTAATTAATCACTAAAGTGCTCAAGTCTCCTGCTTGTAAGTAACAGACACAGGGTATTTAAAGTTTTTACACATGCTGGCTGGCTACACAATTGTAAAATTACTTTTAGTAGCTGTATTCATCAGTCATGAATTTATCTTTGCATAATTACTTCCACAACTGTTTGCTGAAAGACATTTTTACTCAGGGACACTAAATACCATGAACCTAAGAATAAGCACATTCATTTAGATACCCAAGGGCGTTCTGTGCACACTGCAGGGAAAGTTACTGCAGTGAGCAGTTCTGCCCATGCCTTACTCTTCTCTCACAAGATCTGCCGTTTTTATCATTCATTGCGTAACACAAACACGAACTAATGGCATCAATTCTTATTTTAATGATTATTAATATGCCTAGCTGTACTGCAGCCATACTTTGTGACAGCTTTCCAAGGAAGAGGACCCTAGGTACTGAACATTCATTCAAGGAGAATGAAGCTTCTGCTGAGGGGAACATCAACAGCAATTCTGAGTACTGTGAGCCCACTGCACCAGGTGCCAAGAGCATAAACCTCTGTGGATCCCAGTAGGCTTTGAAAAGATACAGAGGCCCTTTTTGTATATGCATAGGACTGTGGGGTGAAGAGGGGAATCAGAGTTTTATATTTTGGCTTCCTATCTTCTCTGAGGGCATTCAGCACATTACTGAGCATTCCAAATTGTTTCTTTAACTTCTATCTTATTATGACTATAAAAAATAATTATTAGCGTCATCTTGGCTCACTCTGTGGCTCCTAATATTCCATCAGTTTTATCATCATGTTGCTAAACCCAAGAAAAGATTACCCAACTGTTGTTTTGTCCTTTAGAGATTCAGAGCATACAGTGTAGGAGCTGCACACTGGCTCTAGCAGAGCATGTATTATGAATGAGGAGCTCACTGCACGACACATTCAACTGCACCTTGTTTCACTTAAAAATTAAGTACACGCGTTTCAAAATTCCTATAAACTTTAGAAAGCCACAGGATCGATAGTCAGACTACACTTGGCTTTGCCAGACGCCTGGGGAAGTCACTGGAGCAGAATGTTATCAGGTCAGGGTTCCGCCCTCACTGGACAGCTGACCCTGAGAGCAGCGGAGCACCTCCATGGGTGGCCAGGATTACACCCCACTGTAGCTCCAGAATGAGGCCTGGCAACACAAACTTGCTGGCATACACTGAACTGCAGCAATACCTAAGCCCAGATTTAATATCAACCTATCAATACAGTTATCAGCCATCTTGATTCATCATAAACTGGGTTCATACCCTATTGTCTACATGAAGGACCCTAATGCAAATCCACCAGCCAGCCAGGCCACCACAATCACATTAAGAAGCGCTAAGAAAGGGTTTGGATCAATGCAAGTACATCCACTCTGAAACAGATTTCAGTTAAACTGCTGCAACTATGGAAACCCTAAAGCAGATAGTTTGGTCATAAATTATTAAATGTTACTGGGTTTGTCCCTTCTCTGACCCCACTTCAGGTGGACTGTTACTGCAGACAGGGTTTTTATGGCTTTGCTTTCAGACAGAAATGAAGGCAAGCTGGAGCTATCAGTGAACTTGCTCCCCAGTGTGCTCAGGGCTGGATACGAAGGAAGAACAAGGCAGTGGTGCTGAATCCCAGACAGGGCAGCCTGGTTTCTAGGGCTAGAGTACCCAAAGGCAGGGCCTGATCAATCTCCACATCCTTACAGCCCTGTGTTTTTCACTCCTGCTGCCCTTTCTCCATGATGTCTCAGCCTCAAGTATTTAAAAAAATCAGGGAGGGGGTGGGGAGGAAAATCCACATGGGCGAGAGAGGCTTCTAATCCTGTGAAATTCCAAATCAACTCTACTGACATCTTATATTTCAAATTAGCAGATCAGAAAATCTTCCTGATGCTCACAGAGGATGTAAAATAGAATTGCAAGAGAGCAGCTGTCCCTGGCCTGTGCACTGCTGCCAGACCAACACCAGACCGCTGACCAACACTACAGCCCAGCACAAGGATATACAAGCAGGTGAACCGTGCTCCTGGCACTACAGAGCAGAAAGAATTAAGTGCTTTCCCCATAGCAAAAATGAGACCAGTTCAGCAGAATTTTAATTTTCTCTCTGGGATAATACCTATGCTTGCACTGTGCTGCCCTGTACTTGGAGTTGGCAGGGATTTGTCAAGGAACTTTTCACAGAGGTGTGTTGTGAGTTTGTTTCCACATCTGTAACAAAATGGGTGCTTGAGGATGTGACACATATAAGACCCCAGAGCTGCCCCATGTACCTTTGTCTCCTGTACCAAATGCCGGGCTATGAATTCCACCATAAGATGAAGTTTTTCAGTATCAAACGCTACAATGCTGAGCAGCAGCAGCACAGTGCTCAGGTCCCTCCGGGCATGTGGATGGAAGCAACTTGGAATTACAGAGACTTGGAATTACAACTGGATTATACAGGGAGTTTTATACTGACACTTAAATACACATCTCTATGATCTCCCCCCGCACTGCTCTCTATTTCTGTCTCCGGAAGTCATGAACCTCTTCCCCTTGATGATGAAAAGCCTAAAGAAAGGCACTTTCTTAAATGTGACTCATTTTCTTTTAGGCAATTAAGGCACACAGTTGCATTTTTAAGAGAAAATATACACACCAAGTAAGAAAGAAGAGATGAACCCAATTTACTAAGCACACATTCTGAAACACCACCTTATAGCAAAAAACAGGATGACTCAGAAAACATGTAAATAGCTCCTGTGATTTAGCACCGACTGACACCCAATGTCTTAAAATAAATTGTCCATGATTTCTCAAAAGCTCCATGCTAATGCTCTCAACAGAACACCAGTGAAAATGCAGCAGTGCATAACTATCTAGAGGCTTCCCTTGGTGGCAAATAATGGAACGAATTGTCCTCTGACCAGGGCAGGGAAAGGAAGCTAATCTTCAGCCTTTTGGGGAACGTTCCAAGGTTGTAAAGCATGAGTCAGCAGCACTGCTGCTACAGAGGTTTTTTCCTAGCATGCTACTGGCAACACGGTCTCTTGCCTTTCCCAGCTTTGGTATGCCACCTAAGTGTCCATTAGGAAACAGATACCTCTTGTATGAAATGGGACTGATCAATTGATTGCCATTGATTCATTAACATAATCAATATTATCACTGACCTGTATAATCGCCATATACAGCAAAGAAGGAAGAGTTCAGTTGATGGGTGAAGCTGGGAGAAATCAAGTCTTTTACTAAACGTATTTTAACCTTTTCATTGCTACTACTACCACAGTAATACCACATTAACCCTTGTTACTGCAGCCCAGACAGAAGTCATCATACTAAGTTTCATGATCAAATCCAAGGATCTCAAACATTTTGCAAAGCTGATGAATACTTCTCCTGAGAAATACATTGGCATTTCTTTGTATGTTCTATAGGCAGAGAAAATAAGGAAGAGAAGGAGGATACAAATTTTTAGAAATTAACCTGCAGTTTACAGCTGTTAACAGGAAACACAGGCCAGCAACCTATTCACTTATGCCTCCCGTTGAGGTCATGTCAGCCGAGCTCCTCCACTGGAATTCTTGTGCCTTGATGATTATTTTCTTGAAAGGTTATAGATGGTGCTTCCTAATATTACTAAACCAAACTTCTGCTATCTAGCTACCCCTAGCTCTTAATATTTAAACACAGCTTGACAGAGAATTAAAAAAAGAAACTTATTTTCTTCCTAGAAATGAAAAACAAAGCTGAAATGAGTCCTCCCCTCTGCCATAAGCTCACCACTTTCTGGGACTGATCTTCCAGACAGGCAGCACATGCACACCATGGTCAGCCAGCATCCCAGAGCAGCCTAAAGCACACTGTCCTGCGCACCTGACAGCACAAGGCCATAGAGAAACTGGGGTTCTTGGGCACCAAAGGAATGGAAAATATAGCAAGGAAGGAGAGGATACAAGACGTAAACCCATATAAAAAGAACTTTCATCAGGGTATGATACATTAGCTTGTCCTACTCACAGTCAGTTTTCTGTGGATTACGTTCTCTACAGGTAACTTTTGAGTCCATTGACCAATTTCAGCTTGCTGTTACAGAGCTAACTACAAGTCCCAAGAAAACAGACATTCAAGTACAAAAGACAGACCCTGCAAGTGACCTCACTCCTGTCCCAGTGGAAAAAAGCGCCACAACATAGGACCCTTATTAGTCACCAAACAATTTGCCATGGGGACAGTCTTTCTGAAGAAAATCTCCACTTCATCAAGCACAAGTCAAATCAAAGGAAAGTCAGCACCATTAATGCCAATGCTCAAACCAATAATTATTTCATGTAGTCATAGGACAAGACAACATTAATCCTGGTGATCTAACCACAGCCCTAGTAAACAAACCAAGAATGTTGAAACTCAGCCTAGACCATCCATAAAGCAAACTTCCTCCTTACCTCCTCCACGAGGGCCATCACAAGTGCGGTTAAAAAAATGATGAGGATCTCAGGACAGGGGAAGACATAGGGGCCCAAGCTCACTCCTGAAGCTGCTCCCTGCAGAAGAACCCTGAGGATGAACTGACACCATGCATTTCTTCTGGATGCTTTTGGCACATTTGGTCCCCATGTCATATGTTTAATTACAGGTGAGTGCCAAACATCACGTCATTCTGAGTCCACAAACTGTTATCCAGCACACCTCATTGCCACTGCACTGCCACTGCACACTCTGGCTTCTGATGCCTTTTTCTATCAGCTAAAAAAAAAAATGTTTTCTTTTGATATTCCAAGCTATCTTACACTACCCCTGCAGCCACAGCATTTTTAAGTCGTGTCAATCTAGAATTAATTCTCTTCTTACAGCATCAGTGCCTTACCTCTTCAAGAAAATTACACTGTTTGAAATAATTTCCATTTTTTTGCCAGTACAACATCTCATTTTCTTCTTTGTAGCCCAAAAGAATGACTTGTAACACGAATCTTAAAAACCCAGATAAAAGGAGGAGGTTAAAATGACAGATAGATCAGAAGTGTAAGAAATGTGTATGTATTTTTATATGTATATGCCATCAAAAAAACCAGTCTCCACCAACTCTAATTTAATAACAAATAGCTAATGCCCTTTCTTTGTTTTTGGGAGACCACAGAGGACTGATAAGATGCTGTGCATAGGAGATAAGAGACATTTCCATAGCAGATGAAAACCATTCATCTAAAGGGATCACATTGTCAACACAATGGACTCATTATCTGCCAATACTATAAAAACTAAGCAGTTATACTCATCTGCTAACAATGCCATCATTTCTATTCATGAGAGATCTTTCCTTTCCCCTTCTCCAATGCTGCAGCAAAACCTTGGATTCTGACATCAAGTCCAGCAAGCAATGTTAGTCCTTGAGACAGTTTGCAAAACATTAATGAAATCAGAATGAGACTGCAGTTTGGCTTGTTGCCCTTGGATAATGGAAGTGGTATTAAAATAGACGGAAGAGAAGGGACTTGCTCTTAGCTAAAATCAGATAGTTGAGTGCATTTTTCAGGAATTAAAGCATTTTCTACACTATCTATTTCAGGCTTTTCTATTTCACTGAGTCTAGTGATAACTGATACCAGGACAAAAGAGTATTAAAAGCAACTAAGAAAAACTAACAAGTAAAACATCCATTTCAAGAATTTCATTTAGCCAGGAAAATCTATTAGGCAAGAAGCCTTCTGCCTAATACAGAAGGCCAAAGGCAGAAAGAATACAAGAGCCAAGAGAAAGATGTGTCAAAGAGGAAGACAAGGAATAGAATTCTATATAAGAGCAGAGAATATCCTAAAAAATTCACAAATGCTTTCCCCCCACAGGAAGCAGCCCATATCAACCAGCCCTACCAATCTACTGCAGTGAAATGGTTTATTCATCTCCTTTCTGAGGGATGCATTGCTGTGCCCCTCATCCTTGCCAATGCCCAGGTTCTGGCTTGGGGTTCTTACCTGTCCAGGAACCCACACTGGCCATTTCAAGAGTCCAGGTTTTCTCACAAGTGAAACATAACTGCCTTTCCTGAAGAATTTCTCAGCTTTTTTTATTCTGGCTTTAAGAAAGGACCCCTGAAAATTCAGACTAAAGACATGCGCATTTTGATTGCTGCCCTATGAACACACACATTCTCTTCAGGTCTAAATGTCCGGCTAAATATGATCACCTATAGGACACATGGGAAGAAAAAAACATCATAAAATCTGGTTTGGTAGGTGCTGGGTGAGAACTGGCACATGAGAGGTTAATTTAAGATGGATATACTTTTCCCCCTCTCCATCAAGGTGGAAGGAGCAGATTTTCAATCCTGCCTAGATTTTTTTTTAAGGGCACAGTCCCCACTGCAAATCAATGAGATCTGTATTCCTTAAACACCTGACACATCCACAAGTTCAATACAAGCCACTTAATGTTTTCTATTCTGCAAGGTTTTATCTCCCTCTTTCCTTTACAGCATCAGAGGTTTAAAGCAACCAAAACCAAAATGGTATTAGGGGGAAGATCTCCTGGGAACTAACAACGACACGGTCAAAAAAACCCCAGCTTGTTTTCTTCATTTTGATACACAGACATAATTTCTGAAGTGCCGGGGTATGTCAAAAAACCATCAGACAGATGCTCACCCAGTGCTGTCATGCCCTGCCAGGCTGCTGGAAAAAAGCATAAAAGCCCTGAGCTCAAGTACACATGGTTTCTGGCAGCAGTGCAGGGGTTAAAAGAAGTTTCCCTCTTCCATGGAAGTGATACATTCAGAATCCAGCATTATGCTTTCCACTGTGATAGATTGCACCTGCTCTGAGCAAGCCAGAGAGTTTAACCCTGTCCTTGCTGATGTAAAAATCAATATTAGGACGTCCCCATATCTGGAATGACAGGAGACAGCCCCGCACACTCGCTATACTAAAGCAGACAATAGACAAACACTCGGGTGTGTATCTTGCCCTGTGGTAGCTGCAGCCGAAAGGACTCACTAATTAGCTAGAGCGTATTGCATACACATCAAAAATAACTTCACAGTGCCTGCAAAACAATTTTACAATCTCTGTAAAGCTGCCACAAAACACAGCTGGACAAAATGAAGAAAAACAACTATTGTTTAAATCAGAAAAGAAAACCAAAATAACAAAGAACAGCCCACACCCTGTATCATATTCATTCCCACATTCAAACGGAGGTATCCTACCTTTCCAATCAGTGAACAAGCAGATTCCAATCAGCACGCTGCGTCCAAGACTATATGCTGAAAAATCTGTTAATACAAAACAAAGGGAGGGGCAAAAAATAAACTGAAAACACTTAATTTTTGCTGAAAAACAGTTTTCAGCTATATGAAAAGTTTTTCTGCTATCGTACAAAGACACAGATGCATAAACATATCCATGTAAGCATGTGTGTACATATAACACATTATGCATGCATCAATATATCTATTAACAAACCCACAGAAGTTTATTACCTATTCATTTTAACTCATCTAGTGTGCACCACTACAGAATTTAATCTAGCAGACTAAATCCAAAAAGCTTCAGCATAAAGGTATAACTCTTAAATTCTCAATAAGCAAACAAGGCTGACATTTTTAAAATAAAATCGTTACCAGCTCACATGCTGCCATACCACAAAAGCCTATCCTTAGAAAACTGCTGCATAATCATTCTCCTGGAGTGTTGTTATCCATCGGCTTGCTGCCTATCTCCAGACAGATGCAGTCTGCAAGCCACCAGCTTGTATCGACCATGTGTACGTCACAAAAAGGAAAACTGCAAATTAGAAGAAGTCCCCGCAGCGGTGAAAAGGAAAAGAGGGTGAGTGGGAGAGGAAGAGGGAGTTCACTGGCCACAGAAATTTCGAGAACGATGACAAACCAGCCAGCTCCGCCATCATCCACTTACAGTAGGATGCTGCACCTCGCAGCTTCTGAAGCAGTTTGTCAAGGGGTTGCTCATATCAAATGCCTGACAGGCATTTTAATTGCATCCAACCAAGTGTGTCCCCAGGAACTGGGCCTTTAATCTCCTATGAATATCATCAATGCGTTTCTTTTATGCTGCTGCCAAACACACACAGGCACGCACTGCACACAGGCAGCAGCACACCCAGGTTCCACAGTGATGCCGATCCAAATCCTAAACAGGTTTTACAGACAGTACATGCTGAAAAGGAGGGCTGGAAGGATTTAGCATTTTCTGCATTATGGATTAAGAGGGCGATTCGCTCTTCCCCTTTATTTCTCTATCTAATGCTTCTGTTTGCATGTTGGAACCAGTCTGACTATGCTGCGACTTGAGCCTTGCATTTGCTTATTCACACCAAGAGGAAATAAAAGAAGGGGAAGCGCAGAAGTGCTGCAGGACTGTAGGGGCAAGTGGGGATACTTCAGGACTAACACAAGAGCAGAACAGGGTTCACTGCACAGTTCAGCTTGAAACCGAGTTGCTGTGAGGGGTCCAGTTTTACTGTCACTACTCAGCTGTTGTGCCTGCTTTGATCTCATTGCTCTGTTCCAAGGCTTTCTCCAAGACAGAAGTAATCTCAGTAGGAAAAGGGACCTGTGAATTCGGAAACCACCCCGTGTTGTGGGAGGAGACAGCACAACCAAGAGGGACAGCTGAGAAGGGGTAGAGGAATGAATTTTTAAGAGTGAGAAAAAGTTAAAAGATGAACTGGTTTGTTTTTGAGCATTAGAAGTTTGTACTGAAACAGCATAAACAGTGATGAAGCATTCAGGAATAACCAGTGAGCCTGACCACAGTCTTAAAGACTGAAGACAAGCTTAAATTTCCCTGCAGTAAGGACACACATGTCTACTAGATCCACTTTGCAGCAGGAAGCTGGTACTTCTCAGTCTCTGTTACAGCAGCACACTTGAGAGGGAAGGAGATCAAGGGGAAAATGAAATATCTCCCTACCACAAAGTTTGGGAGAGCTCCAATAAACATCATTTACCTTTGACAGGAACAAGGGACTAGCAGGAAGGAGTAAGAAATTTCCCAGAAATTTCCAGGGCTTCTCTCCCAAAATTTTAGGGGTAGAGGGCTGCAAAAGGAATCGATTCCTTTCTGTTTTTCTCTACAACCATGACAAGACAACCTCACACATCCATCAAACTTTGTATCAACAAGAACTTCTACCCTTGCTTCTATAAACAGATTTTGGTGACTTCAAAGCATCTGTCCTGATCTGACAATTTTCCCCCACTCTCAAAACCCCTGCAGTGGTCAGGAGGATGAAGAAATTGAGAAAGGCAGCCCAAAAGACAGGCTGTATGGGACCAGGATGGCAGCAGAGCAGGTATCACATGGCAGCAAAAAGGCCTTTGGAAGGAATGGAAAAAATGAGCAAGAGCAGCACTAGTGCAATTCTTAGAGCTTTCTTCTGAAAAGCGTCCTGTGACTCATCAGAAGGGGTGCCTGCTGCTGCCAAACCTCCCACTGCAGAGCTCATCCTCTCCAGAAACCAAGGAAACCCTAATCATGCCCTCGTCTTCCTCAGCTCCACCATTTAACAGTTGGTGTTTGTTCACAGTATTGCTTTGGCCCCCCTCTCACTTCCACAGCTCGCCTTCACAGCCACACTTCCCCCAAACCAACCAGGAGCTCTGGAAGGTCCCAGAAACAACACCATGGAGTTGGGATGGTGGAGAGATAGCAAGAAGCCCTAGAAACTATCCTATAATTTCTTTCAGATATTCCTGATGGAACTCACATGGCTCATAAGGGACTGTTACATATTGCCAGGCTTTGTCCTACACCCTGGAGCCTATAGGATGCATCTTCAACAAGCCATCGAAGTCTCCTTTGATCTGCCCATACAAGCATTTCCAGGGACACAATCTGACGAAACAGCCCATGGCAAAGGGTTTCATCATAAAATACTGCAAATAAAAGAGCATCTTAATCATCAAATTTGTTCTGGTTGCCCTATGATACATCCTTCACACAGCTATAAAAACATTTCTGACAAGACAAAGGCACAGGAGACAGGGATGAAAGGCCCTTCCAGGTAAATGCTGAAAAATAGAGAACACTCAGCCCTGACATTTAACCTCATGTTTTCCTGGCTTAGCCACAAAAGCATGAAACTCCTCACATAAAATCAATGCACCCCAACACAGTGAAAACACCAACAGAAAGTTGGTAAGTCAAAGTCCTGCAAATGTTTAATTTCCATTTTCAGCACTGTTCATCCTGAAGAGGAGTAAAAACATTTACTGTTTCAGTAAAGGATGTGGTGAGACTGTGACTGAAGTCTGACCCAAACTGTAAAAGACTTTGCCTGCTCAGGTGGGTTTCTCTTTAATTCTGATATTCGCACAAGATAGTGCACTCAGTTTCATTACTGCACTGTAAGAGGGCTTAGAAAATCCAGCTGCAAACTGGGTCCCTCGCTGCAAGATGCTGGACAGAGCAGGACATAGCTTCCATTGTAGCAAATTACTGAGAAGAGTCAAAACCCTAGAGAGATAGTGGGAGTGTTCTCATTTTCAGGATAATAGAAAAACAAACAAACCAACCAACCAATCAAGGTCACACACAACTTCTGTTCCCAAACCAAGTAAGATGCTTCCAGAACCTCAGCCTAAAATCCTTCCACCCAAACCACTGCTGAAGTCTTGCAACCAGCATTTAACAAAGGATTTGTGGGTAGGCTGCTTCTTTTTTAGCAAAGACTGGGTGAACATTTTATGCAATGTCTAAAATAGAATCCAGTATCATCAGTGATGCAGATTAAGAAGAATAAGTCTACTGAACAGGAACTGCACCACTCCAATAAAAATAGCCCTGGAACAGGGAACTTTCATTCGTTATTGTCTTACCACTTGAAACAGTGCTGGGGATGGCTACCTGCTGGAGAGCTTGGGAGGAGACAGGTGCTTCACCAGACACTGTAGATATTATCTGTTCTTCTGCAGCAGTAATAAACATCAGACTATCCTATTTTATCTGCCATTTGAGGGAAAAACTTGCTTGTATTTCCCCACCCCCCCCTGAGGCGGGGAGAAAACATAATAGAAGGGTATTAATCAATTCTAGAAAAACACATGGGGTACAGCACACCAGCTCTTTCACCAGAGCTACACCGTGAGGGAGGCTGAGGCTGGAGTCACCATCTGTATCTCCATGGTTACTGACAATGGAGAGGATGGGGAGGAATTAGGAAAAGATGCAGGCTGAGTTAGCAGCCTCTGTGGGTGCAAACGATTTCAAAGCAGGTTAGGAAGTTTCAGGATGCAGGCAGACCCTGGTTTTGGTTTCAGTCTTTTCCCCAGAGGAAAAGCATGCAAGGGCTGTTCTACCCACCTCATGCAGGCCCCTCCAGGGCCTTTTCAGTATTGTTGTTTCCTTTACACCAGTGGCGCCCCCAGCTCTGTATCCACAGGTACAGGATTCACCTGTCCTTCCTCCCAGGCTACCACTAAAACAGGCCTGTACTGGTGACATTGCCCTTTCCCAGCATCCATGCAAAGGCAGCTCTTCACGGTGAGTACCACGGCCACCACTCTTGCACCCATTAACCTACCCACTGACACAACATGGGCTCCTGTGCAGAATGGTTATACAAAACAGCCTTCAAATCCCAGGCAAATTATGTCCTCTCCTTCCCCTACTGCAGCTTGTTTTAAACTTGTTACACAGGTACTTTCAGGCACGATCTCTCTGCTGTGAATCCAAGTTGACTCTCCTCAACTAAATAATTGATATGTGGAATACCTAGAAAGGGATCATCTATTTCACTCTGCCAGCATATTACTGAAATCAAGCAGGAAGATGTAGGATATTTAAATTCTCCCAGGACTGCTTTTCAGAACAACTAATTCTGCACTGAAGCTACCAGATAAATGTATTTTTCGGCTTTCTTAGGAAATTCTTAGTTTCTAGCCTAGAGACCAGTGAGGATAAAATAATAAGAAAGCAAAATTTACAAAAGGTGTTTGCTAGTCCCCAAACCTTGTATGTATATGTGGTACAGTTACTAGTAACTGCTGCAAGGTAAGCTTTTGTATCGTTACCCCAAAATAAACCATCACCTCTGCCCTGGGTACTGCCTGTGGAGGGGAACAGCAAACCTCCATCTCAGAGAACCACTGAAATGTCAATACAGCCATCTAATGTGTCCCAGTCGGCACAGCCTCCAAGTGCCTTGTCACTCCACTGCTCCTGGAAGATAATCCAAATTTTCAGTTGCTTCCCTGAGCCCTCAATCTCAGATGTAATTGCTAGCAACAACCCTCCTGCAGAAACCAATGCCACTTGAGAGTGCCACAACTTTCCACAACACCAGATCAGCACACTGCACACATTCATGAGCACAATGTCTTCAGAGGCTTGATACAGGCCTGTGCAGTCAACACTGCATTACTGGGAGGCTCAAGGATTATATGCGCAAACCTATGATGTCTCAATGGGTGTGACACACTGTCACACCATGTGCACCTAAGCGACACACTGACCACTCCTCTGTTGTATCACAAGGCTTATGAACAAGAAAATACTGCAGGCAGAAGCTCTACCACTTGCTCTCATCTTTCTTCTCTCCTGTCCTGCCAGTGGGGTGATGAATCAAGACAAAAAATTGTTTACAGTAAAGTATCACAGCTACTGTAATAGAATTTATTCAAATGTCAGTTTGTACTTCACTTAACCACGTAACCTAACGCTGTTCAATTAACTGTTATATCTCATAACAGAAGTCTTAGCTATTATTCTATATTAAAATTATAAATAAAATACTTTAAACTAATTAATCACTTGTTGAAGCAGGTTTTGCATAACATGCAATTAAAATATCAACACAGCTGGCATGGCCTTAAGGACATGTAAAGCAATAACTACAATATAAAATACACAGATTTATCTGTTTTGTTTAATCATAGGTTTTGGATGGTATTTCAATTCAAAACCCATTTATGCTTAGAAAAACATGTAAGTTTTTTGCAGTCAGTGGGATAGTCAGTACATAGTTAATGCAGTAGTGAAAATTGTGGTTTTCCTCAAATAGCTGTTGTCCTTTTCAGAGAAAAGGTATTGGCTCCTTAATTTAAAGATCAATCTTCCCTTAGAGATATCTTCCTTACCAGCTCAGTACTGCGTTCCTGGAAGCTGCTAGCTGGTTATTTTCTCCAATGTCCACATTTTTCTTCAAGAAATGTTTAAAAAAACCTCACTGCTGTTCCTCGACAGCAAAACCAACCAGACAGGCAATAGAAATTGCAGTAACATGCAGTAACATGTAGCAGAATTGGTTTGAACATCTTCCCATTTAGCTGCACTTTATTTAAGGAAGGCAGTCAGGCAGAAACTCATGAAAGAGCTCTCAGCAGCTGAGCCACGGAGAGGAAGCAGCTCTCTTCTCGCCTCAGAGGAGGGACAACAAAAGCTGCCTTATGAGAACACTGCTGACTGTCAGCCTGACCCACATGGACTCAGAGGTGGCACTGCCAGTATGATGCAACAGCTTTTTCCCTCTTCACATGGGCATCCAGGTCCTCTGCATGGGGATGAGCCTGTCCAATAGCTGTCCTTCATAGATTTCACATTTCCAGTAAAACCAACCACAATTAACAGCCACTTTGACTTCTAATACAAAGCCCAGCTAAAACCACCACAAGACCTTCTTTGGCTTCAGTGTATTTGGATCAGATTTGTAATTATGCATGTACTTGTAGCACTTATGATACAGGCAAGGAGGGCTGGTGTTACAGAGACCATCTTGGCAGAGGACCTCCTTGCAAAGGGCTCCTTAATTCTGACTGTCGTGTTTACTGTGAAAGGAACGTAACAGATACTGCAGGCTAATTCATTAGCTACTTACAATTGATTCTTGTTTTCATCACCATAAAAGCAGATTTCCTGTGGTTAACATAATGATTGTAATTCCCTCTTTGCATATACACATTTCAGTCAGACACTGCTCCACTGAGTCCATAGCAGTTACTACATCAAGACTACAATGGGTTTAATGACTGAAGACTTGAATTATGTAAATTAAACACAGCTTTCATTCACCCTGATCTCACAGTGCTGTCCAAAATTATTTTTAAGCTATTTGTACATGCGAATTACTCCCCTCATCTGTACCAGGTAGTTGTCCCAAGGGTGAAAGGCAGCAGCTGTTTTGCAGTGCTCAGTTACGCTGCTCATGAGCTCAGGGTATGAAGCAAAGAGTGTCACATCCAATCGCCATCATCAGGGAGACTTTTGGGAGGTGTAACATAATTATAGTCAATTCTGGTTTATCAGAATGGGGTGGAAAACATGGAGGTCATTAGGCAAAAGGGAACTTTGGATAAACGAAGGACCTTGAGACTTGTCTGATACACGTCAAGGAATGTGACTTTCTTTTAGATGAAGCAGTACTTTGATCAAAGGCATTTTAGATGACAGGCCCAAATAGCAGCACTGCCAGTAAGTCTGGGAACTTCCCCTGCTGCTTCAACAACTGCCAGAGGAATTCTTGCTACTGTAAGCCATCCAGACACTGGTTTACATTGTATTCAAAGGATCATAATGTTCAGCAGAGGAGTGATCCCACAGCAACACTAGGGCACCAAGGAGAGTATGATTTGATATTAAAAGGGTGAAAAGCAGAGGTGAAGATGGAGAAATTGCCAGTCTCAGCTCCTCTACCATCCTCCCTGAGTTTCTTTGGAAGATTTCCATTCAGTTTGGCAGGCTACAGCAGAAAGCATGGACAGGTCAAGAGATAACAGTTTATGCTTTGTGCAAGCCTCAAGAGATACACAGAACCAGAAAGAGAAATAAGTGAGTTTAGCAGCTTTAACAATAAACTCTACCAGTACAAAGGAAGAATCTGCTAAGCTTTTTAAGAGCCTGAATACTCAAAAATCATGCAAAAAAAACAGAGACAAATGCCACATAAATAAGGGACAGCAAAAGCACAGGAATATAATCAGAAAAGCTAAGGAACAAACTGAATTACAATTGCCAAGGAACATAAAAGGAAACAAAAAAAAAATCAATACGATCTGAAAAGCAGACAGGACAAGTTACGGTTCAGCAGAGAGGCACAAAGAAGATGATGCACAAATGCAACATTTGTCCAATTTTCACAAGACCAACGGTGAGCAAATACCAGGCATGATTATTTTAAAAAGAAGCAGAGCTTCAGGTTAGAATAGTAAAGAGCAACTTAAGAAACACTCAAAGAAAGATAGATGCAGTTTATAAAGTTGTGTGAATCATCCCTGACTCAAGAGGAGTATTTAAGGTTTCGGAATAGATCCCAGACAAAAGACTGCTTTATCTTCACAAGTATCTTTCCAAACATCCTATTCTCTCTTGGAAGGTCAATTACAAACCAATCAGTTAAATGTCGTCTTCTCAAATATTTTGGAAAAAATAAACAACAAAGAATTTTACAAGTGCCCACAGGACAAGAGAATGACTTTAAAAATACTCATGGCAAAATAACTTTGTCAATAAAAAATGCCAAACTCATCTGATTTTGCATTTATAAAATTCATGTTTTACTCCAAGTTAGGATGAGTTTATCATAGGAAAGTATGTCCCAAACCCAAGATCATTGCAGCATACTGCAGAGCAGTTCCAGTTCTAAAAGCAGGAAATCAATGGGGGCAAAAAAAAAAGAGAGATGGGTCTCAAACACGTAAGTTGACCAACCAGGAATAAGTAGCTTGGCAGCAGCTTGGCAGGAAAAGGATTACTGTGGGCAAAAAAAGACAAATCTCAGTTTTATTTATCCTAATAGGGATGCTGTCCCTAAAACACTGGGATAATTATTCCATTTTCTTTGTTGGTGATGATGTCTCAGCTGGAGAAATGCCAAGATGTGGGGTTTGCACAGTAAGATAGATACTGGCAAACTGGGGAGAGTCCAGATAGAAGCAAAAGGCAGAGTTTGGAAAAACATTCTTCTAATCTTTCCTTGTAAAGCACATGTTTTCAGTCAGATATCTCTAAAGTACAGAAATCCAAACAATAATAAAAACCTTCCAGATAATTTGTGAAGATAAGTAACCAAGCCAAAATCAAGGTGGGGGGGAGCATAAAAGAGGGCTAATTAAAAGCATTTTTTTTTGTGTCCGTGACTTGTATTTAAAAACACCCTGCTACTGAGGAAGGCCAAACTACTTCTGTATTTATTTTTATATAAAGAGCACCAAGGACAGTGCCTAGACATGCTGGCGTACTCCTCAGAGCTAATAAGGATGCTGTTGTTTTATCTCTACAGACATCTGGTTTCTATAAGTGGGCAACTGTGCATAGGCTGGGCAATACTGGTACAATACCCAGCAAAATTCACCTGGGCCACAGAATCAGCTTACACTGCTTTCTCTCCATCCTTCCACAGGCTTCCCGAGAAGTCAAATCAGAATTGCTGGTGCAGAGTACAGGTGTGCTCCCTCCACACCTTTCTAATCTGAGCCAGCCACAGTGCTGGGGACCTCAGCCCTAACCTGTCCTTAAGGTTCAGAAAGGCTACAGCTCCAGGGACACTGGGGCTGGAAAAAGAATGCCAAGGGAAGCACAGCACTGTACCGATATGACTCCCACTACATCAGCACTGTCTCTCGGAGGATAAGGCAGGTGTGACAAGCTCTGTAGCTCTTCCCTGTGAATCCCACCTACTCCTCCCCTCTTCGCTGCTGAAGGAGCTCATTGGAGTGGGGAGGGCACCAAGGCTGGCCCCTGCCTCTCCACAATGCCACTGAAATTGTACTTCAGGGTCTAGGAGCCAAGTTTTACTGGGTCTGTGACCTGGCATCCCCTGGACTTCAACCTGCTCCACAGGGCGGGACTGGTTCAGATAAGGGTGTCTGTCCACTTATTAACATCACAACAGACTGAAAAACACAGGTGCACCTAGCATTTTCAAAAAGCTTCCCTATCTCCTTTTAAAAGGTTTCATAAACAAAGTCTTTGGGGCACAACAGCTCCCATATTTGAGCAAAAAAACCAAGCAACACTACAGAACCTGCAAGTGCAAAACCAAGCACTATTATGGAGACTGCAAAAGGAATGAAGAGGAGAGAATAAATGGAATAACTAATACACATTTGCTCTAAGGCTCTCTCTGCACCAATTGGCAAAAAGAATACAACTGAATCATTAATATTGAAGGAACTTGAAGACAAAGACATTTTCATCCAATGTTAGATAAAGGGATGAAAGAGGGCTGTAATGAGAATTCTGATGATGGTATCATTTGGGGGTGGCAGGGAGGGGAGCTGAGAAGGAGGTTACATTTAAAAGAAATGGTTCCTTTGTAAAATGAGAGCAAGCATTCTCATTACTATTGCAGACAGACACATCTGAAAGACCTTATTCAGCTGATGGTGTCACTGAGCACCCTTTTGGACACAAGCTCTCCACTAATTATATTAAACAAGGATAGAGACTGTTATAGCAAAATGTGTCACTTGTTTATACTGTTTATCCTCATAAATTATTACAAGGTGAATATTAAAAAGCATCCAGTTTTCTGTGCCTTTCTTAACTCTGATGATTTTCCGCATGTAGCTGATGGGAGCTTCAGCTTTCACTGCTTTTGGAAGTGTGGTGGGTCTGGCTGA
>VWZG01005577.1:114865-142366 GCA_013396735.1 Grallaria varia | reverse complement strand
TTCTATGATTCTATGATTCATGCATCTTGGAACTCATATTTGTAAAATGTGACTAGATTTATTTTATTTCTTTTAAGAAACAGCAAATAAAATAACCCAAATATAACTCTTTTCAGTAACATTTTCTCCCTGTACAAAATTTAACTGTGCTTCTGAGCAGTTCTACACTGCTTTCTCAGGGTAAAACAGATTATACTTAGACAGCCTTCAGCTAGCAGCATTTATGGCAATAGAAGCTGAATTTTTTTCATGGCCTTTGCAAAAAAAAAAACAAACCCCAAAACAACAAACCTGAGCCTCTAAAAGGTTTGGGGTTCATTCCAAAATACTCTTTAAAAACCAAAGGAACAAGTCCACATTATGCATTCGACAATGTAAAGGGAAGAAAGATAAAATCAGCAATAGTTAGTGTTTAGGTCTGATGACAGGGAGTAAAATACTTGAACTCCCATTTCAGCTTCAGTAGTGATTAGCCATATAAGCTCCGACACATTATAGCCACACTGCCTTAGTTTTACCTTCTATATACTGCAGACAATAATAACCCCATTTCTGAAGCAGTTTGAAAGTTTTGTGCAAAGAACACCAGGTAAGTATAAGTAATCATCATCATCAATTTTGGTTATTACAGAGCCTACATGGCTCCCTCCTTACATGACTGATGGGTGCCTTGGGAGGGGAGAGGGAACATGAAG
The DNA here is from genome assembly GCA_013396735.1 of Grallaria varia. NCBI lineage: Eukaryota > Metazoa > Chordata > Aves > Passeriformes > Formicariidae > Grallaria > Grallaria varia. Next base: position 141,671 of record VWZG01005577.1, on the reverse strand, counting down.
TATTTTGGCTAGATGATGCCTTTTGTTACCACTTCAGCCTTTAATTATTACTTTTCATCTTCTGATTAAGCTAGTGCTGATCCAGAAATCTTAACCAGACTCTTAAAAAGGTGAGCAGTTTATTTCACTTATGTGACAGCATTGAAACTCTTTCATTGTATTTGGAGGTACATTAATTCCTTATTCTTATTTTCCCTCCTTCCCCCCTGCCACACAAATGAAGAGGCAAATCCTGTTTTACTCTTCCTGAATGATAGCAAAAGTGTGATTCATTTGCTCTAATTTAGTCACCATCTGCCCAAGGTCCGAGGCAGGTACCCTCCGTTCCCTTTATTATCAGTAAAGAGAAACAGCATCTCAAGAGAGCCATTTATCTTACACCGAGATAGGGGTGTTTAAAATAAGTCAGGAAAATCACACTCTGGAGATATCTATTGTATTTCCATGGATATTTAGGGAACCTGAGGTGACTAGCTCAATCTTGGGTGCATAACTTTTAGGCATCCCACACAAAATAGTCACAAGAGCCGCTAAAATGATCACATGATAATCTAATAATTCCACACTGCAGGCTGATACCATCTAAATGGGACAGACAACTCACAGCACAGATAAAGTCCAGCATGGACAGTCATAGTTAACAAGTGTAAATTTTATGCCTGACATTAATCAGGAGATAATGTTAGACTGTAGCTTCAAGAGCCATCAGATGAACTAGATCAAGTCGTCATTAATCAGACATGTCTTGCTTTGACATCTCCTGCTTTGTGGCTTCCATGAACAAGGCAGCAATGCTAAAATGTGTGACTGAGCATCTCTTTTTCTGAAACAACAAGTTCCTTATTTCTAATAATAGTAAATTAGTTACTATTGATTCTCAAGCACCCTGCTTCTCCCAGTCCAATCATTAGCCTCCCTGAAAGATAGGAAGATTCCCCATTAAGGAGCATCACTATTAAATTTAGGACCTCACTAAATACAAAAAACCCAAAAAAACTCCCAGCAAACAAACAAACAAAAAAACCCCAAAACACCAAGGAAAAAAAAAAAAGGGAATGCTTAGGGTCTGTCAGGATTGTTCAAAAATTTAATGTTTATTAGAGGTANAATGTTTATTAGAGGTACTTTTTATGGAGTGGTAAAGACAAAGGAAGATGTATTTTGCCATATAACTCTGAAACACAAGGTGCAGATTTTCCCCACTGAAATACAATTGTCTCTAGGGGGACTGTGGTATACATTGCACAGCATACTGCACGTAACAGTTTAGGACAAGAATTAGCTAAACATATTGAGCTGCTGACACTCCTTCCCAAGAAACTTGGACTTCTATGCTATTAGGAGAGAGGTCTCAAGTGAGAAGATAAATTAACAAAGAAACTGCCCACAAATTCAAATTAAAAAACCCCAAAAAACAAAACAAAACAAAAAAACCCCAACAAACCAAACCCCATCCCCCCCAAAAGCCAGTGCTTCTGTATGTAAAAGTATAGTGGTACCTCCAGAAAGCTGTCTGTATCTGTCCTTCCCTTGAGCTTTTCTCTCATGCACTCCTGTTGCCATCCTAATCACTCCATATTTTGAATATTACAGTTGCTTCTTTTACTGTCTTACTACATCATAACTCTTCAGACTTCAGGTGTTGAATGTATGAAAATAAATCATATAGTACTCTGGAAAGGGCCTATACTCTCAGCAGCCCTTGTTTTCTTCACTTAGAAAGCAGGGTTAAGGTAATTCAAAGTGACTCCATCACCCTCTTCCCCAGGAAACAAAAAATTGCCCTGTTTTGAACTCATACCAATTTTTGCTCATTATTTCCCCATTTCTTAGCTTCATAGGACAGTCTTAGCACCTGTCTCGCATAACCTCATCCCTAATTTTTCATCTCATCATGAACATCACAGAAGGCAACCCTTTTTTCCCCCCTTCTCCCAAAAACGCCTTTCAAGGGGTCTTACACTTGTAATTCACTCCAGTTCTTGAAAACTTGACTTCATATCTTTTACATTTGAGAGAATACATTTTCTATTAGATATATAAAAAAAGCTAAAATATGAAAAATTTGGAGTACTCACAAGAATGAAGAGAGCACAGCAACTAACCCTCCAGCTGCTAAGAAACCATTTAAGCTACAACTGCCCACCCCACCTGATCCAAATTTAAGGGTTAGTCTGAAAGTCAAGGTGAGGATACGAAGTAGGCAAACTTAAAAAAATGTCTTTTAAAGAAGTTATTACTTCTCTGCATTAAACAACAGAAGATGCTGAGCTGCTCTGTTAACACTCTTGTTTTCTGTTTTATCCAATTTCTCAGTCAACAACATTTTGTGTTTTGTAGTAACATGCATGACAGGAACCCTGTATAGAAATAAATATATTCCAGATGTATGTTTTAAATAGGAATCCGTATTGATCGTGTTTTTTAAGCCAACATTTTATTCAAAGAATTTCAAACATACAGGAAACTTGCACTCAAAAAACATCATGAGGACACAATTCTTCTTGTTTACAGAAACAGAATGGTTAATAGACTTACAGTAAAATATATATCACTCATTAGGCTCAGAGCCACAAATTAAATGGGCATTTGTGTATAGATATTTAGTGAGCAGTTGTACAAATGATTCACTTGCACACCCACATCTTTATTGTGCTGATTAGGTTTAGTTCTATAGGCACCTCCTTGTCTCAGAGTCTGCAGTAATCTCCAATTTACCTTTTGAACTAGTAGCACTGTACTAGAAAGACTGTACCAAGGATTAAAATAACTTCTGTGGATTCATTTCTTGGGCCAATATTGGAATCGGGAATAATACCAAATTCTCTTGATCCCTGTTGTAATATCATTATCACAGACCCAACTTTATTTTAAATCAAAGTTGTTGAAAAACAAAGCAACACTGAGTCTAAAATGTGTGTGTCTCATCTGAATGCAAAACCGCAGTCAGATTTTGGGATTTGTATAACCATCATGCAGCATCACAGGGATGCTTCTGTGCTTGTCATATACAAACGATAATTGTGACAACTGGGAAATGCCAATCTCTTACCTGAGTCTTGGGGAACCAAACAGAACTGAATACAGAAGCACAAGGTTTACAGCCTGCATCAAAAATATCATCCTAACTAGTGGAGTAAAAACAATGTAGGTCACACCACAGAAGTACTCAAACATCAATGCTGCCCTGAATGTAAAATGAGACTAAAACCAATAGTTTGCCTGAACTTTGTTCACAAATTCAAATTGCCAACAGCAGCGATGCCATCTCTCACTGTTTTCTTTGGGACTGTTGTGATATTTGTTATTCTCCTTAAAGTCCCAGCACCTGTGGTCAAGGGATTAGGTGTTGATCTCTGCTTCCTTCTAAAATAAAAGCAACTTTTTCAAGTTTAAGGAAATGCTTCTAAATGTTGCGTGTGCATGGCAGGCTACAGACTAGTTCTTCATGTGCTCCAGATTAGCCAGATGCACAGCAGCTCTGCAGCTGAACGCCCACAGCAAGACTGCTGTCTTACTAACTCCTGTGGAGGTGTGTGAGCTTGAGCTGTCCACTATGAAGGTTTTTGGGAAGCTGCTTGCTTGTGCCTTGCTGGTGTAAAGAATAGGCAGAGCAAATTTGTGTTTACTTGTTGAGACAAAAAGATAGAAAATGTGAAGAAAAAGGACCTCAACCCCATGTTTTCCCCAGTATTTGTTCCACTATCATGATTTTCTTGCCAGGTGAGATGTATGTGGGATGGAGGATGTCTCTGTAGACTAAGAGTTTGTGAAAGCACAGTTGCATAAGCTTTCCAGTGCTGTCCTTTCCATGTCCTGCTCCAAGAGGGCTGTACAAAGAGCACACAGGATACGATTCCATTTTTGGTCTTGCAATTTCAATCCACTTTCACCTTTACTGGGACTACCACACAGTCACTTTTCTAAACCTAAGAAATTGCTGTGAAGAGGAAGAAGATTTTGGCTATCATTTGGTAGGCATTCTGAACAGATGTTGTTCATAAACAATATGAACTAAAGACAAGGAAAGAGGAAAAATTCTAAAAAATACTTTCTGTGAGCACTCACATGGAAAATTTGCTGTTACTGTTGATTTTGCAAAGTCTGGCTAGTAAGAGAGAACCTTATAGAAATCAAAGACTACGCATGGCCAGGGGAAAGAAGAACATCTTCATTTATTTTCTGTTTTGCATGGTGTTTTCCTGTAAGGACCTATCTGAATGTTATGCGTCTAGAGTGAAGAACTATGAATTCTCCTATTCATTGCGTGTGAACACTTACGCATGAAAACTTTTTGTTTCTGTTGTTTGAACACCTCTTTAAAACAAAAGGTTTACAATATGAGAAACAGAAGTCTAGGATACAAATTCTAACTATTTGTCTGATTTTGCTACCTGTGATTTTCACTTAGTCTCACAAAAAACATGCGATGCCGGTGAAACAGGGCTGGGCTTCCATTGTTGTGAGCAGTTCAACATCAGTTCCTGCACAAATTGATAACGTGTGTTACATGTGATCCACTCTGTGAAGCTTTCCTACAAGTTATTCATGTTCAAGGGACTATTATCAGAGCAGTCCTGGCTTCCAAAATTCAAATTCCAATTTTCCCAGTACTTGGAAGAAACATAATATTTACCAATACCTTTAAATTTCTAATTTTCATATATATCTGCATCCTGGTACATACATAAATCTTCCAAATACTTTGTGCTTCTGATAACTACCTATTACAAATTAAATGAACCAGGCAATACAGGGTTGATTACAGAGTAGATTTTTAAAAAAAATTCTGAGGCCAGATAAGGTTATAACCAACATTGGGAAAACACATTTCTAATTTTGTTGAACTACAGGACTAGAAATTAAATGAGAATCTCCATTCAGAGAGGGCAGAATTGCTTTTAGGACATGAAGGGAAGATGTATGAGATAAGAAAAGTGTATTTAGGTATTGTCTGCCTTGATTATACCACGCCTTTTAGTTTTCCAAAGGAATAGGAAACTATCTGTCTTGAATTCTTAGCAAGTTGAGCTCACAAATACTACTGAAGTGTAATAGCTCCCCCTGCCAGGTTTAGATTATAAGCAACATTTCACACATGTGTACACACTCCAGAAATACATTAACACCTATGTTAGCATTTGCTGTCACTGCTTTAGTCTTCAATGATTATTAGATCAAAAGAAAAAAATATACACACTTGATATATAACATGCATTAAAGTAATTTAATAAAACTTGCAAAGAAGTCGATGTTAATATTTATTTGAGATCAGTGTGGGCAGCACAAATGTAAAATTTTTGCAAGGAGAAAGGGAGAAATAAATGAAGTTACAAAATTTTTATTTTGCTTTAATTTACTGTTAACTTGTCAATCCCCTACCAAATTAACCTATTTTTTCATCTTAGACAATTTAATGAATGATAATTGTGGTCTAAAATTGTTGTGTGCTGGCAAGCGAGAACCCAACTCTTTTTGTGTTGCACTATGTTCAGTCCATTTTACCTTCAGTAAAGCTGATGACAGAAGTCCAGAGCAAACTGCCTTAACCTTCAGAAACCTACACGTGTGACTGATGCCAAGAAACCCTCTAGGATGACTTTGTAAGTCAGTTTTGTAACTGAACAGATAGAATGCAAATCTGTCATGAAGTCTCCAATGATAAAATCCTTTTACAACTCTATAGACATGCAAAAATGTCCAGGAGTTAGAAACTTATGAAGATCAAATCTGTTTTTCCAATTGCACTCATTAATGCAAACTTACACAGAACAAATGATTCTTATTTTCTACTGACTTTGATTCACTTTTACAATAATCTTGCAGGAAAGGTAAGTAAACCCACATATTTTATAGGTAGTTAAATTAAAAAAAGTTATTCATATGAAAATATAGGATAACCTCATATACTTTATATTATGTCTCTGATAGACAGTAGGATTCCAGCAGCATAATTTGAAGCACATGAAAGCCAATCTTTGGAGTAAGCTTTATGTGAATTTAAATAGAATCGATTTCAAGTAACGTCATCTACATGGGACACAGTGATATACTGTAAAAAGACACTAGACTGAAACTCAAAAACATGGGATACTTTTCTAGTTCTAGAACTTTCATACTTGACAATTCTACATCTCTCTTGTTTTGTTTCATCTACAGAAATTATATAATGCTAATGACTAGGCTGAACTCTTGAAAATCTGAGTGTGAAAGTATGTCATCATAATAATATGTACTTATTGAAGAAAAAAAATAATTTTGCCATCCTCTGCTTCCTCTCCCACCTCATCCCCACCCTGGTTTATGAAATAATTTAGACCCAGAAAAATGCTGGATAATCTTGCAGTTAATTCACAATGAGTCAGTCAGACATCTTTCTCCTTTAATCCATATTACCACTGTATGTGATGAATGATTTTTTTTTTTTTTTTGCTGGCGGTTTACACAATTGTCAGCTCAAAATATTGACAATCTATAAATTAGGTCCCATTTAAATCATAGAATTGTTTCAAAAACTTGGTTATATTGTAATAAAAAAAGGTTCTTCAGTTTTTGCTTTCTCAGCTGCTACTAAGTCACTTCTCTGAAATCACTTATTTTCACAATCAGGCCCAGAGATAAGATTTTTCAATGAGTTCACCAAATCCTTAAATTCAGTATCATACTCTGCTAGGATCTGGACCCTGTGGTAGGGATGAAAGGGGAGCATGTGACATGGCAGCTATTGGGTAGCTGTGGGAATTGAAAAGGTGCTTGCTGGAAAGAAAAATTTCTTCAGGAAACACCAGTCATGATTTTAAGAGGGAAGACACTGAAAGAGCCAAGTAAAGCTGCTGGCAGAGTCTCTTTTACATCTCTGTAAAATATGTTAGAACAGTAAGAGTTTGTAAGGAACTAAAAGACCTCTTTGATCTCACCATAATGATGGAGTTGACAACAGAAGTCAACAGTTGCAGAGAGTTTATCTGTCATCATTTTAGATGCTGAGCTTTAGGAATACACAAGAGTAGATAAAATTGAGATGAAGAGAAATGTGTTTATTTCCTCGTGGTTATTCCATTTCACTGTCATTAGCATAGGAATTCTAAGGCACAAACAGCACCATATTCAGAAAAAGTTACTCAACAGGCACCTATTTTTCAAAGCTGTCCATTGCTAAGTGGAGAAGATGAGGCCGTACTTTACTTTTTTTACTCCCTCTATTGTTTTTCCCCCCCATTATTCTTCTCATCACTTGTAAGGAGAAAAATAAGGCACAAATTCCTTTCATTTAATATATTGATATTAAACCATTGAACACTTCTGAGTTGTGATTAACTCCAAGCTCATCTTGTGCTGCTGACAACTGTAATAGTAGCAGTATGGATCCCAGAAAAAAGCTGCAGTAAATTAAAGCTAAGGAATTTTGGCAGCTTGAAGTCTTGTGTCCTTTGTAAGTGAGATGTTTTTTTTGATGCCTGTTTGTATGAAAATCAAAGGCAAGGCTCCTGTTTGACACTGATCTACAAATAGGGATATATTTTGTCCATTTGATAAGAAATTTGAGAAGCTAATGCTTGTTTTGAGTGACACCAAATAAATAAAGGAACTTGACAAAATAAAATCTGACAGCATTCCAGACTCCCTAGATCATTAGTCAGTTTTGAACATTTTACCTTCTCCTTCTACGGGCTGGTTTCAGGAATCTGTCTGTTAGGAGGGAAACTCCATAAAAATGAAGTGAAATTACAAAATTAAGCAGACATCAGAGAGCATTGTCTATTAGTTTCTTTTCTTTCATAAAAGCATTACAAAGGCAGAAAACAAAACAACACATGTTGATTTTTGTGAGAGGACAAGAAGTCAAGACTAGAGAAAACCATCTAAGCTTTGATGAGAGGTGGACAAAATGCATAATAATTTTCATATTCTAGTGGTCTACTTTCATCATGAAAGGACTTAAAGTCTCTTTTGTATGGTTAAGGTACACAGATCTTAAAATATAGAAAGGTGAAATGGGCAAGAAGTGAACAGGAAGAATAAGTACACAGGTAAAGGACAAAGTGCTGCTGTCCATGTCTAGAATAGACTGCAGTATGGTTTGAGTTGAGTTTATGTCTGTTACTAAGCACAGAAAATTTTGTAAATGTATAATTAGCATGTCCATTTGACAGCCTACATGATCTGCCAGCACATCTGAAGAAAAAGATCAAAGCAAAGAATTCAGATTTGTGCATGCAACTACGAAGTTATTGTATGACGTTTTTCAGTTTAACTACAAATTCTACTTGTATGTAAAAATGTAATTTACATTTTTGCAGAAGTTCTTCTAAATTAACTTTCATTATTTATTAATTTAATCTGATGATGTCTTATAATTAGAACTGCTGAGAGATTGACTACACTATGGCACTTCCCTATAATTAGAACCGCATTGTTCATGATTGTAGAAGTTTTTAATACACTCACTCACACCTCTGGTTGCTTGGGGAATGAAAAGGGTGAGAAGAGCTAAAGGTACCGAAAATATGATCTCATGTAAATACACATAACTAGACCTTTTTCCCCCCAAAAATCTGAAAGGAATGACAAGTTCCCATTGAGAGAAAGAATAGAGAAGGGATAAGGGCAGAGGAATAAAAAAAAGGATAATAAATTTGAAGTTGAGAAATGGCATCTGAACTGAGGTAATGTGTTCTGTTCTGTGTGACAAATATATGGAAGAATGCATTTTCATGCATGAATGTTTGCATTTGTGTTCTGTACTATGTTTCTCTTTGTTTGCTGACTCCTGAGCCACCCCAGGCCCTTTTACACATGGAGCATGAAGGTCCCTCTCACACTGTACAAGGCATGTACAACAGACATGGAACCAGTGACAAAGTCACACATCCTCTGCCCCGGTCACAAATGATAACCAATTAGCACAGCAGCTAGTTTACCTGAAAATATTAATCTACATCTTCAAACAACCCTCCTCCTTGGTTTTTATACCTGTTGGTCAAATCTCATTTTTAAAGGAGACTTATACTGCTACTTTTCCTTTGACTTAGGGTTTGAACACAAAATTCCACAAGTTTCCATGGGCATGCTTTTGGCTGTTAGAATCAGCATTAAAAATGTGTTACTTTAAACTCCTCATATGGAAAATAAGACAATTATGTTTTTTTACTGTCTAGGAGCTTGCCAATAGTCATCACAAGTGGTAAATCATTGATACGTGCTAATTGGATTAAGAAGATTAGACTGTAAACTCTGCAAAACAAGCTGTGCATCAGAACATCATGGTGGGGTTATGAACACCTTGACTTTGCACCTCTAAGAGATAATAATGGTTACAAAGGTAGGCGAAGAATAGTTTATTTTAAGTGATTTACATGGCAAAAAGTTATTCTGACATGGAAGATACAATAGTAAAGTTAAAGGCAGCTCAGAACTCATTAAATTATACATACATGTTCCTTGGAGATCTGGTTATATAGCTGTGCATTTCAAGACAGCAATAATGACAAATGATTGTTGCATACCATAATAATAATTGCTTTTTATTTATTGTAGTATGAATTACCTCCATTTTATGTTGGAATAACAAAGACATAGTCACTGACTTTCCCCAAAAGCTCTTTCATCCAAAGGGTGGCAGAACCAGCAATGACTCCATTCTGTTTTAAAAGGAAGAGAAATCGCAGAGTGAAGACATCATCAAACTATAGCTTTAACTTGATTCCCTATATTTCATATTTGACATATTGCATTGTGCATCTGAGTTTTTAATGAGCCCGGCAAAAACAAAAGAAAGGTGTTCTGACCTCCCTGACCTCCCTGGCTCTTGGAAGTCCCTGAGGGGCAAGGCAGGGGAGCAGGGAGAGCAACTGGAGTTTTTCAAGAAAGCAAACACGCTAGGGTGGCAAAGCAGCAGAACTTTCCACTTTCCAGATGGAGCATTGTTAATATTCTGGATTTGTGGCACTGCGCTATTTTGAAACAAATAAAACCAAGTAATAAAAAACGAAGTTCATTTGCCATATGGCTGTTTATTTCTTTGTGCTACAGCTCAGAGATAAGTAATGTATGGTTTCTCAATATGGCACATCCGCACGCTCCCCCCAGGTGCACGCAGTATAGCACACCTAGATTAACACAAGCCAAACTCCCTTTGATTGCATTGAACATGTGGCACTGTGGCTTAAGGGATTTTTAACTTCCGTTGAAGTATAAGAAACATTTGACAGCCAGGAGAGGAAAAGATGCATTTAGGAGTGAAAGGAAGAGTAAAGGGGGAAGAAGCAGGTGGATGGAAAGGCACAAAAGATAACATATGTGGTTGGTTGTTTAACATTTTCTGTGTGAAATTAGTGCTCAGGAATTATAGGATTCTGACAACACAAACAAGCAAAGATTTGTCTAAAGGGATAGTGAAACACGATCAGCAGCATCTCTGGCTCACCACCATCAGGAGATTTGAGCAGATTTCTGGTACCAGAAGAGCAGCAAATAGCCAGAGAATGGTAAGACTTCCATTGCGCGTCAAACATTTACAGTTGTGTTCAGAAAGGGGGTGTCACAGGCATTGCATGGCATTTGACAGTAAAACATAAATAATATATAATAATGTATTTATATATATAAAATATAAAACATGATATCTAGGTAATGTTAAATCAGTCTCCAGAACTTTCCCATTTAACATGGAGCAGCCACAGCCTTTGGCCTCTCTGTCTTCTCCTCTCTTATCTCAGCAGGTGTACCATGAAAGTTTTTAAAAAGTCTAAAAACGAAATAAACTTGCTAAGGATCTTAACCTCACGAGTCACTTAATTTTCCTAAATTTCTCAAAGCAACCTTACCAAAGAAATGCCAGTCCTGACAGAGCTGCCAGTGCTTCACAAGTTTGGAGCATCTGGGTCTGTGTGTATGTTGTAGGAGAGCGTAGGTATGCATCCTTGTACACATTCCCATGAGTATAAAAGCATGGTTGAGGATGCCAGAATTATATGATTGGTCATTTTATTCTTTCAATACGAGAGTTCAAATCTGTAACAGGTAATTTAGGTCAGCTACTCAACTCCTTTTATCTTCTTTAGTCTTGATGTGAGGTTTTCTGTCTTATTTCTAGGACATGACTGAATTTCAGGGTGGGACACTACACCACCGCATGTAGACACAGAAGCACACTGGGGAATAGTCCTATGTCCAGTCTTAAAGTTCAGTGATCTAAAATTCTGTCAACAACGAGTTGATGACTTAGGCTTACTTTGTGCTGACCATATAATGCTCATGCAGAAAAATATACGTACTGAGAAGTTGACTCCCAAAGCAATTATTCCTATTCTTTTTCAGTACTGTTCATTTAGCACAGTCATTTAAGAAAATCTATGTCATTATTTAAATGGCTTTGCAGACAATGAAATCCCAACCAAAGGTCTATAATAAGGAAATAAGGATGTGGTATCCCCAGAAAACCAAAATTATCCTAAGTTTTTTTTTTTTTTAATTGAGATGAGACCTCAGAGATCCTGCAGCTTTTGCTGTGCAGAAAGTTCTGAGTAGGCACCAGAAGTGACTTGATGGGGAAAAGCATTTTAGATCATCCATTTAAATTCTGGATAACAAGGCCAAACTTACCTCCTGATAGCTCCCTAGCTATCCCAGTTATAGGAACCTCGACACAAAGAACTTACGCATGCACTTAATTTTAAACCCAGCAGTAATCCTGATTGAATCAAGACATCTACCTTTGTGCTTAAAGTAAAGCATGTGCTTAAGTACCTTTTTGTATAGGGGCCTTAATTACATTACGTGTGTGAGAGGATATGATAATTTTAGTTGGCTTTCCCCAGAGAGCCTTTAGTTAATAAAATAACTAGGTTTAATACTCCACAGAGTCGTATGGGAGCAGAACTGTGCTCCTCCTCCTGTAGCCCTGCACAGGGCTGACTGTAATTTAATTGTTGGAAGCACAGAAAGTGCTGAAATGCTGTATGTCTTAATATTGTACTGCAAAAGCATGTTTGTTTCTATTATGGAATACCTTGGGAAAACCACTGAGCAATACTAATGCTAGTTATTCATAACAGCTTTTGAATTTACTGATGTTTAGTACCAGACTTTCGCTGTTTTACCGGATCAGATAAAGGAGAAAAAGGTACAATTAACAGGAATTTTTTAGAAGAGAATGAATGGAAACAAAACCAAAAATAAAATTCATCTTTTTTCCCACCATAATCACCTGCTCCAGTGAGGAAAATTCAGCATAATAAAGAGTAGACTAAAATACTAAAATAAAAGTAGGGCAGATCTGTTTGCAAACAATTTCTTCAAAACCCCTTAATATGATTATTCTGTGTTATCCTTTTCTATGTGCAAATGATTGTGTATACTCAGCCAGTGAAGTGCATGGCTATGAGAGACAGTGGTGAGCAAAGGAGAACTGGTAAACTCCCTGTAAATCATCAGACATCATTTCCTCATCGGCAAAATTGTACAAGTATTGAGGTGTCCATTTCAGCCTCCAATTCTCCACAACATGTCACAGCAAATGTCACCAAAACTACAGAATGAGCTACTCCCAAAGGTGATTATAAGTTATACTGCAAGGTAGTAGTTTGGGCTGGGCAACCTCAAGCAGGTGGAACCCAAGAGCCAGGTTTTCACTTGAACTTAACACTGCAAACTTTGCAGTGACAACTCTGGGGTCTGGTGGAGATTATTCCAATTGATGGGTGTATTTCAAGTGATTGCATGTGTATAATACGAATTTTTGTATAAGATTACATTAAACAGTGCAGACCAGAGCTTCTTAAAAGTAACTTCCCTTAGTGGATACTGACAATATGCCACAGACTTCAGAAGGTGCAAACTCCAGTAAGGGTTTTGAAATAACTGAAACAAAGATGGTAGATACCAGATGAGCAACTGACCTTTATTTTTCTTCGCTATGTTTGTTTGCAGCAGCAAAGTTGATTTTGCCTAAGTGGCAAAATGCTACGATTTCTATTACTTGATTAATACATATTATGTTTTCATGCCATAGACAGGTTTTGTGATATATTTGTTTGAGGGTATCACACAATGCTTTTCTTTAAAACAACAGTCCTCAGCTGAAAAAGAAAAAGAGAACCTAAACATTTTGAATTAACATTAGAAAGATTTTTTTTTAAAAAAATTAAATAATAAAAAAGTAACAGACTTTTTTTTTTTCAGAATTTTTTTGAGACAGAAAAAAATATCTTTTATCTCAAGGTAGAGAATGAGATTCTAGCACAGTGTTGTAATTTAGGATATGTTGCAATTTAGCATTAAACTTTACAGACCCAAAGATTAAGCAAATTATCCATTAGAACTGTTAACTATAATAGCGACTTCTAAGAATTTTCTTCTCAGTTCTCTATGTGTTTGATTTGTGCAAGGATTAATTCAGCTAACTACTACCTCACACACCCACCTTGCACAGCTTAGGCCCTTATGGTCCAACATCAAATACAACATTCTGGCCATCAACCTGCCTGTAGTTCTACAGGAGCAGATATTCCACATATTTCCTTTTGCTTTCGATGCAGAGATTCTTTTACACCAGTTCATCCTTCTCAGTGAAGGGGGAATGAATTGACAGCAGTGACATATTAACATGGGTTTCCATTGAGAACCCACTGACTGTGGGCTCCCACAGGTGTTCAGTGTAAATGAAGGTCTGGGCTGCAGTCCCTTCACAAACTGTAGATTTTACAGATTAGAGAAATTACTATTTTAATAGCTACATGTTCAGAAGTGTCCTCCCAAAAATGTGGGCAAACAAAGCTGACTGTTTTTCCAGAATTGTGTTAATGGTTGTGCAGCTGTACAAGCCCTCACACATGATTTTAGGGGAGAGGTTTGATAAAACGAGCCTCGGTGTTAGTCGGGAAATTGCAGTTTAAAAAGTGATTTTCAATAATGTTACTATTTACAGGCTTAACCTTGCTTCCATCTGAGTCAGCAACAGACATCCAATGATTTCAATACTGGAGGCTAAAGCACTCAATACCTTTCAAAGTATAAGGTCAGAACACAAATTCTTGATGTATAGACCCCCAGCCAGCAAGTGAAAAGGGAGAAGAAATGAAGGTCTATAACATGTATGTTCAGAAGTTTGAGACCTAAGTTCCTCAGCATCAGTTTTCTATTTAAATATGTAAAAATTTCTAAGTAATAGAAGACCTAAATTGGTAAACTACATATATATTAGTCTGAACTCAGATTAAAGTCAGATCCATGTAACAATCAGCACCCAACTTCAATCACTTAAGTAGTTAAAGTATTTGAATAGCTTAAATTTAGTCAGATGCTTAAATCTTATCCAGGCTGCCTTTTTTAAAAAAAAAGTTTTACATTTAACATTTGCCTAAATACTGATTTAGGCTCCAGGATTTAAACCTACAGAATAATTTTTATTTAGGAAGGGCTGATGTAAGAAAAGGGAAGGAAATTATTTCCTTCTTCTGAGAAGGGATTTAAAATCATAGAAAGGGGCTCTGATATTCCATGTAACATCTCACACCATCCTCCTCCTTATACCCTCTGTGTTCATAGGAGCTCACTCACTGCCATTCACAGGAATCAACTAATTTGAAAACTGTTTTTATATTTCCCCTCAGTTTTCTGATCTTCAGACAAAACAAGCCCAGACCTCTCAAATTTTGCTTGTAAGACATTTTTCTATGGTTCTTTGATCATCTTTGTCACTTTCCTGTGGACTGCCTCTGCTTTCTTCACCTTTCTCTTAAAATGTAGTAACTTGAACAGGAGTTCAGAGATGAGGGCTCTGCCAGAAGATTGAAAAGATCACTTGCTGTCATTTATATGTGACACTTCTTTTTATATATGCTAGTGCAAATGGTTAAAAGTATTGATTTATGTACAGGTTATTTTCCCTTATAACCTCAAAATAATTTCAGGCAAATCTGCTGTGTAGGCAGCCCTCTTTCATCTCATATTTGTACAGAGGTCATGTGTTTGGTCAGGAAGAAAAAAAATAAGCATAATACCTTGGCCTGGGCCTTGTTAAACCATCTCTTATTTTTCCACACTACAATTCTAATTTGATAAGACCGTTTTGAATTCTAATCCTGTCCTCCACTGGGTTTGAGACTTGTCCCAATGGAGCATAATCCACAAAAATTGTTATATAGGCTCAATTCCACCCTTCATTACTAAAAATGAGGAATAACACCAAACTCAGGACAGGTCAAATTATGACTCCTCTCCTCCTTTTCTGCCATGCTCCAGTTTTACAGAAACCCATTTAGAATTGGTCTTTTTTTTAAATTCAGTTTTCTAACTTGATGTGCTTTAAAGTACTTACCCATTCTGCATTTTCTTGGTTTATTTATGGTAACATCTTTCAAATTGTGACAGAATCAGATGGTGACTCACAACTACTTCAGTCCACGAATCCTGTTACACTGCCATTGAAGGAAATGTGATTGGTTTGACAGCTTAGTCTGATGTATCTGTCAGTTGTTACTTATCACTTTTACATCCTTTGCTTACAGGTAGGTAGAGTATTGCTCCTTATCTATTTGGCCTAGAATTTCTTTATCTGCAATTCTCCCCTGTTTAAAAATCAGATACTACATTTGCCCATTTCCTGTATTCTAGGTTTCCAATCATTCTCTCATTTTCCTATTCACCTGTTCTAGATTATTTCAGCACACCCAGAAATAATAGGAAAAGATTATATTTTTCAAAGTAATCTCTTATTTATTCTTTACTTATATGAATCGTATTTCTTTGCGCTGGACAACTGAATTTTGTGGGGGTTTTTTTAGTGAAGAATAGAGCAAAAAACATTTGGGATTTTCAACATCATCTTTTAGCCAGCCCAGTAGCTAATATGGGAACTAATGGGTGATTCTACTGGGCAGAATCAAAATCAGCAGAATCTATCCAAAAACATCCCAACAACTTAACTGAAGACATGGGGTTTACTTCAATTTTTTTCCTATCAACATCAATTCTATCCTTGAAATCATCCTGTCAGCTGATTAAAAAAAGATTTGTGCATTTGATCTTCCTGTTTTGTTGGTGTACAAGACCAAACAGATACTTTGCATTTCAAAGAAGACAGGTTAATGCCGAAGCTGGTACTGGAACACAGTAATGGAACACAGTTCAACATATGCACAGCACACCAGTTTACAAATGCATTGCAAATGTGAACACTTACTCAGGTAAGTCCATTTGCTCTTGTAACTGAGACCACATGACTGCAGTATGGGCACACGTATATGAAAATATATTTAACAAATTGCATACTGAGCACTTCAAAAATCAAATTAGCAAGAAGACAAAATAGCTCAAAAGCTGTTTCAAAACACCTTTCAACATCTGTAAAATTATTAAAATCTTGGGAAAAAATACTTTATACTTTTTCTTAGAACTGCAAATGCTGTAATTATAGTACTGCATCATGTTGTGCACTATTTGACATGCATATATTTTTTCAGTTTCTCATTTACCGAGCCCCATGCTAAAGTGAATTTAACATGAATGCAGAAGCATCAGATAGGTGAGGTTCTCCTTTGTATTTGGTGGGAGCAAACTATGCACACTTCATTAATGTTTCTGTACATTCATATGTATACGGTGACTTTTATATTTTATGAACAAAGGAAGAATGCACATATTGGTATAAACTTGGTGCTATGTTAGGGCTTTTACATTTTCAGCCTGATGAGCAAAAAAGACATGTTAAGGAGCTGGGGGGAAAGGATCAGTATCGGTCATCCAACACCCACGCAAAAATGGAGAGTTTTAAAATTCCCAAAAGTTAAAACCAAATAAAAAACCACTACTGTAACTCTGCACTATCACCCTAAGTTTCCTAGCCCACTTAAGACTGCACCCTGGAAACAAGGAGTTCATAAATGTTAAATTAGAGAGACTTTGCTCTGTGATGCAAACCATGACTGTGACCTAAAGCAAGAATATAGAATGCCTTTCAGTTAGAGAGTCTGTCACTCTCATTCCCTTTGATGCTCTTCCTTCACTTTCAGGAAGAGAGCGCAGGGAGTTAAGGTTTGTGGCCTTCTCCCCTGTTGTCCCTCATTTTACAGGCACTGAAATCCAGATGAAACCTCAAGCTGCACAAGAAACACACACACAAAATCCCCTTCACTTTCATCAGCAACTTTTTTCCTTTATAAAAGTTTCTATCAGAGAGCCAGTGAGCCTTATTATACAGTCATCCAGCTCTAGTTACCACACAGTCATTCAAAATGAAGCATTATAGAAACTTCCATAAAAGGTTTCCTCATCTGAACGAACACTCGCCAAGGTCCTTTCTTCCTCCCACTTTGAGGTGCAGCAGAAGTGAACAAGTCTCTGCGGGCGCTCTGGTTCCTGCAGATCACAGGGGCCTCTGTGGCCCCTCGTAACCTTCTCAGTTATCTTTACTCTAGTGACAGCATCCCTACCTAGACAGGGAAGGCTGAGTCAGCAGCCTAGACCTGCCATCCCTTTGTTAGAAACTTGTCCATAAACATTAGCTGTAGACCTCTGTTCTAGCAAACTTCTCTCTGTCTCAAAATTACATCTATTTACCACATGCCTGGAGTTTCCGGTTAAATGTGGTGCAAAGCTTGCAGTGTCTCCTCTAAGTAAAAAAGTTAAAATCAAAACAGGAAAATGGACTTGGATCTGGTCAGAACTGGCTGAAACATGTGCTACAGGGAGTTCCCCCAAGGAGGGAGTGAGAGAGGAAGCTGAGCCATGTTTAACATAACAAGGACATGGGGCATCTTCCGAAATCAGCATAAGATTGTAGACTTGTTTTGTCGCATTTTTGCATCCTGAGTAGCCTCCTATCTGTGCTGTCTGTTCTTGGCAAAAGGTACCAAAAGTGATAGCGTTGCTTTTTTGGGCTGCTGGGAGCCTACTCCGTAGGGTTAGAGCACATGGCAGTGTCTGGAGCTCAGCCTATGCAAATGTCCCTACTGATGCTGCTGTTTGGAGGAAACAACTAGAGATGAATTACTGGACTTAAGTTCTTAATTAAGGAAGAGCTGGAGGGAATACATCATGGGCAGAGGAAAAGAAAACTGAAGAAAAAGTTTTTTTTTCTGTTTTATACTTCAAATGATTCATGATTTGCAATACATCATATGCAGTCCTGGTTCAATGAGATTCTTAGACAAGCGTTTTGCTTTAACTTGTAACCCTCGCTGAAAACTGTGGGGAAAATTAGTGTTTCATTTCAAAAATGAAAGACTAGTCGAGGACAGAAATTAGACCCACTCTTACACTATTATCACCATGTTTAGAGATACATTTTTCACACCAGTCATTTGTAGCTGATCCCCCTAAGTGGAAGTAAGTATTAATGGGTCTCTCAGTTCCAAAACACGTCTTGTTTCACTATGAGTTTAAGAAGCCTGTGAGATGTGAAAAAGTTTTTTAGGGATGCAGAACTTGCAAACAAAATCTATATGGCATTGTTTATAGAACAACAGACCTAGAAATGAATTAGATTAATGTTTTCCTTCTTTTCTGTTGTCATAATTTCTACAAAACTGATACCTTCCTGAAGAAGACTTCAGTTCAGTGTCCCTACAGGTAAAAGCACCTGCCCCTGTGATATTAACCACTCAAAGCAGAAATCTCTGGGGACAGTTCAGTGTGTACTAAAAGACATGGGGTACTGCCCAACAGTTTGTGATGGGAAAACAAGTTCTTGTTGGAAATAGAGGAAGAATGGAATGGAGGCAAAATTCAGTAAGATTGTACAGTGTAATTCCTTACATTTAATGAAACAATTACTGTGACACCAGGCTTGCAATTCATCTTGGAAACCATACATGAGAAGTGGTCAGTAATAATAAAACCTACTACTGAGTATGGAAATGGACAGTGTTCTACCTCGTTAGGATGATAAAGGCCCCATATTAATTTGTGCTTCTGTATCCATAGCCACAGCAAATCCTATCGGAGCAGTAGAGCATTCCTTGGGATAGTGTCTTCTTTAAACTGATAAGACAACATTTTACTCTTTTTTGTAATTTCCCCCCACCCTAGGTATCACTTAAATTTCCTTGCCTAGGTAAATGTATGAAGTGATCTTCACCTAACAGAATTGTTGTTGGGTGACCTGTGGATTTCTGGTCCTTTAATAGACCCCAGAAGTTCTAAGAAGCATTGAAGTACCCTAAACNCAAAAAAAAAAAAAAAGAAGGTATCAAGAAACATCTATGACACACAAAATGTCTTCAGTTTCTAAGGATATGAAATATGCTCAAGTTCTTGTAAGAAATTGAGCATTACACTTGGGTTTTCATTTAAATATGATTTCTAAAAACTAATAAAAAATTAGAAATGTTGATGCACAAAAAAATGACAAGTGAGAAAAAATTTATATAAAAATATCCAAAGGATAGCACAGGGAACTAAATGGGGGAAAATTACTTTCGCTTTGGAGAGAGCATTATGTAGGCAAGGCAATTTTATTAACACGGTTGGATAAAATATAAAGGGTTTTCCTAATCTCAGAGACTTCAAAAGAGACTTTTTTTGAGACAATATTAATATCAAAGCCAGTTGTCACTATTATTAAAATGTTCTTTGCTCTTCATTAGTCACAAATGATCCCCTCGACTCACAAAAAGGTACTCGGTAAATTAAAAGCTTTTATGTAACACTCCAACAAAAGTTGAATGACTCCAGAGTTAAAAGGCAACTCTTGTGTCTGCTAATATTCAAAGTGGTACCCAATTTCTTCCCTTTTTAAAGTAGCAATTTCCTTAGGGTATTTATTCATTTATAGATCCATTAAGAGACTGATGAGGAATGGACGATTAATGAAATGCTTTGTCATTCTGAGTTCTCACAAGCAATCATTGAAGACCTGATTTTGCATTGTGGGCAGCCTGCTGGTGCCATGTAAAATCCCTCTGGAGGATAAACAGGTCTATCCATCTACAGGGCTGAGTGAAGCCCGGATTTATGTCTGTGTGAGTGCAGAACAGTAATTCCTCTCGCTGGGTACTTTTTCTAATGCACTATGTCTAAGCACTTCAAAAGAGTTTGTTTGCCGATCGTGTTAGCCAGAACGCGGCTCATCCCTCCAGTGGGCTGCATTGTGCGACTCTTAATCGCTGCTTAATTGCAGTCTCACACTGCTGAACTTAATGGGAGCTCCTCACCCACTTGCATGGTGAAAGACTAGAGGATAGGATTATGAGATTTTCTTCATGTAGACCGAGGAATACCACACATGATGTGGGGAAGTCACTGTAATTTGCCCACCACTGGATGCATGCTGTTGCTTGCTTGAAGTAATTGCCAAGGTCCTTAGCATTTTCTTTCCACTGAGCTGTACGTACTTCTGAGGCTGAGATTTGGGGACTGAGGGTTCACTGTTGTTTTCATTGTAGTCATGTGTATTTCCATTTCTGGATAGCACTGCTGGTGGTACTGTTTGTCTATTGTGCCTTTGCTTTGCAGTAGAGTTGGTGCTGGAGTGGTGAATGCAGCACTGAGAACCAGATTTCCAGGATTTTATACCTGCCCTGGTACTGATTTGCCTTGTGCCTTCAGTTATGTCACTTTCCCCTTTGTGTCTAATTTTTTCTATTTATAAAATAGGAAAAGAAACAGTGGGCTAAAGCTGAATTAATACCTTTAGACTGCAACAGAAAGGTAATATAGTAGTACAAAGTATTAATGATTATATTATCTCTCTCTTTTTAATGGATTTATATTTAATTCAGTTACAGAGAGATGCTTTGTTCGCATAATAACATTTTCTACTGCCTTTGAGGCTCATAGGAGCAAGCTTGTGGGAAGGAAACTGCTAAGTGTTTGAATTTAGAAATGCTGCTAGTTTCAGTGTATTTAAAATGCTGTTGAAGTCAGGACGATTTAAATGTGTGAGATTTCAAATGTCTCATTGACACACATCGCAGATTCGTTCATTGCCTGAGGGAGCTACAGCAAAAGGAAAAGTTGGAGTCTTTTAGTTTCACAGTTAAGGCAGCTTTTTTTAAAGTGAGTTAATGATGGAGCATTTGCCTGTGCAGTTGTAACAGAGCAATCTGTCACTGTGAGAAGACTCCTGGGGTGACTACGAAGACATGTTAACTAGCAATGGTACCTCCATTTCACATGGCCCGTTGCTTGCCCTGGTGTTGCGACGTAGTCCAGCCAGATTCCTGTGTGAGCAATGTGAGTGGACCTGTGTTTTGAACAGAGGCACCGGCCAATCTCAGCTTGTTAAGATTTAGGGTAAGGGAACTCTGCTGAGGAAAGTGAGTTGAGAGTCTGTCCAATATTCTTTTTCTATTCTTGCCCGAAGCACGCAGATAACATTGCTGCGAAGAGAGGTGCATCTGTTGTGTTTTGTCACGGAGTTGGCTCCCTCTCATGTTCCCTTTATTGCACATCCCAGCGCGCGCTGCGCTATGGACATGTTGTAAGTACACACTCATTGATCTTTACTCTGTATGATGACAGATACAAATCTGCTGCCACTGCACCTTATGCTAATGTTCAGATGAAAATGAGTAGTATACATTGTGGCACACCAGGTTGTACTTTACCTTCCTGTGTTGTTTTATGCATTTATTTGGGAATATAATGGTGAAACCAGCCTTCTGGGCCCATCTCCATATCTCAGCTCCAGAACAGCATGAGATTTTCAGGTATATGAGCTCCTCTGCATTAGAACTTGTTTTTTTGGCAAAGGAATCAAGGTCTTTGGGCTGGAAAAAGCTACCAAGTGGTCTGACAAAATTCTTGCCCTGGGCATAGGACAATCAGGACCATAGTTTATTCCTTAGCTAGGCACAGATACGGGTCTGTTTGCTTCAAGGTCACATACTATGTATAAATGAGACTAACATTCCCTTAGTTTTTCTGGCTAGAACACCATTGACTTGATCTCTGCCATTCATGTCTTCTATGATGATGGAATATTAAAGTGGATGCATTGGACATTAGGAACAGAAAAAAGCCAAAGTGAAACAAGAAAACTGATTTCCTACCTTTCCGCTGTCATTCGGTATGTGATGCAATTATTAATGGAATATCACTGGAGGAACCATGTCTCAGAAATATGCAGATATTCCCTGTGAAAGTCTCTGTTACAGTCAGCAACCAAATCCACCATTTGATTCAGCAAACCCAGAATTTCAACTGATGCCTATGTAAAAATAAAAAAATTAAAACCCCAAATCAGAAATTAAACAAATGCATTATATCTCATATACTCCTCCGACTCACAGAAGATAATGCATCCCGTATATCAAATAGCTTTTTCCATTTTCTGAACTGATACTCTGGAATTACACCTGCTGATTGTGAATGGTGTTCAGAGATTCTAACCCATATCAGAGACAAAAACTATAGATGGTGCTTTGAGGCAATGCCAGAATACACTGATGTCCAGCTTATTCTGCCCTAGGTGACTTGGAGCCAAGAATAAATACCCTAATACTCTCTCAGGGTAATAAAGTCACTACACTTACACACTGGACCAACATTTTATTTTTTTTTTATTGCAGGCTATTACTGTGACTCAGTATCATCAATATCTTTCTTTGCTCCTAGTTCCAGGAATGTGTGCCTTCAGGCACAGGCACTTCCAGGTTCTAGAATGTAGAATCATAGAATAGAATAATAGAAACATTAAGGTCAGAAAAGATCTCCAAGATCATGGAGTCCAACCTCGGACTGAACATCACCATCTCAACTAAAACATGGCACTAAGTGCCACATCGAGTTGCTTCTTGAATAATTCCAGGAATAGGGACTTCACCACTTCCCTGGGCAGTCAGTCCCAATGCCTGACAACCCCTTCAGTGAAGAAATTCCTCCTGATTCCAATGTGAACCTTCCCTGGCACAGCTTGAGGCCATTTCTTCTTGTCCTGTTGGAAACGTGATGGTGTACACATGTCCCTGTCAACTGAAACTCAGTCTCAGGAGATTCCCTGTGGGATCACTTCTAATTCATTTCTGTCATGATCCTGTTCAAGGATAGGAAAGTGATTTTCTTTTCATTTCACACTACTCTATACCCAAGGAAGTTATTTGTTCTATGTCCAGCAATTTAAAAAGTCTCATTTTATCTGGAATTTTTGTCCAATATCCTCTACAAATATGAATTTCAACAAACTCTTTTTTCTTTCCACCCCTCTCCAAAGAGTCTGCTCTAAACTCATTTGGCCATGTCATCCCACTTCCTCAGTTCCTCTCCATGTAATAATGTTTCTCCAGCCTGCCCTCATATATGCTCTTGTTCCATGTGGTCTGTCACAGATTGTCCATTCACTCTGTGTCCCCTCCCTGAGTTTTTTTGTGGTTCAGTAAGAGACAGCACCTGCCTAGACTGATCTGGCCCATTAGGCACACTGACTGAATGATTTGCCCACCAGCTGAGACCAAACAACTTTTCTCTGTTTTTCCCTCAAGGAAATCATTAAACACGACACTCTTTTACCAGCATTTGTGGAAAATACCAGTTACCAGAAAAGTTGAAGGAACTAAGGGCCCCATCCAGTCTAAGATTTGACTGAAGCTGACTCATAGGTGTGACCGGCAGGCAGATCAGGTTATTTTTATTTTTAGCTATTTTCCTAAGAAAAAATATCAAGTTGCAGTATGTTTTAGTCAAAGGGACTCTGAAGAGAAGATCAAGGAGCTTTGTCACTTTGCCTTAGTTTTTTACACCATCCTTAATCTGACATATCTATTTATACTTTATGACTTCTGATACAGAGCTGATACAGGATATTTGTTTCTGTAAGACTGACTATTAATGGTCCCTGAATACTCATGGGACTTCCAGATGTCACTGTAGTAAAACTAAGTAAAAGTAACCTTATGAAAAGTTTCTCTGAGCTGTAACATGTTCCTGCACCTCAAGGGAATAAATATACAAAGGTACATTACAAAATTACCCAGAATATAGAATCACAAAATCTCCTGAGCTGGAAGGAACCCAGGAGGATCCTCCAAGTCCACGTCCTTGCCCCAAGAACCACACTGTGTGCCTGAGAGCATTGTCCAAATGCCTCTTGAACTCTGTCAGGCTTGGAGCCATGACAGCTTCCCTGGGTAACCTGTTTCAGTGCTCAGCCAGCCGCTGAGTGAAAAACCTTTTCTTAATATCCAGCCTTCCTAATATCAAGTTCCCCTGACACAGCCTCAGGCCATTCCCTTGTGCACTGTCACTGATCATCACATAGAAGAGAGCAGTGCCTGCCCCTCCACTTCCCCTTGAGAGGAAGCTGTAGACTGTTCTGAGATCTCCCCTCAGTCTCCTCTTGAAGGAAAGAATGTTGGGAAGAAAACCTGCACTTCCCTGATCTTTGGTTTTCCCAGTGCAAGTTCTCCTGTCGCTCTGGACCAGCACATTACCTGGGTGCTGGGCTTTGCTTAACAGGCAAAATCATCCCTGCTTTCACAAAAGCAGAGATACTTAATGCCTCTTCACACACCACTTGGTTCAGGCTATCTTGTGTTCTAATGAACATATCACTGCAATAGCTCAGAGCTCCCCGTATTTCCAAAAAGCATATGTTAAACAATGTAAGCAAAGAGAAACCATAACAGGCTTCACTTGTCCTAACAGTCCATCTGTTTCCTACTCCCTGCTGAGCACATCTCTTTTCCTGGTTCCCTTTCAGGTGCACTCTTACCTTATGTAACGTGCTTTTTATTGGAGATTCATGCTGTGACCCTGTCAGAATTGCTACAGCAGGGGTGACCTCGGTAATGACTGTCCACAGCCTGCCAAGCTAAGTTGGTCAGTGTTAGCTGATTAAACTTTTAACAACATCCCCTGTGCGATAAAGGGCAAAATGACAACTTTGCCCATCGTCAAGGTGTCTGTATAATAAACTAATTAGTAAACCACACAGTCTGTGGAGCTTTTAATGAGTGCTATCGTCTGGCCTCTGTAATAAAAACCCAGTCTGCCCCCTTTTGGGATTCAATTAAGGCACAGACTGTCATATGCTTGGCCTGGCTGATCAATGAATCCATTCCGACCTTTGTCGGAGCTGTTTGCAAGGTCACTGGCAGTAGGGAGGGAAGCCAGCCTGGTGGTGGGGAGACATACCCGACAGCACCCAACAGGCACCGGTATCAGCTGCTAATGTCCTCCTGGTCCTTTGACATCAGCAGAAGTTTCTCTCACACAAATGTTAGGTGAAAGAGAATGTGGCAATATGCATATATATAAAATTTAAATAAGTGGATACCGGTATTTCTGAACAGAAAGGTTTGCCTGGTTTTTAAAAAAATTCATTAATCCTTTCACGTCTGCATGTAGCTAGGCACCCGTGGTTTTTTCATGCACCACAATGTGCTATCAAATGTTTGCTCTCTAAACTGTGTTTACTGCTATGATCCAGATACACAAACAAAGCAAACACAACAGAGTAGCTCTAGATTATACAAAGCACCCCCTTTTTCAGGTCCTTGCATACAAATAATACTTATCACTATACAATTCCAGAAGGAGTTTATAACCCTTGAAATAATTTTTATGATGCTCCAGTGCAACAAGTAATAACATTTTAATTTTACACACAGCAAAAATGTCTGTAAACAAAAAATTGTCAGACAGGCAATGACCAAATCTGGTGTCCAGACACTGAAGTGAAGGTGTCTTTAAAAGTAAAGATTTCAGTCTGACTTTCACCTTTCACCTCTGACTTCCATCCTCAGAAGGATAAACAGGAATTGGGGGACTAGTAGAGTGAAGACAAGACCTTTAGTGTCTTTATCATCTGTCCTGACCAGTGACCTGAGCTCCAGGCAAGCCTTTCAATAGGTGTTTAGACTGTCCACAGCCACACTGCCACCACAGTAGAGCCAATGATGTAACTGGGTTTTATTACTACTATAGTAGCAGTGTGGAACCAATGGTCCTTCCAGACCACCCAAACATAACTTCCTTAGCAAACAAGAAAGCACTGCATCACATTATATGGCAGAACCATTAGAGACTGTGTCCTGTTGTGAAGTGTGTGTGCAACCACAAGACCAAAAACTGGATGGAGTTTATGTGGTGGGTTCACCTTGGCTGAATGCCAGGTGCCCACCCAGTCGCTCTATCACTCCCCTTCCCAGATGGACAGGGGAGAGAGTAAGGGTGGAAACAAAAAAACCCAGCACAAATCGTGGGTTGCAATAAGGCAGTTTATATTTATACAAAAAGCAAAAGCAAAGGCAGGGTGTGCGCGCGCAAGCAGAAGCAGCAATTAATCTCTACTTCCCATGTGCAGCAATGGTCGGCTATGTCTGAGAAGCAGGGCCCCTAATCGTGTCAGATGTTAGCAGGCAGCCATTGGAGACAATGAGTGCCTCCCCTTCCTGCTTCCTGCCCCAGCTTTTATATCTGGGTTGACGTCATATGGTATGGAATATCCCTTTGGTCAGTGCAGGTCAGCTGGCCTATTTGTGTCCCCTCCCAGGATCTTGCCCTTGACTGAACAGTGAGTGCTGCGCTCAGTGGTAGCCAAAATATGGGTGTGTTATCGACACCAATGCAGAGCACTGTGAGGGCTCCTATGGGGAAACAAATTCTGGCTTGGCCAGACCCACGACAGTTTACGTCTTCATTCTGCCCAGGTGAAAATTCTAATCTCTAGACAGTTTTTGCTCTTCTCTTCTTTTTTCATTTGAATTAAATGATTTTTTCTCTGCTGTCTCATAGTATTTTATAATGTTGGGAATAAGGAAGTGTCTTGTCTTAGTTTAGAGTAAGCTGAAATAATTTAGAGCTCCTTTCTCAAAAAATTAGCCACCCCTCTTTTAAATTTAGAACAAAATTTTAATTTGAAAAAAAA
>VWZG01005577.1:86874-114784 GCA_013396735.1 Grallaria varia | reverse complement strand
AGGGGGAGGCTGGGGGTTCCCTCACTGGTGCCTGGGTGTCTCAGGGAGAAAATGGCAGCAATTCCAAAGCAGTGAAGATTAAATTGTATATCCCTGTGAAGCTCTGGGCCCAACGAGCTAGGAACAGGAGGCAGGGAAAGAAGCTGGAACCCGCAGCAGAAGGCAGCAGTCTCTCCGCACACTGGTTCCATCTCTCCCCCCGCCGCCGAAAAAGTGCAGTGAAGAAAAAAAAACCACTCCCAAAACAAAACAAAAGAACTGTCCTCAGAGCTATCAAGGTGGAATTTCGAATCGTTAGCTGGGTCTTTGTTAAAGGTGGGGGTGGTGTCAGCCCCCCCCCGCCACCCAAATTTCGTGTTGGTAGGAAACGAAAAAAAAAATCCTGACAAACTCTAAAACTATAACATGTCTGAAATGTGATTTTTATCTGCCATGATGCAAAGAAAGGAAAATAGAAAGATCTAGTCTCAATTGTCCCCCTGATTCAGTAACTGAACATTCTCTGTATGTACAACCATATGAATTTATGGTAGGAGACCAAGTTCTGTTAGTCTTACAACACCAAAAAACAGAAACACATGGTGATTACAGTAACACAACCATAATGTCTAGTATTTGTATTCCTGCCATTTGCATTACATTAGAGGTGGAAAGCAAAGGAAATGTAGAACTATGACTTTCTAATTTAGGCAAAATAGCACTCATCTCTTATCCCTTGACTATTCAGTTATAGCAAGCAGAGAGTTGAACACAGGGCCTATTAAATACATATATATATATATTTTTTTTTACTCTTCATTAAAACTACTCCAGTGACTCCATCTCATGCCTCTCTGAGTCTCTTCCTACTTTTATCTGGCACTTCTGCATACAACCAACCTTGCATTGTTTACTGTGATTCCCAGCTGTATCTCACTTGCCACTAAGTTCCTTTCTTTCCAGAGCTGTTACAAACCACAAAAACCTGGTAACATTCAAGACACAGTTTTCTGTATACCGACACCTTTCAGTAGCAAAAAGCACTTCTACTGAGAATGTTTACTGTGTCCTAACCTAGCCCCAAATCATCCAATTCGAAGTTATGTGTTCTGGTATGACTTGGATGCCTCTGTTCAGCTCTGTTTGTGATGAATAAATCACATTATGAATGTAGTTCTATCTAAAAACATACAGAAGACAGATGTATCCAGTCACAAAATTATTTCAGACCATGAATTATATATTTTAGTGAGCACTTTGCGTCACCAGCCAAGTCCCTAATCCTAGTTTTCTGCTAGGGCCTCATGCCTTGCTAGAGCCAGGAGTGCCGTGCAGTCATTACCTCAAAACCACAAAGGAAAAGGTGCTCACAGAGCAGGATGGAGCATAAAGCAGAGGACAGGTGAGGTACTAACCAAAGGAACATAATTTTGCATTTCTCAGGGAAGCTCACGCAGTTATTTCTGCCGGAGCCAGCCTTGCTCTGCTACACCAGCCTATCACGCACCAGCAGGAGGTTTTTGTATCTGGTAGATATCACTCTGCTTTCCTCCCTCCACATGCAGCTACAGCAATTAGTTTCAGAATTCAGCCTGTTAAGATGATTGAGAGGTAAGGAGTCACTCGAGGGGGAGATTTATAAAAGAAAAGAAGAAAAAGCAAAGACCAACTGACTAAAAATAAATCCAAGAAGCTTTTTCCTAATTTTGAATTCAAGAAGGAAAAAAAGAACACTTAATTAAATGTTGTGGTGTTTGGTTTTTTTCCTTTTTTGTCTCTTTGAGTAATTCAGCATTTAAAACAGGGATATTATATTAAGATACTGTTTATTAAAACTCAGATACCTCAGACTGGAGACCCACCAACCTGTGTGAATTTTTCATGCCAGCTGTGCTCTTCAGTAATGTCCTCTGTTGTTTCTGATTGTGGCTATAGGGTGTGGTAATAAATTTCTTTCTGTTGCATAAGTTTTTCCAACAATAACATTGGACAGAAAATACCATATTTTCGTAGTTCTAATTATGTTGATCTATGCTGATGAACTAAAACTCAGATCTATAAAAGAGGTTATAAATTGTGCCTGTATAATCTTATCAACCTCAAGACTCTCTAGGCATATTTATAGGTGTATATGAAAATGTTTATAGGGACAAACTTTGACAATTTTGAAAGGAAACAAACAATGGAAAAGTTACACATAGATGTAAAATAAATTTACAATCAAATACATTTTGTTGTTAATGCATGGCTTAAAACATTCTGAATGTTATTCTCCGTTTCATTCCACCCCAAGAATCTGAAACTGTGTTTGAGAGAAAATAAGCAAGGAAATATAAAATAATTTTATAGTGGTTTATTGTATCCTTTTTTAATTTCTCAGCTCTCCCTCTACATCAGCTGCTCATTTACAGTCCTAAACTTAAATATAAAAAACATGATACATGTAGGTGCCATCAAGTTAATTCTTTTCAAAAGAACAAAGGTGTTTTGAAAATTTACTGGCTCAGACCCCAAATGTAATCTTGTACTTTTATTAAGGAGGTGTATGGGTGAAATCTAATGTTGGCACTTGGAGTTTATTTTTACTTGGATTTGCTGCACTCAGAAATAGATTAATATGCCAGAAGAAATCATGAAGTTATATGACTCGTGCACAGACTTTGACCAGTCTGACCTTTTGGCTGGTGGAATTACCATGAATACCCATCTGCTAAAGATGGGAAGAAGGTGCTGAGAATGCTGCAGATTTTCAGTGTGTTCAATCTTTATTCACCGCAGAGCTTTCCTCCCCATTCCCATGAAAACTGGCTCTTCTTCACAGCTGTGTTAAGTGGTAGATAACCGAATAATGCAAAATTTCTAGCTACCCTTTCCATTCATGTCGCAGAATAATGGAAAATATTTTAGGAAAACTCTCTGAAGATGCATACTAAAGATGAAGACAGTAAAAATAAATATTCCATAAGCAAAATCTTTCTTTTTTATGCTTTACAGAGGCATGTTGCATCAGCCCTTAAGCAGCTGTGGCTGTGCAAGATGTGGCTTATCCACAAGGGTCTTCTCTCCAAAGAATACATCCGGGACAGGCAAAGCAGGTCCAATTACCTTTGATCACTGGCATGGGAGATATAATGTAGGAAGGTACCATGGCAAGAGCATCTTGACTAAAGAGAAGACAAAATATCTTAGCTAAATATAGATTAGATGAAGCCTTGAAGCTGTTCCAACTTTTGAGAAGGGCTGGAGAGCCCTGACTGGCGCCAAGATGTCTCAGAGGCTGCTTGCTGCTGGTGGTGTGCCATGCAGGTCCATAGGACAGGCATCCTCTGACTGTCTTTCAACAGTCTGGAAACTCATTTAGTGATGCACAATGTATGTTTCTTCCTCTTTCAGTGCTCTACTCTCTTACAGACAGTTTAAAGAGCTACCATTCGATCAGAGTTTCTTTTGGTAGAAACTGATCCGAAGTTTCCTGTCAATATTCATAACTAGACTATTACTAATTTCAACTGAATTTGTTAATTCGGCATCTGAGTGGCACTCTAGTTCAGAAGTAGCCATGAGAATTGCTCATGAATGTTATCTGTCAAAAAGTTGATGAATGGGTAAATTGTGTGTGAGCATGTAAACATGAAGCTCTTGCTGTATTTATTTTCCTTTAAATGAATATTGTGTAGTAACTGGTATGAAAGACTCATTGGAACTCTGCAGCTAGGTCAAAAACAAAAAAAAACCTAAAAAAAAATAGAGGCAGAAAAGTATAAAAGAGTTGGAACTTTAATAAACTCTTCACTCTAGAGTTTAAACAAAAGCTCCGAAAGAAGGCTGTTCACATGGATTTACTGCTATAATCAGAAAGTTGAACTTTTTTCTCAAGTCAGCTACTGCTTCTTTACAAGAAAGATTCAGATTTTGCCACTTGCATTTCAGTATGAAGGAAATGCTTATAAGAGATTAATTTCTTAATCAAGGGTTTATATACAATTCTGATTTAGCCTTCTTGAAATTTCACCAATCATAGTTAAATTATATTCATCAGACTGTTTTTTAGCTCCTTCAAAATAACTCCAAGTAGAAGAGGCTGTGAATTTCTAAGTCTTCAAGAATAAAGGACTGCTGAAAAAGATTTGAGCTATGATTTTCAGTGGTTTATCAACTGGTGTACTAGCAGTGCCTTTCTATTGAAAAGGGAAATGCTTTTCAAAAACTGTCCATTTAAACTTCATGCCACCTCAACAGACCATATCGCTGCCATCCTTTTAAAAAGGAGATTCACTAAGACTGGATTTTTCATGGGTTTGACAACTTTTTTTTTTCTACTCCCATGCTAAGACATTAAAGATTTGATTTAAAAAAGCACAAAACGTCAACTCCAGCACAAATCTGTACTTCAAGAAACTGCTCAGTGACCACGGAAAAACCATGACCTGCAGATGCTCTTCAAATGTGACCTCAGTGACTTGCCCAAAGCCAGCTAGTGAGACATAATTACTGCTGAAATAAGAGTTTGTGACACTGGAGATTTTTTAATGCTATTATGTATTTGTATTGTGCTAAAATTGAAAAACACTAGAAAGATCAGGTCACTTCCCAAAGCCATTTTCTTACTGTTGTTCTGGTTTTCCCTTGCATTTTTCCTACTTCAGTTAGAGCATTATGGCACTCAGTTGTGGTGCTTGGTGTGAGACCCACAGCCAGCAGAAAGATGTCCAGATAGAAATCTAGGTTTTTCCAAGGGACTTTTGTACCTTTTGACCCTCTGCAGGGTCTGAGCTTTTTCAGCAGGGCACTGTGACCTAATGCAGCATTTTAGGACACACTTCCCATAAAGGGGCCTAAAATTGTATTTAAAATCAAATTCCTTTTACTTAAATGTGTTTTTGAGTGCTTACTGCAGAATTCAGGTCCTGGTATGCAAATTTTACTAAAATATTATCTACAAACCTCACAAATATATATCTACGTACTCTTCTAGATAAAGGGAAAAAGGCATTGCACATCATAGAAATATCCACATCACAGAAAAGAAGTGTGTTTCTAAGATAACATGAAGCAGCTTATTTTGGCATGAGCAGAAGGGAAAGAGCATTTTCTTCAGCAAGGCCTTAGCACTCCCAGTTGCATCTCAGGGCAATAGTTAGGTGCAGATCCCAGCTGCATCCCAAGAAAGTATGCAGAATGTTCTGCATTCCACGGAACTCATGCCTGAAGCTTTTCCTGATTTGGGGCCTCAAGGAGGAAGTTTCCTTTTCCTGCCTCTGAAATGACCGTCCGACTATTCTTATAAGATTCTCTCACATCCAGTGTTTAACCACACTCACTTTCTTCTAGCTTGCTCACAAAGCCTTTATCTTATTTGTCAATGTTTGATATTAAAATAAAAAAAAAGGTATTAATCTCTGCAGTGACCTTTCTGCTTTATTTCTCCTGGAAAGGGGTGCTGCATCTTTTGTAAGTAACTTCAAGGCAAGATATTATGCGGCATTCAAACATATGGCTTTTATCCAGTTAATCATTGTGCATTACCTACTTTCATCAATGTTCAGAAACTTAATTCCAGGATTACTCATTCCCCCAAAAACCCAAATAAGAAAATCAGAAGAATAGACCCAAACAATAGAACTTTTATACTAGGATAATTAGGAAAGGAACCTATTACCCAGGATTATAATTACTGACTAACATATTAAATGACCTTTAACATTTACCTTAAGCCCCAGATTTCTAGAAAACCAGAAAGGTTATGAATGCCATATTAGTAATCTTTAATCTTTATTACTGCTGTGGACAGAATTTTAATGATTTTTAAATAGGCAGCGGTCACTAACATATCCCTATTAAAATAAAAAAAATCTCATAAAAAATTAAATGGATTAAGACTTCAAATGTACCATCATCAAAAGTATTATCTAATTATGGAGTTCAGTGAACAGGCCAAGTGAAATGGTTGGTAATATTAGTTACTTACCACATGGGAATGCCCAGGATTTATGCACAAATAGATTCTGCTTCTGTTGCAACATAGTAATTAAGAATTTGTCAGGGAAATTTGACCCTCTAGGGTAGATATTACTTTGTAAAATAAGAATGGCAGAGCACTAGTCTCCTTGCTGCACATAATTTAACTTGATTATTTATACATCAAAGGGAGTCTGCAGTGACTGCAGTATAATATTTAAGTAGAGGGATATTAGAGAAAGAAGCATCTAGTGAAATCTTTTTCCCAAATCTCCGTGAGAAAATAGAGGAAATTTTCATAAAGCATTTCATTTTGCATATAAATTGGTGCCTAGATTGTGCCTGTGAATTTACTGCTGTCAAATTTAATTTTTCTTTAATTCTTCAGGCCCAGATGTGAAAAGCTCTGTGTGCAGGCTGCAATTTTCAATGCTTACAGGTAGCACCCGGATCAATAATGTGTCTTTATGAGAAATTACCATTAATGTTATTGAGTATGCATTTTGCTTTATAGGATAATAAGGTAATATGAAATGCCAATTCATTCATTAGGAAAAAGTTAAGTGCTTAAATGAAATGGGTGACAGGTCTGAAAGAAGATGTAGTTGTGGGCAGGAAGTCAAGAATGGATTTTTAACGACCTAATACCAAAAGATTTTTACCACTTATTTGCATTTGCTTCCTATAAACAATATTAACTTTAAAATAAAAGTGCTTGAATATTTAAATTGCAGTAAGTGATTCCACTTGAAGAGGTTATTTGGAAATGCTAGGTTTCTGGGAAACTCTCTGCCTTACCCTTTTTGAAGACCACAACATGAAATCATCCGTAATAAAAATTAAAACAAACCCCATTTCAATTGACAGGCATAAAGTGATCTGATCATGAACATGGCCAAAAAGCCAGAGGTTAGTATGCCAAAAACAAACAAACAAAAAAAGGTACTTTAGCTCTTTGCTTTAAGAACAGTGTAATCCCGGCTCAGTAAGGTGAAAATAGCAGGCATTGAAAACAAAACCCAAATAGTTTGTCCAGAGAAAAGACTCCAAACCAAACCCCAATCCTATTATTATTATTGCTCAAAAGAAGACTGCAACCTCCTTAGAGTACAATATTAAAAGAAAAAAAAAAAGAGACCTGATGTGTTAAAGTCTCTTCATGAAGTAAGAAATTACTTATTTTCTACACACATCCAGTGTTTGAAACCATGACCACAGGAAAGAAAGTTAATGGACTTTCTTTTGCAAAACCTCACTAGGTTCTTTTTTCACCCTTCAGAGTTTTAAAGTTTTCATTGAGTTGTTTCTCCTCTTCTTCTCCGCACTGGATCTCCCACATGTGATCCCTGTGGCACAAGCTGTGCTGGAGGGCGCTGCCAGCCTGATCTTGCACAGGTTGGAGCCAGGGGAAGGTTTATCTGTCTCCATGGGGACAGGACCAGAGCCTTCAGGAGATGGCTGCTGGTGACTTCCTGCCTGGAAACAGAGATGGCTGTGCTTGGAGCAGTAAGAGCTATGGCCCCCTTCCCTGCTCCTGCCTGCCATGAAAAGCTTCCACCAAAACCTTCTACAAACTTCTGACATGGAAATGCCAAGTGTTGCCTCACTAATATAGTTTATTAAGATGAAACACAAAAAGGAAGGAAGCCTACCCAGTCAAAACCAACATCCAGGTTCTCCAGTTTTCTTCACTCCCGCTGCAAAGGTGCTATTCCAGTTCCAACTAAGTACATGTCCATCTTAATGCTAAAGTCACCAAAGCTGGTCTTTTTTCTAGAGAGCTACGGGGGCATGACTCCCATTAAAAACGACGGCCTTCTCTTCAGTTAGTTATCCAAATCCTCCAGAGTTCCTCAACAATGATTTTGCCTTTGGTCTCTTATGAACTTGACATTTTTGCTCTTCAACAATAAATAAGACTTTATTTACTGTCAACACCTTAAAAAAGCAGTTTGAAAACAAAGGGCTTAATCTTTATTTTTTAAAACAGCTAACACTGTAAAAACAAAGGAGAGATACCAGACAAACCTTTAAAGTTTTATTTTTATTTCTACTTTAACTTGGCAATGGCTGCTTTGCCTAAATGTTTTTGGTTGTTTTTTTTTTACTTTTATGTAGGGCTCTTTTTATTTTTTTTTCCCTTGACCTTCAACATCTCAAACTACAAAGAGAGGACTTTCTCTAACGCTGTTTGAATATACTGTATTTTTCTTTTAAGGAGCCATCCACTGATTTTTATCCTTCAGAGATCAATGGTTCTTTCAGTTCCATAATCTGACAAGCTATAGTAAAAGCAAAAGACCCCCACTTCTAGAGCCATAAGTGTTAACGTGAGATGGCAACGGATATATTTTCACACTGAACTCACAACAGCTTAAGGAGAGCTTTAAAGTATCTTAGCCTAAGTCCGTCTCTTTGGGAGGACTGAGATATGGAAGGAACTTTAGTATTATTGTTAATCTGTATTACAAAAGCACCTAACAGCCTCTACTGAGTTCAGGGCCCCATTAAAAGCAAGGGTGGATAAAGCTGATTCAAATGTGTGCTCATTTCAGCATTACCTATGAATGCCTTTGCTTTCTGGTAGTGTCTGACTCTTTCCCACAAAACTCTTGTTAAGTTTGTAAAAGGAGAAAAAGGGAGAAAAAGGAAATACTGATTCACTAAATTAAGTACTGCTCATTTAGTTGCTACAGTTTCTTTTAGGAAACACAATTCATTGCTATAACGTAGCACAGTAAGTCGGATGACCCCTGCCGCAGAGGTGCTTGGCACAGAGTGCCAATACTCCCTTCTACTCAGTCACATACACTATGGAGAGTTAACTTTCTTATTTTCTTCAGTACTTCAGCGCTGTTAACTTTGTCTCACTGACATCCAAACACCTTGACATGCTGCCAACCGTTCCTACGGATTGAGAAACCAGCCAGGTGACCAACCTGAAGGAGCATCCCACACAGGGGCCATGGAACAGGAGGATGGAGTGGTGATGTGGTGGATGAGGAGCTGCCCTCCAACACTTGTTCTCCCACAAAAGAGGCTCAGGAGCCTGGTTCGTGAGTCTCTGGATGGTGTTCTCTGAGAGACATCAGCCATCAACTGCAGTCATTCACTTTAAGGTCCCAAGCGTGCAAGTGAAGGAAGTGCAGCTGGGCCCCTGCTCACATCTTGCTCTGGAATGCACTGACTTCTAAAATCAGAGTGTCATCAGGAGGACACTGATAATTTAACAGTCCTTTGATACATGCCAGTGTTTATACCTGCATGGTACAGCTGAGGTAATGCTGTCAACATTTCTGATTTGTTAGAGTTGATGCTGTAGTAGAAAAAGTAGTAACCAGGGTAGTTAAATGGGATTCAGAGGGAAGATAAAGGAATATATTCACAACGAGTCATATTTATGTCCATATTCTGTAGAATATAACAACATATTGCAACCAGACTGTGACAGGTTTCATTTACATATATGCTTCTAGCTCCTGTCTTCACTCCTCAAACTACATGGGCATTTCAAGCACTTCTGTTTCTACTTCTAGCATCACAGTATATGAAAGCCTTTGGCTGGGAGTGGGTAACAAGCAGTCAGTTTGCATATGACCGACAGACCCTCTGTATTTGCTTACCTTAAGGAAGAATTTCACTACCTCCCTCTCTGTCTCCTGTGGATATGCAGGCGTTGCTCTTGACTTCTTTGACCTTCCTTGCTGTGTTATCACTGTTTCAAGAGCATCATCCTTTGCTGCAGCCAGGGCTCTGACATTCCACCTCATTCCACTCTGTTGTTGAGACCTCATGTTTTCTCCTTCCCACTGTAATTTAAAATCCAAACGTTTCTGAGCTATGGGTTTTATAACACATCCAAACAGTATTGCTCTGAAAAATACAGTCATCTTCTAGCAATCAAGTAGTCCCACTGAAATAAAGGAAGCTAAGAGACTGACTCAAAGCCCATTAAACTCCCCTGGATATTTACTCTGAAGAGTTTTGGATCAGGCTTTTGACATACTTCATCTTCTATACGTTGTCTATGGCTCTAACAAAGATATTTACGGCCAATTACTAACAGTAACGATTGTAGAGGTTACTGATGATCTATAGAGTGCCGTGGGATAATCACTGAGATAAGACATTCTTCTCTTCTCATCACAGACGTCTGAGTAGTATTGTTACATTGCCATGGTTAAAGTGGTTGTGCAAGTGATTTCTCTTAATAATCTAGTAAGTGCTTTGGGATCTTTCTGAATAAATGGATTTCTAGAGTACATGCATTCCTCTTATTATTACCTATCTGTCTGAGTTCTGTCACCCAGAAATAGGGATTGTCTTCATTTATTTGGTTTTGAAATAATACAAAATCAGTACAGATATAGATTTCAATCATGTCATGGGAAGCAAAGCTCTATCTGTTATAATATATTAGTTAAATGTATTCAGAAAAATGGATCCAACAGCACCTTACCACAGACAACACATTTCTCTAGTCCTTTAAGAATGTGTATTTTTTGATGTTGTTGTTTTTCTTAAAAAGGACCTAATTCCATATACAATATGTCAGGATAATTCTTCTGTCTCATTTAACAGGCTGTCTCATTACATATTCACCTGTTTGGACATTGGATACAGTTTCACACATTCTTTCCCTAAAAAATGAGGCCCACATTAAACACATTTTCCCCCAACTATTATTATCACCTATATGTAGTTAACTGAAAATAGTGCCGCTAGTCTGAGTATAATTATTCATAATTTGTTGAGCACTGATGTCATCCATCAGTCTTCTGTCAGGAGAAAACTCGATTCCCACTCCAAAAAGCTCATCAACAACTTTAAGAAAATTTTTAACTGATACTAAAAATATGAGCACTACATAACTCCCCAATAATATCTGTGGTGAATTTTGACTGATATTTGGCTTAATTTCCTGATTTAAGCCAAACAAGTCCCATATATATGCTAGAGAAATCAAATTTAGATCCTGACTTTACAAATCTATTTTATAACAGTTTTTAAAATATATGATTCCTGGGAGTTTCTGTGAGGCGGCAGATGTCTGTCAAGATTACATCTTCAGTGTATCCTGAAAACTCTGATGCACCAGTGCTTATTTTTACTTTGTTTTAAAAACCAGAGGTTAGAATTATGCAAATATGCAGTCTTTCTTTTTTTCTGCACTTATATGTCTGTGGCTATACAATCACTTAATGTTTCACATTGATATTGTAAGTCACATAGTGGGGGTTTTTTTGGGGGGGGTTGCATAGTTCTGGCCACAGAGAAGTCTTCATCAGTGATTTGAATTTCCAAGCACTGTTTCAATGGAAATAAATACATAGAGAGAGGAGAAAGTTGCAAGTGTAAAGGTCAACATGGAAAGAAGTTTAGTAAAAAAAAAAGGCTCTTCAAGTTTAGCCTAAGTTTTCAGTAGAGTCCAAGTCTTCTGCTTTGTAGTTTGGTAGTTTACGGGCTTCAGAAATCCCAAAGGGTGCAAAAAGCATATTTAATGGTTGTATATAACAAGGAATATGATACATCATAAAAGACGGATTGACATGGGCTTTGGTTGTAGTCTTGGCAGTTCTGGGTTAGTGCTTCAACTTGATGAACTTAGATGTCTTTTCCAACTTAAACGATTCTATGATTTTATGATTCTATGATGCTATGATTAGAAGTACTTGAGTGATGTGCTAGTAGTTAGGTGTGGGTGTTCCTTCTAATTTGGGAAAACTATTTTCGTTGAAATAGACCCTACTTCTTTGTACTGGTTATTTGTAAGCAAAAGTCATGTTTATTGGCCTGACTGCCCAGTAAACTGCTGTTCCCAGGGCCTTACATTGTCCTCCTGCTGAGGACACAGTGCAAGTTGTGGTTTGTGTGAGCCATCAGTACTATTTGGTAGAGCTTACACAGTGTCACTCACCTTGGTCTGGGTCCCCGGCCTTGACAACAGTTTCTGCCCAGGTAAACACTCACATTCACATCATGTGATGTTCCTGTGGAAAAGAGTGATCATTATTTTACAGCCCTGTTTTGCTGGTTGAAAATGTATTTATCCAGGTAGAACCAACTCCATCCAAACTAAGGAACCAAGGGACCAATGCTAAACCAGGGGAAAATGGTAATTATACTCAATAAGAAGGCAGAAAAAGGACAGTGGGGAAAAATCCTTGCTCAGCTGTGGTGCAAATACATTTTTACTGTCTGCCCTGCTTCCTTACTGAGACTGGATCTGGTATGAATTGTTCAGCAGCAAGGAGCAGTGGTGTCACATGCAGGGCTGTGGTTTTCTCATGCCCAGGTTTTGTGTGTGCATATTTACAAGGTTCTAGTAATAAATAAATGGAAAAATTAATCTACTTGCATAAGACCACATAGACAAAGATTAGCATCATCTCTCCTGCTACAGAAGAAAAAAATATTATGTTGAACAAAAGAGTTAATCTGAAAACCAGGAAAGCCTCCTTCACTTCAGTGTGGAAATAAACTGAAGGTTCTCATCAAATTCCCAGCCTCTAAAGGAGATTGAAATCTCTTTCACAAAAGCATATCTAGCTTTTGATGTCTACATTCTTGCACCTTTTACTCTTGCACTTGACTTATAAAGCCGAGATTTCCGCCTTTCAAACAAGGGTCTCATGGAATGACATACTGGAACTTAACAGGAAGGAAGGAGGTGAAGAAAAGAAAATACTCCCACTAAGACAATAAGTTTTTCTTCTCCTGGCATGACTATTTTTTAAAATGGCTTCTCATCTGCATGAACTAACATAATTTATTAGTGTCAGTAAATGGTAGTTGTTGTCTTAATAGCTGGTGAACCAACAGGTCTGTAAGGCACCCAGGTACTCCACTAATCTCCACCTTAACAAAATCTTCATTAGAATAATTCCTGGGGATTCTGAACTAAGCTTCATTCAGTCTTACAAAATTTAAATTCAATATGTAATTCAGTGGGAAATAAGTTTGCAAGACCTTGCACAGTTTTCAGTTCATAAATTACAATAAGCAAGCATCTAAAGGTAGAGGGTGAAAAACACATAATGTAGTCACTCTCTCTTTTGCACAACTAAAATGTGAGAATTTGAGACAGCTGCCTCAAACAATTTTATGAACAGGCCTTGTAGAGTCTAACTTTTCAGCAATCAAGAAAACACATGAATCATTTTTAGTGTCATTTGCTCAGCTACTTGGGCTAGAAGGAATGGTTTCTTGATGCCGAGGGGTTTTCTATGTATTACTCTGGAGTATCTACTTTTGAAACTGGATGGGGCTTAGGAACATCAGTAAAATATGAAATAGATTTTATTTCCTCCTCCTTAATTCTACACCACCACCCCCCCACAAGGCATCATTCAGGTTTTAGGTGAAGGGTTGAGTCATGTCCCCTCCATCAACATTTTCGTAGATTTGTTTTCATGCTTCTGCAAACCGTTTCTCTTTCCATCACACCAGAAATCAATCACAAGGTTGGAAGAGTTGAAAATATGCTGCTCCTCAAAAGAGGAACTGTATGGCTGGAAAGTAATTATACTGAGAAAGCTGTTCTGAGTGGACAAATCTAACCAGATTGCTTGAGAGTGACAAAATGCTAAATTGATCTGAGCTGTCTGGAGACAGTTTAAAATTTCTTCTTGGGATGTTCTGTTTTAAGACCTTATTACTGTAACTTCTCAGTGACTATATGTCACGATCATGGGTTACTCCATTTCAATGTGTATTTATTTTCTGTTAATGTTATAACTTAGGAAATTCAAAAGGATGGAAAGGGTACTTGGTTCTATCCCTAAATGTCAACCATGTAAGTGCTTTGACTTTTATTTTCTATTTGCTTTGGTCAGTGTAAATTTCTATGGGTTTTGCTGGTTGGGGGAAGGGGATTTGGA
Organism: Grallaria varia; assembly: GCA_013396735.1. Lineage (NCBI taxonomy): Eukaryota > Metazoa > Chordata > Aves > Passeriformes > Formicariidae > Grallaria > Grallaria varia. Next base: position 100,967 of record VWZG01005577.1, on the reverse strand, counting down.
GATGTGCAGTTCTTGGTTATTAATATTTGACTTTGTTAGTGCTATGTGTTTACCGTATGGCTTCTGGAAAAAGATAGGAAATATTAGCTGGTGAGTCCTTAAAATGCATGATGTGTGGGCACACTCCTTGTGCCTGAACATTCCCTGCACTGCTGCTTCATTTAGCCTGAGAAGTACCATACAGGGGTTTTGATATTGTTTTGTTTTTTTTTTTGTGGGTTTTTTGTGGGTTTTTTTTGATTCTACTTTGCTTTTACTTCATTATTTTGCTCTTTTTAGTTTTAATACATTGGATGGTCAAGTTCGAGTGAATTCCATATGCTTTACACAGGCTGGTTTTTCACCTGTTTCTGGAATGAAAAGAGGAAGGCTGTTTTTTGCTGCTGTTTACCTTCACAAAGCTGGATCCTGCACATAAATTAGTTTTTATACAAATGCCTGGGATTTTATACAAATCCTATTCCCCTTTTGCTCAGAACGAGTTACAAGACAGCTGTCTCCAAAAGCAGAAAGGGCTGTTCTTAAGAAAGCAATAATAAGGCAGGCTTAAGATCCTTAGCAGAGCTCCTTTATTTTGGAACTTCTTTTACCGAAGGTTGAGAGGAACCCAAAAAAAATCAAATATCCACTAATATTGAGGGTCTGGTAGTCAAACTTGGCAGGGTATGAAATTTGTTTCTATAGGAAATCACCTTATTTTACAGAAAATTGAAGCTGTGTGAAGGCTTTTTTTCTTTTCTTTTCCCCAAACCATACACGAAAACTTTTGGGGGTTGGAGGTGATGGCATATTGTACTGTGAAAAATTGGTTTATGCTCAAATGCCTTTTGCGGTCACAACACGATTCTTCACCTCTTCCCGCATGAAAAGCCAAGAGTCAGAGGGTGCTTCTCCTCTGGGTTTTTTGGCTGAGATCGTTTATGCTTTCCAAAACCGGATCCAGCTCCCAGCTGAAGGAGCAGGACTGTCGCTACCCAGGCGATGTCCTGCAGCATGTTTTCAAACAAGCCGTTCCCTTTGTTCTCTCTATCTTTATATTTCCCCTCTAAAAAGTGATTAAAAAGACAGAGGACGTCGATGTCAGCTCGATTCACCGAAATTCCCTGAAATGCTGCTGTGAGTTACACTATTCCATCGCTGCGGAGAAGGCTGCGCAGCGGGCAGCGCGGTGTGTAATTGTGCAGGGAAGCCGCTGGGTGTCAGCAGAAATGTGAAAGCAAGGCAGGGACGGCGGCTTTCCCTTCTCCGTAAAACACATCACTTCTCGCTACGTTTTTAGGAACGCAGGAAAGGAAATACTGAGCAGAACTTTTTCGCCCTGGAACATGAGTGGGCAAGAGGCCAGTACATAACTCAGCTCAGCCTGAAGAATAAGACTCTCCTAGTCCTTCTTCTTCATGATCCTCTAACTCTTAGGGCTGATTGTTAAGAGATTTTTTGAGAGCCAGTTTTTAAAAGCAGGTTATGAGCTCAGCCTGATGCGTCAGCCAGCCAGCAGGATCACGCAGGATCAGAGCAAAATCACTGTCGACAAGTCGCAACGTGTTTTTAGCACATCTGCTTTTCAGAGAGTAACACAGAGATTGTTTATCTTTATTGTTAAAGCAAAGTTTTGCACAGTTTTCACTGGGTAATTTTATATGTGTTTCAGTAGCTCATGCAGATCATGCTCAGCTCTATGTAGACTCTGCTCTGTTCAGCTAGCTGTTCTACCAACACCGGGTAATCCTTTGTTAATTTGTACTTCAACCACACTAAACTCAAGGACTCATCTTTGGGATCCCACAAGAACAGAAAAATCATTTAGATCTAGGTGTCTCCTTGCCTGTTTGCTGTTATTTGTGCAATGATCTGGCTGGTTATGAGAGACAAAAACTGAGACAGGCAACATGATCCAAATATCAAATTCGAAATAAACTCCACTGGTTTTGAAACATGAGCATTAATAGACATATTGTCTTGTAGACATATTCTTGTGCCCCAGTGTATGTCTTCTCTGATTCAGTACTGGAAACAGTAGGATGAAATAAGGAATAAGGAGTCTCTGACACGTCTGGTTCTTCTGAAGGAAAAGTATACATCAGGATAATTGTGAATATTTTTCCCTAGAGACTTCACTACTGCAAGATAACACCTGAGGATCAAAACTCTGGGAATTTCAAGATGTCTTTAACCTTTGTGGTTCTCAGTAGGAATGGGGAGCACTCAGCTCCTTGCACAATTAAACATTTACCCCTATAGATGTTCTCCATGTATTTCTCTGTGAATTACACAGGGATGCTGTCACAGTGTGGGCAGCTTCTGAAAAAAGGCTCTTCCCCTTGAGAGACATGGCTTTCAAAATACTGGCAATGAAGTATTAGCTCGTGCCTCACTCCATGGAGTGGCCTGATTTAAATAACTATACTTCATCCATAATGAACAGGAATGCACCGATTTAATCTCTCTTTTCCCTCTCTTCCCCTTTCATTGCCCTTTTAAGGTGCAGAAGGTCATTTTAATTCTACTCAAAATTACTTCTTGAAAAATGTTGGTAATTCTGACAAAAGCATCACACTTTACTGTAAAGGCACCCAGTGAGCAACACTACAAAGGTTACAGGAGAGCACCAGCTATAGCTCTGTTTTTTCATTTGCATACAAATTGTCAGCCAGAAGCAAACATTTTCTAACAGTCTGAGTTATATAAAACCCGCTTTTTTGGACTGAATTTTAATTTTATTTTTTATCCACAGGAATTTCTAAAGAGGTAAAAATTTCTTTACTTTTTTCAAAGATGGAGGTCTAAACTCCAGGTAATTTCTTCAAATCACAGATATTTTAAAATTGTTTTATAAGTTCTTTGTAATATAGCAGCATTTGAGGACTAGCAGAGATTTAGACCCAATTACACCAGGTGCTCTACAAATGAAGAGGGTCTTTGGGCCACAACTGCAAAAACAGATTTATGACAAGAAAAAAACCGGACACACAGAAAGACAACAGGTGGGAAAGTGAGGAAAAACCATAAGAAGTGGGGGGTTCTGCACAACAGATAGTTGTGCTGAAACTGTCGAATGGTAAAGTACTACTACAATGGAGATTTTAGAGGTGGTGGAAGAGATTCAGGTTTTACTTGGGACTTTAATATCTATGAAGCTTCCTCTGTTCCTTTCAGCCTGCACAGGAGAAACTACAACCTGAATTACTTCCACCCCTACCTATAAGCTTCACTTGCACATTTCTAATAGTGAGAGGCAAACATTCATAGCAACTGATATGAAATAGCAAAGAACACAGAACAACATGAGTTATAACGTACCTGCTTTGTCCCTCTCCAGTACGTTGTTACGCTCCTAAGAACTTCACTTCTCACAAAAGCTCTTCTGTTCCCCCTGAGATAACCTGAAATGGGATGTGTCTGATTCCTAAGCCACCATCATGATACCCATTGTGTTGAAGGACTTTGAACTCACCTGAGTCTGCTGACACTTTTAGGGGATCAGTAACATCTTGTTCCTATGCAAAGCAGCAGGCGGAGGCTCCTGCCGAGGCTGGAAACCAAGAGCCTGTGCCTGAGGATGCAGGCAGCAGACCGAAGGGTCTTGTGGTAGGAGGCTGGTGATAAGGTTATGTGTTGACTATGTATTGTGCAAGATAATGACCTTTTGTTAATGCTATTTTTCCCCAATAAACATTAGTTACCAATAAAGGTACTGAAGAAAACTGTCGTTACACAGATGAGTCTTAAAATATTTATCGGCATTAAGTCTGTGACAAATGAAGGTCAACAAAGTTTAATGCTGTATTGTCTACTTGTAATTGGAATTCCAATAAAAATATCAGTGAAATACTAATTTAAGTGCTTTTTAAAAGCTTGCAGCATTTTGACATTGTAGGTTTTGTTTTCTTTGCTCTCGGACTGTGAAAGATTAGGCACATCTGCACTAAACAGATAAAAAGTTTGCTTGGAGAGATTTTATTGTGATTATTTTCTTATATTTGTTCTTCCTTCCTCCAGAATAAAGACTAGGGATGAGATTCTCAGCTGGCATAATTTGGCAGAGCTCTCTGGTTATGGAACAGCTCTGAGCTGGTCTACAGACATTCTTATCCTTCTTATTTTAGGCCTAGAAATCTGATGGTTGCTGAAAACCTTGATCTGTTGGATCTTTCTCAGCAATGTATGTATATATGCACACTATCTTTTTTTCTCACACTTTGAGGTTATTAAGTTACTTTGTCTTGACTGTTACTGCTATCCAATTCACCTAATTAACTGTTCTCTTTTATGATATTTGTAAAGTTTTTCCCCCTTGCTCTCAATGTTCCCAAAGACTTCCCTTTCAGCATGATATACTGACTTAAATTCAGTGCCTATCCAAGCAGGCGAGGATGACTTGATTTAAAGAACAAACTTCTCTTATGTCTGATAGTCTACTGAGCTCAACAGAAGCAAGTAACTCACTCTGTGCAAAATATGTGTGTGTCTGGATGCAGGTAAATTCCTGGATCTAATTTACAGTGATACAGTAACCTCAACATATTCATGGACTGACCTTGTGACCCTGTTAATATTTGGAAGTCGGGAGAAACTACTCATTAATACAGACTTGTTATAGATTGCTCTGAAAGGTGTCTTTTACCCAAACATTGTCAGCTCCAAGCTGAGCCCCAGCAGAAACCTCTTTGTTAGTCTCACATAATTGGCTGATGAAGTTTTTAAAATCAAAGGGTGCCACACAGATTTCACTTTGTGGAAGATGTTGCCCTGTAGCCTTGAGTGGGATTCATTTAATCAGTGGTAAATGTATCACTTGCTGACATCTAGATCTGATATAACCACTCAGACTCCTTTTATATTCATGGGAGTGATTTTAGGATGCAAGGATTGGAAACGTCTAAAATAGGTCAGATGAGTTACGGGCTAAATGTGCCTATTCCTCTTTATCGAACAGAAGGGACACTGAGAATGGCTGGCTGAGGTGCAAAAATTTATGCTGTGGCCATCTAAGTTTAGGTGAGGTGAATCCCACACTCACTGTCTTAAATAAACTCATCAAAATAACATTGAACAAGTGTCCTTAACACTGAGCGTGAGCAAATGCACAGCTCTGAATAGCATCTGTGTTTGCTCAACTTTTCATTTCAAATTGAGCACTCCACTATATCATCAGTTGAACGGAATAAAAGATTGGCTCTGCATAGGAGTATATTTTGTGGAAACATGCTAGGATTCTTGAAAAACAGAAATCTTGACTGATGAAAAGGAAAAAAAAGCCTCAATACATTTAGGTTACTATTCTTAAGGCATCATATGAAAGGAAGAGGCCTTTTTTTATGCAGATATTAAAGGGACCAGGAGTAAACACATTCACTGTATCCACATGATGTGACAATGAACTTTATGGACCTACCTTTTCAATCTTATTCAAACAGCCCAGGAGAGAGGTCCTGTGGAGCTATGAACAGGCTCACAACAAAGTATCAAACTGCAAGGAAAAAGTATCCCTGAATGGTAAGGACCCTATTCTCTGCCCTGTACATTTCTCGTGGATGAAGTGGAAGCTGCTGCAAAATCAGCAAGGCCACAGTCCCATAAGCTGCTGTGCAAGGAATGGTAGAAATTCAAGTCTTTTGACTGGGTCACAAGGCTCCAAGTGTGCTGTCTGTATGCAACCATCAGCACATGAACACAAATACCTGTCTCACAGCGTAAAAAGGCATGTTATCTGACTCTGAAGTGAATTCCTAGCTATGAAGATGTGAAGGGAGAGGGGAGAAGAAGGTCACTATGTAGTAAAAGACAAACATATCTGATGCATGCAATCAAGCAGGGTCTGTAAATTAATTTTCAGCTCTAAAAATTGACTATCTCCTGGGGAAATTCTATTATCGAAAAACAAGATATATTCCAATTAGGAGAGAGGTCAAATAGAGGGCAGAATAGAAGAGAGAAAAGGAAGAAGACAAAAAAAAACTTTACATATTAGAGCTCTAAAGGTATGACCGTCACTAAATGGGACAAAGAGGAGGAGGCTGTTAGGAACCTTAATTTGAAATGCCCTTGATTTCTGTCATTTTAAGTTAAAACCTGCATATTTTAACAGAGTGGTGCCTTACAGGATTCCATCACATTGTGTGTACTGTTGCCTGCTGTGGATCTGGACCTTGGATCATTGCTCTGTCTCTCAGCATGACATGAAACACTAAGGGGTACATTTTCAAAGCAATAAGTGGGGATTTCACTGCATGATTCCCACTGAAGTCAATGTAAGATATGTAGCTGAAGCCCTGTGCAATGATTTGAATACTTCCAATATTACTTCTTAGAATTGCCAAAAACTATTTCTGGTAGGTTACAGGGTACTAGAAGTTTCCAGGACTGTTATTTGACTTCAAGCTTTTTACTTTGTAAATTTGGGGCTTTGATAGGTTTTTGGAAGTAACCAAATATTGTTACCATCTGTTTTCCATAGATGTTGTTAGCTGATGAGGTCATTCTAAAATCTGCTAATTGTTAGTGGAGAGAACAGGTAACCATAGAATGCTTCGCTGTTTTACTTAACAAAAACTATACAAACATGGCATATTTTGGTACCAGCTTGCCTGTCAAGTTTGTTTTGTAAGATTTTATAGTATTTTGGGTTACAGAACGGTACTAAAAATTCTGTGCTAATCTGAGTTTTGCTAAACTTCTGCAAAGAGGAATTATTATTTATCATGCAACACCTCTCTCCACCCCTGAATGCATATTTTTAAGTTTTTTAGAACTGAATGATTTTTTTTACTTTGTGGAAACTCAGATATTCTGAAATAAATTTTATTTTTCAGCAAAAAAAATTTAAAATGCAGTCTATCAACTCAGTGAGAAACTGTAATCAGCTCTGAGTAAAGGTAAAAGTACTGAGCAGGTCAGGGCAAAGCAGGATGCTGAGAGTTTGTACAGGCAGGAAAAATAATTTTAATGTATCTCACTGATGCAAAATTAAAGATGTCAGTATGTTCAGATAAAGAGAACTAGAGGATAACTGTAGCAGACTTTGGAGAGAGCTAGTACATGGAATGAACGTTAATGTAAACCCTCATTTTTATACAGAAAAGAATAAAATTGCTATTTGTATTGAATACAGGTGCCATGCTGAGTGAGCTGAGAAAAAATACTTTTCCATAGACTGGAACACAAGAGCAATGTGGCTTTTACATCGAAGTGGGAAGTCATTCCTACCAGTCCAGAACTGCAGATGGGGGGGTGACTGATGGTGGGACTGCTGGGGGTTGTTCTGAGAGGGAATGCTTTAAGTTGGTTTAATTCTCTGCTTTCATTGGTGAACACAGTGCAAAAGAAGAGCAAAACACTAGAGAATTTTGATGGCAATTTTGGGACAAGTGGAACAAGATTAGAAGCAGGTCTAGAACAAGAAAAAGAAAGGATGAAGCAAGTAGAAGTACAAGGGGTTTAGAAGGAAAAAAAAAAAAAACAAAACCAAAAAAACCCCAAAATTGTTCTGTCTGCTCCGCACTGAATGTGACAATAAGAAAGAAGAGTGACTGTGAACCACAAATGTGAGGCAGCAACAAGACAGGGGAACACAGACATTTGAACTGGAAAGGTGATTAATGACACTGTATGAGTGTACAACACCTGGTGAGACCTGAAATGCTGTGTGCAATTTAGGTCATTCTTGTACAAGAAATATGAATGCAAATTGGAACTGAGGCAGCAAAGTACTAGTAGGTTGGTCAGGAGAAAGGAGCCCCTACTTCATAAGAGGAAATTAAAAATGCTCTAAGAAGCTGTGTGTCTGTGCTCCAAGCTGCTCTGTAGCACAGCAGCCACAAGGTAATTATACGGTGCTGGAGGCAGGCTAACATGTCCTAAGGCCCTGAGGCTGGGCATATCGGGCTGAGTAATAACACCACTGTAGTTAGATACTTTTCAATTAACCTGACATGTGAGAACACAAGTTCCCCAAAATCTTGAACCTGATGTGTCTAACAGTATGGTTAAAGGATTTGAATATTTGTATAGATATAGTGAAAGGATGAATATCAAAGAGCTAGAGGAGCTAAAGTTCTTATATTTCAGAGTATTCTGACAAGAGTGGGAAAAAAGGTTACTGACCACCCATGGAAAAACTTCAGCTTAAAAATTACAAGAATCTTTCTAACCACTAGTGTGAGTTTCTGAAATAGGTTCCACTAAAACTAGTGGAGAGCAACTAACTAATTTTGTGATGAAGCTCGACAAGTTTAAGAAATTGGTATCAACTCCTAAATGACTTTGTGGCGCTACTGAAAAAGATGCTATAAACATATACCTGGAGAAGAGGCAATCATACGTAGTACTATATAACTGTGAAAAAACAAAAACATTTTTCTCTAATTTAAATGTTTTATTTTATATCACCCTTAACTTTTGTTAAAATCATCCAATCAATCAATCAACCAACCAACCAATCTATGTAAAGCAGAAGTCCTTTTTATTTTTACCTCTTAGATCAAAGCGACTGATGGACAGTTTGGTTTTGGCAAACCTGCATTTGAACAATGGAAGTACTTTCTAGTATTTCACGAGAAAAGTGTGGACAAGCTCTGGTTTCCTGGCAGTAGCTGTAACCCTAATTCCTATGCCTATTTTGAAATAAATGTGCTGAAGGGAGTAATGGAAAAAGCAGCAGTGTGCAGCAGATGCTAAGTCTACCCTTGCAGCAAATAAAAATCTTGTGAGTAGGGTCATTCTTGCATGTTGCAATTGCAAAACAGCCTGTTACCCCTGTTCAGTGAAGGAAGGAATGATTCCTGATCAAAGCATGGAATAAGGGTCAGATTGAGCAGCAGCAGAAGGCAGACACCTTAGTCACTCCTCTATGTATCTGTCTGGCAGGACATGTCCCATTACTCATTTTCTGAGCATGCCTGCTAGATTGGCTCCATTCTTCTGCTAAATGGGTTCACTGATTAGGGCATTCATATGGGAAATATGGGTTCAATTCTCTTCTCTCTCTAAGCATAAACAAACCTGCATCTTCCAGGGGAAAACTCCAACCATTATGCTAACAAGTGTTCTGAACGATGATCATCTTCAGTCCTTCTTGTTGAAGCTTTGTATGGAATAATAAACATGCATTAGACCATAGAGGGAAAATGATGCAAAGGTAAGACTTTGTAGCCAATGGACAGAAGACTTGCACAAGCCTATGTGCATCTACACACGTGTGTAGATTTGTAGACACGCTGTGGTAAGCACTTACTGGAGCAGTAAACCCTTGGGTTTCTCTTTTTCCCAATAGCTCCTATGACCAATAGAGAACAGTCATCCTAATCCTTGTGTTTTTCCTCTCCATTTCTGTTCCATTTAGTTCTTATTCATGATGGGCAGGGTGGGATGGATGGACCAGTAAGAGATCCACTCAAAACCACACTATTGTCTGTCATGTTCATGGAGAGTCACAGGTTCACAATCTCTTTTGCAAAGCTGGAATGAAAATCCAGGTCTTTCACTGGCTAGGTTACGTCCTCTGCACGTTTGTCAATGTGATACAAAGAAAGTCAGAAGTGGCTTTTCCTTCAAGTTGTTTTAAGGTGGGATGGACAGCAGTATCAAACTCAAGAAGACTCTGTGTTGGTCAAGGCATAGCAGAAGTCCAGTGTTTGGCAGTTCTGTATCCACTGCTGTTTCAAGAGGCTAGTTTGGATGACCCAGCTTTCTTTACACTTATATATACTTCCCTGGACCTAAGCTTTAGGACAAAATTGTCTTCATCCTAAGCAGGTTGCAGTCCAGCTGGGGTTGTACATTTTCCTGGCAGCAGGCATTGGAGGCTGAAGGTGCTGGAAACAACCAGCACTGTGATCTGTTGTGAATTTAGCTTTTAATGACGGCTGTAGATCTAGTCCTAGACATACATCCCATCTTGAAAATGTTCTAAGAGACTGAATAATAATTCAGTACTTATCAGTTAATTACTGAATTGTGAGAAATGTCAGAGCAGATGAAGAAATACTCTCACAAAACCAATGAATTCATCTCAACAGCTACATTTCCCTGATAATGCAGTTCAAAATTATTTATTTACACTCATATTTGCACTGCAGAGCAATAATACATGTTGTGAAGTACTTTTTTTATAAAGAATCAGTCTCACTACAATTTATAAAAAATCATGAAGTTGCAATAATATGAGGCCTCACAAAATATTGTATCTGCTAATAAATATTTGCTGAGAAATTATAGAGAAACCATTGTTTTTTATGTCAGTTTTATGGGATGTGTGGATAGGTAAAATGCAACTTGGTGAGCTTTTACTGTACTGTTTACTGATTCTAGGTGTATAAGTCACTGGATTGGAGGATAGATTTGCATACATTTGTCTTATTGCATAAACTGAACAGAGATTTCTTGTGGACATCAAACAAAACTTGCTTGAAATATATTCCTATGGCTGCAAAAGGGGGTGTGCAATGTGTTGCTAGATTATCCTTGTCAGTGGTAAACAAATTTCAAGAAAACCCCCAAAAACATGCAGAAAAGAGATTTGAAGGTGCTCTCTCTTGGTTACGATTACATTTTACTGTTTTGTTAACTTGCTGATAGAAATTTTCGAAGCAGCTGGTTCAGGGAGACCTGCCCTGATGCTCTTCTCTGACTTGCAGTACAACCAAACACTTTATCAAAGTAGGACAGATGGCCTGAGATGTGAACTTGTCAACAGGATGAAAATGCAGGAGGGCAGTGTATCTCTGCTGTGGCAATGCTGCAGGAAGGGTATTTGACAGTGGGCAGAGAATCTTTTCCGTCCTCAGCTCTGTAAGGCATAGCTGTAGGCCTTCTCTCCGGGACATATTATAGGAATTCTGGCACGAGACGGTAACAGTTAAGGTTTCAAAGAGATGTCGTGGTTTCATTCACTGAATTTAAAGAAACAAGGAGAGAAAGACATCAGATTGGAAAGAGGAAAAATGATCAGGAGTTTTCAGCTGTGATGTTGGGATTTTTTTTATGCAGTAGAAGAAGCTGAAGTTACCCACATATCACATCACTTTAAGAAACATGGGATTTGTCACCACTGATCAGACAAGTACCCTAACTTCTGCCTCCAGCTGTGACTGATACCTGATGCTATCCAAGATGGTAAAAACGGCCCATAATACATTTAACTCAACTGAACAGAGTAAAACAATTGAACCTGGCTGTTACAGCCCAGAGTGTGAGGCCAGAATTCCCTTATTTATCTACACTGCCAGAGTTACATCAGCTGAGTACAATATGACACTTTTTCATATCCAGCCCTTCCTGCTGAAGTCAGTGGGAATGTTGAGTGCACATGAACTGCAATGATCATAAAATTAGTCAGACTTATTAAAAATCCACTCACAACATTTAAAACTCCATGGCCATCTGTTGAAATACATTTCACACGCCAACTAGGAAAAAGTGAATTATAAAATCCCAAACTAAAACCAAAACCAGAAATCCAGTCCTTAGTAATTCCAGATGGACAACTGAAATTTTTAAGTGTAGCCACAGGTGCAGGAGGTATGGTATGGATGGCAAGCAGGTTGAAGAGTACAGAGCAGGAGACAGGAGAAAATCTGATGGCGTAAGCTGCACTTCAAAGAACAATTCTTTCAGCAACATGTCAAGATAAATAGCCTCTGAGTCTTCCTTTGTCCCACCATTACCACACACTGTCCCTCTGAAATGCTCATGCAACTGTTTGGGTTTGGTTTTGATTTATTTATAACCTGAAGAATTCCCTGACCCAGTTCAGAAGCAGCCCCAAACCCACATAGCAGAAGGGAAAGCATGGGGAAGAGATTAAATGGCCGGGGGGCCTGTGAGATTTTTGCAACCTTCGTGTCTCTGAGCCATTTAAGAATTCAGACCCTTAAAGTGCTTTTGAATGGTCAAAATGTAGCTGAGACCATGCATTTATTTTTGGTTGCTTATCAAACAACTGTGTAGATAAACAGAAGCACATGCTGTGCTTTCACCCAGGGCATTCCGAAGCCGTGCTGTGCTTCTTATGTCCAGTGCAACTGGGCAGTTTCAGGGTGGGCTCTGAGATCCTATCACACCTCCTTCCTCAATGGAAATGCCAATCAGCTTTTGTATTTGTTGTTTGTGCCGCTGTATTAGTTGTTTATATCACTACATTAGTTTTTCTGTCTATTATACACATATATTTGCATATATTTGATTAAATATCTTTCGAAAATGAAGTTTTTCATAAAATATAGAACAAAAAAAGCTTACCTATGTGGCTGCAAAAGGTGAGCTCTATGAATGTATTACCAGGCATGGTAGCATCTGGGATGCTTTGGTTTCCTGAGGAGATTCCTGCAAAAAAACCCCGTGCTTATCACCTGAAGGCTTCTAAATAAACCGATACAAGGAATCACATGCACCACCAATACAAATTGATTATGTTTGTACCTAAGAATAATTTTTTGCTCTCCTTACCATAGGCTCTATTCTCCATAGACACATAGTACAGGAATTTCCTTAGAACAATCTACAAGTGTTATTGCATATTAAAACATGCTAGATTGCATCTTACATATTTGTATGCCCCAAAGCTCTGCTTCCTGAGATATGTCAAAATCTCTAATTAAAATATTTCTCCTTAACAGCACCTACAGAAACCAGGAAGGCACGGTTATGGCTGTATACAGATGGGAAACTGAGATAGGTAAGGTTAGCTCCAAGAAAAATATTTGTTCTTCTTAGGTAGAAAGTAAGTGCTGGAGTTCACAAATTCTCTGCAGATTCCAGTTTGGAGTGCGAGAAATTGGAATAAGCTGGGGTTTGACTAATATCTTTATTAACTGAATTAATTTTTACTTAGACTACTGAAGTTCTGCTATTGACTAAAACAAAGCTGCCTCCTCTTTGCTGAGCTGAAGGTGTCAGCTCAGGTGAGCACCCCCTACCAAGTGAAACCACAGAGGATCACCAAGCAGAAGTCTCATGGAGCATCTTCCAAACATATGTATGTGCCAAGAATCACTGACCCATACTGATAATACTGCATGTAGGAGGCATGACTTGATCACCTATGATTAAAAACTCTGGTCAGAAGTGTTGAGAGGGTTTTCAACATCCCTTTTTTTGATGTCTCATTGATCAGATAATTATCCAGAAGGTGTGAAAGCTGGAGTCCTTGTCTTCTTCATCTGAAGAAAATTCAAACCCATATCACCCACATCCCATGACAAAAGGTAATATAAACACATCATGTTCTTGCAGTGTGGAAATGTAGTTCTCTTACCATGTGCTCCTGGACTATTCAGAGGTGAGAGTATGGGAGCTCTCTGGTACTCTGGTTCTGGGGATTCCGCTCCTGGTGATGGTCATATCCTAGAGACATGAAAGATATCTCAGTTTTGCTCTTCATTCCCAACAATATTCTCTCATTTTTTAAGTGACTGTTTTGTGCAAAATGCATCAACACTTGCTAGATTGAATTAAGGGTTCTTCAGTCTACTAAATGGTATAGAAAAAAACCCAAACCCATAAAAGTTAAAATGTCATTCTGAAATGACAATTTCAGAATTTCAGAAAGAAATGAACAATTCAGGAAAAAAAAAACAAACAAGAAGCTAAAAATATATGACACTTCTTTGTGTCACAGACACTTTCACTGTGAAATAAGGCTCATGCCAGCAAAAACTATTATGAAAAGTACACTTTCATGCAGATAGGATGGTGAGAGACCTACTGATCCATTTTTAAGAAAGATTTTTTGTAATTATTTGTACTTCCGTGATTGTCTTAAATACTTCTGGAAACTTACCGTATTTGTAGAAAATTCTCTTCTAGGAACATAACTGTTGTTGCATCTATGGCTGAAAGAAGTAACTTTCAAGGATATTGTGAAAAATTGTAATTTCTGCCAGGAATGAGTTAAAGCATGGGATAGATAACTGCTATGAAGAGGAATACCTCATGTGGGAGAATTAATATTTGTTGCATCTAAAATGAGGCTAAAATTTTTTTCAGAAGATTCTCATTACAGTAATTTAAAATATGAATAACTCCACTTTAAAACAATGAAATTTTCCCAATTATATTTTTTCCCCTGTGGAAAATCACGTTTCCAACAAGAGGTA
>VWZG01005577.1:70182-86440 GCA_013396735.1 Grallaria varia | reverse complement strand
TTTTTTTTTTTTTTGAGAAATGTTAACAATCTGTATGTTTTTATTTTTACACTGAAATTTTCCATGAAAATGTAATTTGACAACTCTTCACACTTGAAACCCAATAGAAAGATCAGTGTTTGGGTTCCTTCTAGATACATATATATAGATAGATTCAATTCAAAATTTCTCTGACTGAAAAAGTTGATAAGAAATAGGTGAGTGAATATACTAAAGTAATGGAAATAGATCATTCATCTGAAGTAAAATTTAAACATTGTGTGGGATTGTTATGTAACAAGATAGAAAGGACTGGGGCTTTTTTTGCAACTGAAGAAAATGAGCTTTGCAGGTTTTCCAAGGTCAAATTAGCTATTGAATAACGTGTTCTTTTTTTGAAGTGGGAGAGCAGATTATCACAAGACTGATATTTCTGCAAACGAGGCACTTTGATGCCACCATTGTGCTGAGATGTTGTGATGCTTATGGAAGTCCTCACTTAACCCTACCAGTCCTCTACCTGAAGGCACAGTGCTGGAATAGCACAAGGAGGGTTCCACTAGTTACATCCACACTGTAAAACATGAGGGAACTTCTTAGGGACAGTCCTCTGGAACTTGAGCACACGACTTAAATAATGTTGAAAAAACAGCTCCCAGGAGGGAAATGTCAAAGTACACACACTCAAAAACTCTTCCACAGCTGTCATTAACTTATTTTACTTCTGTGGACTGACAAAGCAAAGTTCCCCCCATTGGACGGCACTTTCTGGAGTCCTCCACAAGATACTTCTCTGTTCTCATGCAATTATTGACATTCACACAGGTCATTAGAACTTTTACCAAAATGCAGCTTGGATGTAGCCCAGGAACTCTTTAAAGACACAGTAAGGCTACAAAAGCAATTAAAGGAGGCTTTTAGGAGGGCTTGACAGATTGCAGTCTCATGGCACTACTGTTATTTTCTCAGTGACAAGCTGGCTTGATCTGATTAACAACAAAGGACTGGAACAGCACAAAACCACGCTGAAATATGTCTCAGAAACTGTGGAGCTTTCTGAGGTTTCTTTGTTTTTCCAGGGGATAAAAAAAAAAAGGAAAGGAAGGGAAGGAAGGGAAGGGAGGAAGGAAGGGAGGAAGGGAGGAAGGGAGGAAGGGAGGAAGGGAGGAAGGGAGGAAGGGAGGAAGGGAGGAAGGGAGGAAGGGAGGAAGGGAGGAAGGGAGGAAGGGAGGAAGGGAGGAAGGGAGGAAGGGAGGAAGGGAGGAAGGGAGGAAGGGAGGAAGGGAGGAAGGGAGGAAGGGAGGAAGGGAGGAAGGGAGGAAGGGAGGAAGGGAGGAAGGGAGGAAGGGAGGAAGGGAGGAAGGAAGGAAGGGAGGGAGGGAAAAAACTCTACAGATTTAATGAAATGAAATGAAACTCATAGTTCACTTACTTCTGTAGGGAAAGGTAGCTAGGGTCAACAGCCCAGGCTCTACTCCATGGTAAGCAGCATCATCAGACTGGCTTCCATTCCAATAAAGTCTATCTACACAAAATGCTGAAAGGATCATGGCATAAATGGTGTATGCCATATGAGGAATCCTGAAGTACCAGTGTCATGGGAAGCAGCTTAATTTGGCACAGAAAATCTTTCTACTAGTAGAAGGTAGTTGTGCAATGGTAAGAAAAGTTCTGGAGTTTGTCAGACTAGCAATTAAAATAAGAAATAAAACTTTATTTATAGGCTGAAAAGGAATAACTAAAAAAATATTAATCCCAGTGCTGTTTTAATGGAATCAGGTTTTAAGGTAGAACACTTAATATAAGCTGTAGGCATCATGCAAGAAATCAACTGAAAATAAATGGTGCTCCCAGGTATGTAAAACAGGAAAAAATTACACAACAATTTGCATATGCATCTCTGTCATCTGAAAAGTCAAGTCCAAACATGTTCCCTGCAAAAAAAAAGTGAAGTTCTGTCATTAAATTCAAAGAGTGTGAATGTAACTCCTTTAGATCTTACAGTCAATGTGTATATTTTAACAGATATAAATTCACACCATCCACTGGTTAGAAATCACCTTTTCTCTGTATAGATTTACTGTCTGATGCTGATCAACTTTATACAGATGAAAACCAATGACCTGGAAGCAGAAGGGCTTTAGCAGTTTAATATTTCCTCAGGCTACTTGCAATAACTACTAAAGTAGAAAACAAATAGATAACAAGAAATACAAGATCAAGAAACTGATTAAATAGGGCAATATGTTTGTGTTTAAGCAGGCTCAGCAACCTCTTAGGAATAACTAAGCAGATTCTCCCTTTGGGAAAAGTGAAGAACACCACAGCCAATTCGTGACGAGCCACAGGAGAGGAAGAAAGTTGAGATATCAAACCTAAGAGCACTGAAAGTTTTAAAGGGCCATAAAAACATCAAGATGCTAAGGTGCTAACAGCATTATTAATAACCCTCAGGTTAAAAATTAATGACTAAGGTAATAATCAAAACAAAGTTCTATGCAGTGTGTAGAAGGGGGCTTAAAAGCGAGTTCTTCAGGTATGTGAATGGAACATTTCTAAATATGAGCAAGGTTTAGGCACAGTGTTCATAAAAGCTAAAATAACCCTCACAACCCATAACTGGAAGGCCTTAAACTTACATCACATACCCACGGCCTTATAAACATATTTGTCTTTGAAAAAATATTGCAGATATCCACTAAGAGGAGATTATTGCCTCTGATCTGCATAGAGCAGAACAGGCTGTGAGGTATCTCAGAATGAACAAGAAGGAACACTGGTAGTCCCAGGGCAAGTCCAGATGGTGCTGCTGGCCATGGATTTCTAAAAAAAAAAAAGAAAGAAAGACTGGTGAAGTCAAACATTAATATCCAATGATCAAATAAAATTCATGAAACAGAAACTCTTACACAAACTAATCATAACAACAAAAACAATAAAATAACTAGGCAAGCTCTGACACATAATAGAGGATTTTCTTTCTTTTGTTGCAGTGGAGGTCAGTCAAATATAGAGGGAAGTCAGATAGAAAAACTCATAGAAAGCAAAGAACAATCCATTCTGATGCTGAACTCAAAAATAGAAAATCAGGTCTAAAGAAAATGTTGATTTTTTGTTTGCATAAGTTATAAGGCAATTTTCAGGGGTTTTAACTTGAATTTTATATTAAATTGTTGCTTAGTATTCTTTTTTAAAATGTAATTAAAGCTTTGTTTTCATAAAAAACCTTGACAACTGTTTCAATTAAAATGTTGACAAAAAATATCATGACAGATTCCACAATAAGAATTTTGGAAAAGATGGGAATTTTGTATGTAAATATATTCAGTTTTGAAAAAGGTTCATCCTGTTCTGCAATAAGCACATGCAGTTTTTACTGCTTTTATTTTATTGGAAGAACTTCAGACTATTTCAAAATCTGGACCTATATTTGCATTTTTGAAATTCAGGACAGCTGTCACTTTTCATGTAAAATCCCACCCTCCTCTGCTGAGAATTTAATAGTATTTTAGAGTATAGTAAAAGAATAAAAACATGAAAAATATTTGTTTAGACACTCCATACTTTCTCCTTGTGTCTGCCATGATGTCATAAGCTAAAATTTTCCAAATTTTTATGTTTTTGTGCTTCCTGTTTTAGTTAAAACCTTGACATAACTGAAACAGCCAAAAATTCTGGTACAGCCAGAGGAAACCGATTCCATGACATAAATATTAAATTTTTACATGTTACTGAAGGAAAAAAATTAAGTCCAGAACAGTTTATCATGAAGATAAAAAAGAAAAATTAACGTTTGATTCTTACATCTCTGTAATACCTACAGGAAAATGCAAATCAACTGGAAAATTATATAAAGTTTAAAATTCTGATTAATGGAATTAAAAAGGAATACCATTCTGTTCTGGCATGCAGTTGGACAGATAAAAAAAGGCTTGTGTCTAAAATGTATTCCAGTCTGTGTTAGGGTTGCTTGAGAAAATATTTTTTTATTTTAGTGATGATTCTCTATTTAATCTGTCACATTGCATAACCATTTCTAAGACTGCCAAATTAATACAACATACCCTAACTCAGGTTTGCTACCACTTCACCCATCTTGTACTCACAAGCAAACAAATGAATGCAAAGCAATACAGAGATAAACTCATTTTTATCCCATACAGCTTTTTAATTAGGAACTGAATTTCTAGCAAGCTCATGCAAAGTACATACTGAGGACCATCAAGCTGGGCTTTCATTTATTATTTAAAAAAAAAAAAAAAAAATTATTCTTCCTACTTTCCAAAAGGCTATATGTATTTCTGTGTTTCTTACAAGAATTTCACCTTTTTTGATTGTGGTAAAGGGAGAGAAAAACATTCTCCAAATCCCCAGTCACATTATGCAAATGAAAGTGATCTTCCTGACCAGCTCTCACCTCTAACCAGACATGGTAGGTCTGCACAGACAGTTCTCTGGTGCCCAGGCCAACCACAAAGAGAACTTATGGTGAATTCCCCTTCTTACTCCCAAGCACTGACCTTGTCACTGGTTTTCCTTGTTCAGCACGATTGGTATCACAGAGAAAGGGCAATACAAGCGCAAATCTCAATGTAGCAGAGACACACCCCCCTCTTTACAGCCACTTTTGCCGCCTTCCAGCATTCTGAAACAACTTCTGAAGGGCTGTCTCTGGTGATCATTTGCAGGGCAGTGAGGACTTTCCAGTGACCAAAGAGTCCAAATAATGGAGACATGTTATGTGCAGATAATTCACCAAAGGGAATATGGGAAGGAGAGACGGGCAGGAGGTAAATAAATCATCTCAACTGATTTGTGAACATGTAAGGAAAACCTTTCCTTACACATGGATATGGTATTTAAGTCCCTGATCTGGTAGAGATTTAAGCACATATGTAGCTTGACACACATGAGTAATCCTTTAGGACACAAGCCTGTTAACATTCAACTAATGGGGCTCTTGCAGAGCAATTCACCCACAATATATTCAAACCAAATTGTGAAATCTGAAAAAGAAAACAGCTGAGATATGAATATTTAAAACTTTGCTGCAGCAGTGGACATGTGTAATAACTTTTCAAAGAGATTTCAGAGGATTTTTTTTTTAATACTGTACACACAGCACTTGTCCTAAATACATATTTACATTATGGACTGGAAAAGCTCTTTTAGAAACTGTTCTGGTCTTCTGGGTAAATAATATTCCTTTTAAAAAATTATGAATACATATTTAACTGATAAACTAGAATGGCTCTATTAGGCACGTCATAAACAATTTTTTTAACTGTCTAGTGAATATGTTTACTGCAGCACAGAAACAAATCCAGATTACTTAACCTTCTGTAATTTATTTTTCAACTGCAGCTCTTTTGCAGTTTTAAGCCCTCTCCCCAAACCAACACAAAATCTCTCCTCCCTCTTCTCCTCTCGGTACTGTCCAGTATGAAGCTTTGCACAGGTAACTGTGAAGGAAAACAAGAATTTTTCTGTGAATGATATCACAGAAGCACTTGTTCCACACCATGCATCAATCACTTTCAGCTCCTAGACATATGACTTAAAAAAGCTTTTGAACCAAACTCTTCTGTCAATGATATGGGTGCTCTGCAGAGTTAGCAGAAGGGATTGGAATAGTTTTGCTTTCTGCTCCCAAACAGAAAATATAAAATCCCAATTGATCTCAAAGGACCTAGTTAAGAACTGAACTCATCTGTATGAACCACCACAACTTAGTGCCAGGCACTGTTGGTTAATCCATGTATACTCAACAAAAGAGAAACAGATTTGACTTTTTCCACTGAGAAGTTATGTGAATACAGAGATTTGGAAACATAGTCACCATTCATAAGAAAAAAGTTTGAACCGACCATTCAGTCTGATTTATTTACTCAGTTTTGTTCTAAGTCTGTGCTGTTTGTGAAGTGTCAGGATCATGAAAAGCTGGTACAGATATTTGCCTTATCAGTAAGCATCTTCAGGCACCACTCTCTCAGGACTATTAACCACTTGTAATGCAACATCAGAAATTACCTGTTTCAGTAGAGTTTATATGTCAACTTTACTTACTTATACAGAATGATAGACCTAACAGATAGTACTGATCTTAATAACATGAAATAGAAACAGAAGATACCAAGAAGGAAAGAAACTCAACAACTTCTCCTCTACAGGACAGATTTCTTAAAGAGATTGGAGACAGTATTTCATTTGCTCAAGAATTTTCATAGCAGCACATTTCTTACAAAGTCCCAACTACATTTAGACACCTACATGAGAGCAAAGATTTTCAAAATGCTTTTTAACCAAAAGCTCCCATAATGATATTTTATAGCTGTATTTTCAAAAACACTCAAAATTCAAAGTGCTTTTGGAAATCTGGCCCCAGCTGTGAGCAGTGACCTCTCCTGAAAATCTGTAGGGATCTGGCATGAAGGCATATGGAACATTGCATTTAGTTGCGGGAATCTTAATTACCAAAAACATATTGACAAATTAGAGAGAGTTCAGAGAAGAGAAACAAAAATGGTCAGGGGACCAGAAGAATTTGCATATGAGGGAAGATAAAAAGAGCTATCTATGTATGGCTCAGCCATGATATAATTAAGAGAGGATATATGTTAAGACTCTACAAGTGTTCCTAATCTTGTGGGGGAATGGGGAGGAACAAATTAAATGGAATATGAGGTTATAACAAGAGCTGCAACTAACGAATTAAAAAAAATAATCATCTGGGTCTTCAGAAGAGCACCCTGGCAGTGAGGTCAGTTAGGCTCTGAAATGTGGTCTGAGGGAAACAAACTCCATTGCTAGGGTCCTCTACAAAAGTTAACCTATGGGATACAGCACTGAATGATCCAGAGAAGCCTGTTCAGATACCACTTTCAAAATAGATGGTAGTTTGGGGTGGTTAGGCTGAGTGGAATAAGTCTTCTTTGGAATAACCATTTGGAAAACTTATTTGAAAAAAAACACAAAAAACAACAAAATACTGAGAATATGTTTTCCAAACTAAAAAAAATAGTCATTGAGTCATCATATTTATTAAGCTCATTCCATTACTCAAAGTGTTATAATGCATGGCTGTAGTGGTCCTGCTCTCAAAGAAATAAACATCAGTTCCTGACCATAAATAGTGTTTCAGAACTATGGGTATTAAGAAGGATAGCAAACTGTGATCCATGAAGTCATGTAGGTTACAAGAACCCTGACTCAGCATGGTTAGTAGGTGATTTGGATACCTGTTTGTAGACATACCATTGTACTGGCAGCAATTAATTAGACAATATATCTACGCTTATAATGTAGACAGCCACTACTAGCCTGGATTGATAGCTGGAGAAGTCAGGCAGGCATGTGCAGGGAACTGATCTGGGCTGCAGAGGGATGAGTATCAGCCCTGTGCTAGTTCTCTTGCCTCTCTCCATATCACACCATGCAACGTCTTGTGCTTCATGAACACGGGGCATGACCAGCAGACAGGGGAGTAAGGTCTGGCTCTGGATGTGCAGCGAACCACAGCACTTGTCCTAAAAAAAGATTGTAACTAGCCCTTTGAAAAATCTTAAGAGGTTTGTATTTGTATCCTTAGGATCCCCAAAACATCCTTGAGCCACAGAAATTAGAGAATCCTTGTCCCTGGGAATCCTGATTGCCTCAATGTCTCAAACCTCACTGTACAAAGAGAAGGGCTAAAACCGCACATTTAGAAAGGGAAAGGAAGAATCTAATTTCTGCTCTAATCCTTGAAACAGAAGGATTTTCAAGGGTGGCCTCCAAAAGGGCAGTTGCCAAGGAGGTCTTATTATATATCAGGCTCCCAGGCACTAATCCTGCCACAAGCATGATGCAGTGACCCTGCAGCAGATGAGTGTCCCCAGGCATCAGTGAAGTTCTGCAAGGAAGCTGGAGCGATGTGTGTGTGATGCTCCCTGCAGTGTGGTGGCATCAGCTCCTCTGGTATTCACTGAAAACAACTTCCAGCGTCAGGTCAGATTAATGTGTGCATTATGACCCTTCCATACGGGAAAGAAGAACAGTCCATCTGAAATAATTCAAATTCAGGGTCACATCTTTTTAAAAAGTGACTTTTGGATGAAGAATTGTAGGTTCAGCCATTTTGAAAGAATGACACCCTTTTCCTTTTCTGGATCTGCGTCCAAAAAGGGGACATGCTGGCCAGGACTAAGACACAAGAAGCTAAAGAGGTCAGACAAAATAGACTGATCAGGAAAATCTGGGGCATTTTGTCAGTGAGTTTTTATTCAGCTCTTCTTCTCCTACCTTGTCTAATTTTATAATGAATATGAATAAATTTTCCTCACCAAAGTGTAGTCCAAACCCATGGAAACAATAGCTGCAGGAGGTCATCGAGTGAGATACTGTAGTTAGATTTAAAAAAGGACTGAATACATTTTATGGCCAAACAACATCTGTACAGTCATCCAAGCTAAGGTAATGGTGATGAAATTTCATGCTTGAGTGTGTAAAATGATTGCTACATCACTCAGAAAGGATTTTTTTTTTCTTCCCAGGTAGAGGATTATACAATTGAGAAGATCTATTTTAGAGGTTTTTGAGCTTGGGTTTTTTTAACCTTTCTACAAAGAGTGAAAGATCAGCTCATGGACCTCACCGAAGAATAACTTAGCCTTCTACTTCTTCTCTTCTTAAATATAATGAAGCTCTTAAATGAGGTATTTCATTTCAGGGCCTCCAAGTTTCTTTCATTCTTTCCACACTAACTGATATCATATGCAGGTAAAATAAGTGAAGCATATCTTAGCAGCTGCCAAGGTTACTAATTCACCCTCCTGACCCCGACAGGTGAGCGACAGTGAGTTTGCACAGGAGCATGGAGAGGCCTGTGCCTGATATTCGATGCAACAGCTGGCTGCATTTCTCATGCAACATGCATTTACTGTACATCAGCTTCATTGAATTATAAAGCAAAACAAACAAACAAAAAATTGATCTTCCTTCAGCAGTCAGCAACCTAATGATAATTTTGACCATTCTTTCTTGTTTTCATCAGCTCAATTTCATTTCCAGAAGTTAATCATAGAATGAATTAAGCAGGGACAGAATATATATCTTGTTAAAGATTTCTGTGATACTTGCAGCAGATTTAATTCACTGGGAGTACATAGGAGAGGAAACTGTGGGGTGGAACGACTGCTGAAACACTTAAAACCTCATTACCACATATCCCCACTTCACCCTGAGAGCTCCCAGCCTGTCCATTATTGTCCTGTCTCTACTTTCTGTGGAACTTTGAAAAGAAAAGGTTCAAAGAGCAAGACTTTCATGCTCCCCTTTCCATGTCAAACACTTTCAACTCCTGATTTCAAAGTGCCACTCGCTTGCTGTTCAAAGGCCTATGGACACGTAGGGGGTGAGAGAGGAGTAAAAGGTTGCACTACAAAGCCTGCTGCATTCAGAGCAGTACCCAGCTCAGAGATACAAATGATAATATAAACCCAAGTACCTACCAATAAAACTGCCAATATATGAAAGGAGGGTTGGAGAAATTCTAAATGGCCTTTTTCTGCCCCTTCTCCCACACCGGCAATCGTGTCATTATTGGTTTGGATAAAAGCCTAATTTATATTTTGAAGTGCAACTTTTTGTTGCAGTTATGACCAGGGACAGAAGAAAAGCCCAAACCCCAAATAAGTTCTCTAAGAATACCTAAAGAAGTTCCTACCAACATCAGAAAAACCTGCTTTGCTCTTGTTGAGTATTCATCTACCTCCCCTTCTCTATCTGTATCCTTTTCATCTGCCTGCCCACAAGATTTGGAACACCATTAATTGGTCCTCAGGGAGGCTGACAGGCCTGCGCTTTTATGACTCAATTCTTTGTATTGTACACATGTGGGCATCTCTCAGGAGATAAACAAAGGGAAAATGTGCAGAAAAGGGGGGCAGAATTTGTATAAGACTAAACGCAGAACAAACCACCTCCCCAATTTGCTGCTAATATCCTAAATTGCATGAATAAATCCACCCCCCTCCCCATCTTCCCTCTTCCCCACATCTGCTTCTCTTAATCTGCTTTTCCTGATAACTACAGGCTCATCTTCTGAGGAATTTCACCTCCCATTTGAAATCAAACAGTCTGAGTCTCTTTTTGTCCCCCCCTCCCCACCCTGCCCCATTCTCCCTCCCTCTTGCCAACAAAAGAGTGAGGTGGTCTTACGGGAAGATAAAAAGAATAGTTGATCATAAGAACTAACCTGGAGCCAACACCTTGGTCTTTGGTCCCTTCAGCAGTTTCTAAACCCTAAGCACCTGCAGCTAATTCTCATGGCTTCCAGCCTCGGTCTCTGATTTATGAAAGTGAGAGACTTTCTGCATGGCTTTTACTGCTCAGGAAAAATAAGTCTAACAGAGCCAGAGACACGCTGACACACAAGCACATGTGTGTGCACAAGCTTTAGCACCTCTGTGTACTCGTGCACGCTAGCAGAGAAAGCAGTCTGTGTTACACGGAGGCAACCATAATTTTTGAACATGGGTACTTACAACCTTTGCTACTAACCAACAACATGCCAGAATTTCTACCAAGGTTTGTTATTTACCAACAAAAGAGTCATGTGATATCTTTTCCTCTGAGCCAAACATTTGCAAATGAGCCCTGGATCAAGTCCTCTTGGCTTTCCTTACAGCATATTTGATAGAAAGACAGGGATTTATCCTGCTTTCAGATCTAAAAATCATTGTGAATTTGTGAACCATATTCACAACTGGAAGGCAGGTACATGACTGCTTTTGTGTCCACCTCAGCCGTTCTAAAAAATCTGGTCATTAATGTCCATGCTTAGAAGCTGAAACAACCCAGGCCGAGCAGGACTTGAGAATCAAAATCCACCATTTTCATTCCACCTCCTTCCTCCTCTTTTTCCCTTAGCCTGCCTGTAGCCTGGTGGCCAGGTAAGTCTGACAGGCACAGAAATACATGTGAAACCACCAGCAGAGAAGGAGACGAAAGCTACATCTTCCATGGCTGGAATGAAGGCTCTGACTCCTAAAAATCCATTTAAAATGTAGCACCTTCTGGTATACCGTATTTTTCAACCTAGAAGTGGATGATCTGAAAGAAAGGATCCAGGCAACCACAATACCAAGTATTGCCAAGAAAGGCACCTAAGAGAAAAGTGAAATTTAGCACAATCTTGTCCTGAACTTTTTAATCCATTATGATACAGATCTCTTTGTTCACCATGTCAATTTTTGTGAATGATGCTTCAAGGCAAGTAACTTTTCCTTTCTTGCAGGCACTATGTACGTGCTGTGAATGTGTTTTGGAGGTCAGACCTGCAATTTGAAGTTGATGTAGGCAGAGTGTATTGCAATGATGTAAATAAGCTTTTGATGCTAAGACTTCAGAGCCCAGACCCTCTAGGACTGTAAGAAGATTTTAGCTATATGAAGACCATAGCCATATCTCTTAACTCAGTTTACACATCTGAAGAGAAATCCCATTTGCAATTGGATTCCTATTAATCTAGAAAGAATGTTTTTATTATTAACATTTGAATATATATTCAGCGTTGGTGTGTTATGGCTTGTTTACATTGTTTCAAGGAGAAATGTGTATACATGGCATGGGCTAATTTTTTAAATTTTGTTTCCTTTTTTTCTCAGCAGCTAGCCTGTGGAGGCAAATTTCTTCAGGGGAACTAGAAGAAAGATTGCAGTTACATATGTTCTTCCAACCTTTTACTGAATCACAGCAATTTCTACCAGGTTTTCAAACCGTACTCAACAGCAGGAATTTCAGTGTGGGTTGTAAAACCTGCTTAAGAGCCTGTGTAATTTACCTCATGTTGATTACTCTGCGTGGAACAGCTAATGGTACATGAATTAATTAATCTATAGCTGCCTTGCCTGTCTGTGCTAAACAGTTGTTGGGGCTATATCTTTGAAAATCTTGAGATACTGTTTTTTTGATTGTTGCCAATGACTTTTTTCACCTGGCAAAAATAGGTGTTTAAATTACAGGCTAGGTCTGATTTGAGCCCAGGTTCTAAAGACATCTGCAATGGGAAAATGTCCCTGGACACAAATACGTTGCTGCAAGACAGACACAGCCCTCAGCCTGGGAAGAGACAGCAGTCAGGCAGGGCAGCTTCCAGCAAAGGTGGAGGAGAGCTAGGACAGGAGGCAAGCTGCACGCTTTTGGTCTTGTCTTGTTCCCACTGAACTGCCTTGAAAACTACAGGGCAGTGTGAAAGGCCCCATGTGCTAACACAGTTATGTGAAACACTGTCACTACTAATTTCCTCCATTTCCCCTGAAAATGAGCTAAGCAACCACCACTAAGCAAAGCTTCTATGAAACAAAAGACACAATCTAAATCTACTTAGCCCTGACAACACCCCTGCCATGTATAATGATACACACGCAGTCTGGCCACTGCGAGGAGCAGGGCTGCTGTGAGGGGCAAAACACTGCCATTCCTGCAAACTGCTGGGATTATTTGCCTATCCAGACCCCTCTGTAGCACCCACCAGAGGAGCGCACTGGGGTGGCAATGGGGAGCACAGGGGAGAGCAGCTCAGCCCAGCCCTGGGTGTTGCACAGGACCGTCATCACTGTCCCCCTGAGAGTAACCAATGCTAGAACTAGACTGGGAATGCAGATGTATTTTTGCAGCACACAGTAGGAATGCTGGCTCTTAGTGTTGCCCAACATGTCTTCAAATCTGAAAATTTTTTTTTTAAATTTTTTTTTTTTTAAGTCTGCAGTGCAAGACAGAGCAAAAGTGACAGAATTTAAGTTTGCACGCAAACTGTGCTTCTTGCCTCTGTGTCTGTGGGCACATGACAAAGAGACCATTTAAATATAGTTGTTTGGCACTGGCTTACACCCTATCCAGCATCCAGACTCCAAAATCATTGTCTGAAGCCTGACTTTCAGAGATTTTATGCCACTTCACATGAATAAAGGACTTTTCCTTTTAATGCTGAGGAATACATCGTTGCACTAAAATAGTCACTTTTCAACCCCAGGTAAAAATGCCCCTTTGGGGATTCCTAGCGTATAGATAGTTACATTGAAAATCAATTCTTTTGACATTCAGAGCTTTCTTTTGGAGAGGTTTATTTGCTCTACTAACCATTTTAAGCCTCTGTGGCACCTTCTTACTCACCATAACTGCTGTGCTTAGTATCTGGCTCATAAGCATTATTTGATTTCAGTACCCTGTACATTTTGTCACCTTTAAATTCATATAAAAATTGCTTCAACAGTCTCCTTGTTTGTGTTAGGGTTAAAGCTCCCTTGTGGAAGTGTGTTTTGATGGAGAGTGTAGGGAAGGAGGCATTTGGGGTGCGTGATCTCCATCTCCTCTGGAGTCCTCTCTCCCTCCCTCCCTCCCTCCCTCTCACAGTGCAGCAGTGCAGGGCTGTGTTCCCAAATTCACCAGGGACATACCAAAGGCACTTTCCTCCACAGTGGTGATGAAGGAGGTACATGGCTCAGCTCGCAGGTCCACTTCTGCTGAAATGCACAGGAAAAGTTATCTAAGGAAAAAAGAAAGAAGCCAAATGTTGATTTTGAGAAAGTTGGTTAAATAAGAACAGGTGCCAAGTGTCACACACCAGGTAAAATACAGGCCACAAGTTTGCTTGAAATATTTAATTTTATACTAATAGACCATAGAAAATGCAATGGATTACTTGCATTTCATGTGTTATAGCAATGGCATCTTTTGACCGCAAGTTTCTGCAATTCTATTAGGGGTCAAAGAAGGCTGTTCTTTTAGTTCAGTTAAATATTCTCCATTAAACTTATTTTTTTATTTACTTTTTTGTGGTTGTTAGTTTTCTTTTAAGGAAAAGCTTTCATCTGATAAAAATTTTCAGTGATTGCAAAAAAAAAATAAATGGGAACCAGATGATTATAGCTAGTTTTGTTTCCTGGAAATAATAAAAAAATAGATATGAATTTGGATCTTTCATATTCCAGACTAATAATAAAATAATCTTATGCTAAAGAAGATTATTTGAAAAACAAGTAAGTTTTTTCTGCAAAAGAAAATGTTGTTCCACAGAGCTACACCCACAATTTCAAACTCTAATGCTCATTTCATCTGCAGATTATCAAGGCCTCTTGCCTGTAAGAGTGAAAATATGGTTAGTTTTTCTGAAGCCAATGTTGAATTACTGCAATGTTCTGAAATTGGTCAGTCTTAGTTGCTGAGAAATAATGCCTCATACAGCACCTATCTTGAGTCACCCTGGACAGACTTTTTTTTTCATTCAGATGGAGGATCATCAGCAAGAGAAAAACTCAAGCACCTGTTTTGGAATGTTTAATATGGCAACAGATGCAGTTAGTACTTTTTTTCCCCCTGCCAAATTGGTCTAATAATTACAAAAAACAGAGAAGTATAAACTATTTAAGCATTTTTCTAGTTAATTTTTAAATGTCTTACTTTGACCTTCTTTCCTATTGCCATCACTACTCTACTTTTTTGGCTGAAGTCTCTTTAAGATGGGGAAGTTACATCAGCAATTTCACCTACTCTGAAATCACCTCATTCTGCCCTGATTTATACCCCATGAAATCCTATTGCCCTCGGGGGGGTTCTGCAGAGTGTAAGGCTGGGCAGAGTTTGATCCAGAATGTTAAATACTGGAGCATGAAAGTTATAGGTTTATTGCTATTATTATTGGTCCCCATTGGTTATTTACTTATGCTATATCTCAGCCACAGTTAAATTCTATGCTACAGGGTATGTGGGGAGAAATAAAAGCACAAATAGCAAGTGAGTGGATTGATTTCGAATGGGCTTGAACCTGTTTTTATGCCCCAGGACACTGCACAAGTGGAAGGATTTTCAAGGCTCCCCACAAAGTGACCTGCGAGTTGGGATTCTTAGTTGTCTGAGAAAGCTGCACTGTGTACTGAAGCGGCTCTGCTACAGGTGCACAAGAGGCTCAGCTTTCTCAGTCTCAGAGGCTGAGGTGGGTGCTGGGAGCCCCACCTCTCTCCCTGTCGTGCCTTGCTCACTGAGAGGGACAGGAACTTCCTCAGTCACTTGAGCATCTTCACCAAACTAACACCAACACTTCTGATTCCTTCAGCAACTCTGGTAATGTGTTTCCAAAAACTAAGTGGCAAATATTGGTCACTTTTCAGTTGTCTGTGTCAGGAGAAGAACTCCATCCTAAATTACTAAACTTTTGACTCAAGATTTTCTGCATCTGATCACAGATTAAATAGTCTCACACTAATATATATATATAGTGTGAGATTATATAGATATAGATATAGATATAGATAAGATATATATATAGATTAGATATAGATATATAGTTATAGATATAGATACAGATATAGATATAGATATAGATAGATATAGATATAGATATAGATATAGATATAGATATAGATATAGATATAGATATAGATATAGATATAGATATACACACCAGGTCTTTTATTACAGGCTCCCTCAATCATGTTCCAAAAGTTAAGACAGAATCGAGAAACTCAAATCATACCTAATTATGTACTATTTGCACCTCAGAATTTTATTTTTTTTGTAGTTTATGAACCCAGTATTACTACAACTACTATAGGAATTCTCTATCACAATTCTCAAACAGGCTCATAATGGACACACATACCACTTCTGAACTCAGGTGGCTAACTGAACATCTCAAGTCAAATGTTTACATGTCAAAGAGTTATTTTTGTAAAGGTGGACTAAAATAAAGTAAAACCAAGCCCCTCAGACAACAGTATGAATACCACTGTCCCTAAAGGCCAGATGATTTTATATTTCAAGTTCCATAGAGTTTTCCCTCAGCAGTGTTTGGGCTGACTGAGATGGTCTAACCCTGGCATGAGTACCCCAGACACAGAACGTACTTGAGAAAGATGAATACAATAGCATAATACACATAACACTTTCCACTGAACTTCATTAAAACTAATCACCATTATAGAAAATCTATCAACATGCAATGAAATGTAAAATTTCAATAAAACTGACTGAGGGGCCAGAGCAATATGCACCAAAAAGAATTACTGTTTTGAATTTACACCTTCTCATATCTCATGCTATGTCTGAAAAAACAGCACCGAGTCCTTTATAGGTAGCCATATCTCTTACATCAAGTAGTTGCCCAATATGTTCCATTCTAGGCTTTTTGGTTGGACATGTGGGCCTTCAACACAACAAAAAATGTGTATGCCATGTGTTTTCTTTCTTATAAAGTCTTTATTTTTTTTAATTGAATAGCTGGAGATAAGAAGTACTCCAAATC
>VWZG01005577.1:0-63433 GCA_013396735.1 Grallaria varia | reverse complement strand
AGAGCAACAAGGCTGGTGAAGGGACTGGAGCACAAGTCCTGTGGGGAGAGGCTGAGGGAGCTGGGGTTGTTTAGTCTGGAGAAGAGGAGGCTTAGAGGTGACCTCATCACTCTCTATAACTACCTGAAGGGAGGTTATAGCCAGGTGGGGGTTGGTCTCTTCTCCCAGGCAGTCAGCAATAGGACAAGGGGGCACGGGCTTAAGCTCTGCCAGGGGAAATTTAAGTTGGATATTAGAAAAAAATTCTTTACAGAGAGAGTAATCAGGCATTGGAATGGCCTGCCCAGAGAGGTGGTAGATTCACCGTCCCTGGAGGTTTTTAAACTGAGATTGGATGTGGCACTGGGTGCCATGATCTAGTAAACTGACTAGAGTTGGACCAAGGGTTGGACTTGATGATCTCTGAGGTCTTTTCCAACCCAATCAATTCTATGATTCTATGATTCTATGATCTTATACCTGTTTTGCCAGCATTTTTCTCGTATGCTCTTCTAATCAGGGATAACTATGATTTTGAAAACTTTTGGTTATTCATTTTTTTCCTATCCCTGCCTGTATATAACTAGAATTCTTCAAGCTGTATCAGAATATAGTTGGCCTCAGCTGTGTATTTTCTAGTCTGGAATTTGACACCATAATAGGTATTAAATATAAACAATTTTTTTCACTGTAAACTTTTTATTAATTAAATAGGAAAGTAATTATTCATCTGCAGGTGTCAAAAGAATGTCAATCCAAATTATAGAATTGCTATCATATATTCTGGATGAACTATTCTTCTCAAAAGATAACTGTGATTTTTAAAAATAGCTACATGTAATGTTATTTATTTTTTAATGAGATTCAACAATGAACTTTAGACAAACTAAAGTGATATATTTAAGCACTACTTTTAGGTCTCAAATGCTTTTTCTTTCCTTCTCCCTTCTGATACAAAATTTTAACTACAACTCTTTTTTTGGTCTCAAATCAGAAAAAAAAAAGTTTGCAACAGAAGAAAAATTCATGTTCCCTATGAGATCACAAGATAATTAATGCACTTAACAGTATAGGTCACTTAGCAATATAAGGTCATTTCTGCTGTGGACAGGCATAACCTTGCAGATTAAACTCCATAATGAAATGTGTTTTCAAAAGCATTGCAGTGAATTAGGAATGCTTGTGCACTCTTGCACTTAAAAATCTTACCCACCATGTGTACATGATTGGAAAGTAAATTGTAATAAATCTATGGGTTTTTTTTTTATTTTCCTACTCTGCAAAGTAGCGGTAGAGTGAACACTGCACTTGGATCCCTCTAATTTCTGCACCACAAGGAGACAGGAGGTTTTCTGTGGAGGAATGAGACAGCATTCCCCCTGACACAGCAGCACTGTGCTTGCTTCAGGAATCTCAGGACCTTTGCCTTTTTTTGCTGCAAGACAAGTGGACTTCACTCAATTGCTTGTTAATATTGAGGACAGTGTTAATTACTTTCATGGTAAAAATATCGTGGTACCTTCAAAGCCTTCTTTTTGCCCTTTTTTTCTTTTCAGGCGGAGATGGAGAGAACACCTGAAACCACTGGTGCAGGCCAGCTGTTCCTGGTGGAAAGCTTTGCACAGTTTTTCTCCACAGGCTCATATGAGGGAGGAAGGGAGGTAAAACTCAATATTTGGATGTATAACTTTGGCTGCAGAAGTGAATAAATCCAAACCCAAAGGCAGTGAAGATGCCCAGTTTTGCTGTTGTGTGGAAGACAGTTCTACACTCTTCCTTTTCTAAACACATTTAGTTTGGTTTGCTTTTTGCGAACTACTACATTATGTGCTTTCTTGGGTCTCAGCCTCTGAAAAACCCATTTCTTCTGGATTGCTAGAGTGCAAATTCTCAGAATCACTCAGAGGATTCAGCTCCAAAGAAACATCTACAAACAGCTGCTTCCTGCAGCTGGAGCATTTTACAGCACCAGTCCAGACCATCATCTAGTAAAGCACTATTGTGCATGAATAGAGAGTTGATTTCCCTAGCAAAGTTAATGCATTTGGGTGCCTCACTGCATTGGGTCCTATAGTAAATATTGAAATAACAGTCTCTTATTCTTGGTAGGCAGATTTTATAGGTTTGTGTAATTCAGAGAGTTATACATACATACAATGTCAAGGTTGTTGGCTGTACCTGTGATACGGAATTAATCAAATTTGGGTTAGCAATTTGGGGGTGTTTCATTTTGTTGGGTTTTTTCTTCTAAGAGATATTACTTACTAATAAATAGGCAAAAAAAAATACCTGTGGTGTATGGGTATCTTTGAAATGACAGTGAAAAGCATTGCTTAAAATGAGGGTACACTGAGAGCAGCTAAAATTATTTTTAAAATGAAAAACTATGGGGACCTTGTTGAGCACTGTTTCACTCCATTTTTTCCCTCAGACACAAAGAGAGAAATTTGCTGGGATTTTTGTTTGTTTGTTGTTTTGCTATTTAGTTTCTAGAGTTTTGTTTGTTTGTTTCTTTGGATTAGATCATTAAAAGCCTTATTTGCCCCATGAACTGCAGTCATATAAAGATCCCATTGGAAATTCAAAATTTTCAAAAATCAGGAAAAAGGGAGCACCAATATAGTTATTAATAGGCGAGAGAATTCATTATATTTTTCATTAAAGAAATTTATAAACTAGGTTCTGTTTACCAGCACTGCTCTTTGGAAGTGCAGCACCTGCCTTGTTAAATATTCACACTTACTGACTCATTGTTTATAAAATAAGGTGTTCTGAAGATAAGAAGTATTTTTTACAATAAGCAATTCTGTTACAAGACAGAGAAATATAAATCAAGTTATTAGATATCATCTGCATATAGAGACATGAAAAAGACCTCAGAATAAAAAAGCACAAAACTGCTGCAATTTGTAGTTTGGGGAAGCGTATATAAACATCTTCAGGCACCATAAATTGAGATATTTTACCAGAAAACATTAATAACTTTCCCAGTATAATGGGCAAAACACCACACCTACTAGCTGGTTTCCATACAGCATACTTGCTAAAAAATCTCTACTTCTGGTAAGCATGAATATTATGTTTAGACTTGTTAAAAATAATGAAAAAAAGTATAAGGGATGAAGGTACAAGCCAATAAAATAAGAGTCCAGGGGCACCTTTATATCTTCTTATCTTCATACTTTCCACCATATCCTAAAAAAAAAAAAAAAAAAAAAAAGATAATTGCTTAAATGTTTTGCTAAGCCCTACTCACCTCTTATGTGTTTCAATGAGTTTGGTTCATATGGCTCCTCCACAAGCAAATGTATTTTCATACACTTCTCATACCCCTATAGCTTTTTGATTACAACTCATTTCTCGTACTTGACTCCCCTGAAAAAAGAGCTCTGTGTCACTGTGCCTCTCACAAATCAGGTAACAGTGCAATTGAGTTACTTTCCTGATGAGCCCTGTCAAGCCCATTTTTGGAAATGATGTAAAATGAGACATTTCTCCTTCTTTCAGGCAAAGGTATTTTATGTCCAGCTTCATATTATGTTGCATATAAGCTTTTAGGAGTGTACCACTATCCTTTTCCAGCGTACCTTGTACCATATGGGTACATCGAGGCAGACTCTGAGTCTCATTTCGAGAAGAATCAAGTTCAGTGGTGGTCCTTATAGTCATGAAGGTATCCTAAGAGTGATGCACCAAAACTGTGTTATTGTGTTACTGTTTTCTTGGTAATGGAGTTTCTGGCTAGACTGGAATTATCCAGTGTTTCTAGCTTTAGGGAAGTCTTTTTAATGAAACAAGTATATTGGCGGGTAGTAGAACTATTTTGTAGAGGAGGACGTGGTACATTAATACCCTTCTCCAAACTCCCCACATGGGCTGAATTATTAAAACGTGTTCTTCACATTGCTCGCCCTTGCTGGTGATAGAAAATAACATTGTCCAGGTATGTCCTGCCCTCAGTTGCAAAAGATCAAGACTAAAAGAAGAGAATGGGGACCTACAAAGAAAGCCTGGTTGCTCCTCTGTGTCCCTTCAGCTCTGGCCTTAGGTGCACAACGGCCTCTAACAGTGATCACACCACTAAATTACTTATCATTTCTGTGATGGTGAAGCGGTTTTGCTTCAGAGATCTGATAATAAATCATTGTATTTCCATTGTAGTCTCCTTCATTTGTCTTCTCACATAATGGTGAGAAGTGTTGAGCAGTTTTCAAGTTTTGTGGCCTCATCATACCTCAATATGTTCATGACTAGTGACCCAAACCAACTTCA
This sequence comes from Grallaria varia, assembly GCA_013396735.1. Classification (NCBI taxonomy): domain Eukaryota; kingdom Metazoa; phylum Chordata; class Aves; order Passeriformes; family Formicariidae; genus Grallaria; species Grallaria varia. The sequence goes on along the minus strand of VWZG01005577.1, from coordinate 59,182 downwards.
TTGTAGTTCTAAGGCCCATTAGCAATTTCCCCCTATTTAATTACCAAATGCAGCAAACTTTGAATTAGGTAGTTTCTGTATAAAGCATTAAACTGAGGGGACACAAATGTTTAATCAACTCGATTACTCAGTTCTGTATGGTATCTGATGTTTTTCTTTATTGCACACAGCTGAGATCCAGCACATCATACATATGCTAAATTCAAACCCATGTTTAAAGTGCATTGCTGTTCTGCCTTGTGTGTGCAGAAGGGTGATGGAAAACAGGTTCAGAATGAGAAAAAGAGGTATAATTCCCTGTCCTCTGAAATGCTTTCTTGTACAAGTCTTTCTTCCTTTGTACTCAGCCTGAAAAACATGATTGACAGTATTATTTTCTCCCTTCTGCGTTTGGTCTGTCTAATATAGATATTAAACTCTACTGTCAGGACTGTTAATTCTTACATATTAGAACAAGTCGGTTTTCCTCTGCTACACCGAAGAAAAATTTTTAGTGGATAGTTATTTCAATACAGTCAGTCTTATGTTAATTTCTTCACGTGTAGGATAAATCCAAGTCAGCTGGATATTTTTTTTACCTTTAAGATACGACCTGCCTTCCCCAACCAGACATTTTAATATCTTCCTCAGGTACTCATTATCCCTTGTTTTGATTATTGTATTTTTGTTACCTGAGCAAACACGATCATATCCATTCAGAGTGCTGCTGAAAAGAGCACTCTGCCAATCTCCTGTTCGGTCCACAAGGTACACACGTGCATTTGCATTGCCAGCTGTTTCACAGCCAACCTTATCTTACCTGTAGCCTCTTGCTAAATGCACAAATTGCAACTCCACAGGTCTGTAAGTCTTCATTTTGCAACAGGTAGGTTTTAGAAAAGCACCTCTGACTTTCATCTCAAAGCTGCTCCTCGTCCTCAGGAGAAGTAACCTGAAAACATTTGCAGTTACCTCAGTGCTTTCTTTCAGATTTCTCAATAAAACTCTGAATTGCCAAAATCCCTATGAAAACCTCCATAATACGCTGCTGATTTATACTGAGGATGATACTCCATCACAGCCCTGCATTGTGGCTTGTTGTACTCTTGATTTTTCCCATCAGGCAGTTCACTTCTATCATCTCCGGTAATGTAACTTCTCAGAGGCAAAGACCATTTCTGTATTTAATATGGTGGTGGGCTGGTCTGTGATTACAATACATAGTGTTGTTATACCATTAATAATAATAATTTAAAGAAGTCCCCAAACTTATTATTTAAAATAAATCTAGACATAAATATAACAAAATATTTTTATCAAACATCATATATTTATGTGTCTGAGTTTAAATATAGATGTACATATCTTTTATTAAAATAAACACAAACTCATTAATTCTAGGCATTGAAATGTTGCAGAAATAGCCCAAATGTCCAGATCCTATAAAACTTATCTCAAATCCAATAAACTTAAAAACAAGTGAATGCCATTAATAGACCTCTGACTACATAAACAGATCCTGGACATGTAACAATTAAAAGATTTAATCTCCATAAATCTTTTTCTACTGTATTACAATCCTGTGTAGTGAGTCTCTGCCCTATTTTATTCAACTGAAAGTAGTGTTGGTGTATCACTGATTATTTTCTGGGAAAGACTTGAGGACAAGGAGGTCAGACTTGTGTGTTTAAGTAGGCATGTATTCTTTCACTTAGATTTTGACATGTTGTTGAAATGTTCTTAGCTAAACAGGCTGCGAAAAAGCAATTTTTTTTCCTCAGTCTCAAAAAGCACATGAATGAATCAGACTGTTAGTATCAGTTATTTGAAAACAGCAGAGAAAAGTGTATGGGGAGCACCTGTGATGGTCTAAGTCAATTTAGTGGCAAAAGAACTTCTATTGTATCTTCTCTATCTATAATGAGAACATACATACACACAGGTGGGCCAAAGTACCAGAGTACGAGTGTCTGCCCAATAAAGTTGCTATTAATATCTTGCCGAAACATACCTGGTAGCAAAACTCTAAAAATTTTCCTTGTTTGGCAAATGAAACATCTCAGGGTAACTTGAATAATTTATTTAAATTATTTTTTAGTTTTTTAAAAAACAGGAAAGTTTGGGCTCCCTGTCCTGGGTTTCTGTAGCTGAATTTTAGTAATGTGGGGGGTGGGGGTGGGAAAGCTACAGGGATGGCTTCTGTTAGAAGCTGCTAGAAGCTTCCCCTGTACCATGGATCCAAAGATACTTGGCCTCAGGAGGGACATCCAGCTCCTGGCCAGGGCTGAGCCAATTAGAGATCATAGTAATGCCTCTGTGATAACATATTTAAGAATTGGAAGTTGTTGCGCAGAAGAAATTCCAGAGACTGAGAACATGGGATAACAAGGCAGACACCAAGGTCACTGCAGAAGGAGGGGGAAGAGGGACTCCATGGGAGGAGGGAAAGGACTCAGAGCTAAAACCCCTGCAGCCCATGGAGGAGCCTGTGCTGGAGCCAGTGGATGCTTGAAAGGAGGCTGTGACCCTGTGGGAGGCCCAGGATGGAGCAGAGTCCTGCAGGAGACCAGTGGCCATGGAGAGGCAGACCCACACTGGAGCAGGTATTACCCAAGTGAGAGCTGTGGCCCTACGGGCGGGCCCACATTGGTACATCTCATCCATGAAGGACTGTACCACTATTGGGGAGTGACCCTCGGGGATGGACTCAGCTGTGGTTCCCTGTAGGCCGTGGTGAAGACCATGGTGAAGCAGGATGTCCCCCTGCAACCCACGGAGGCCCATCAGGGTGCAGAGACTCGACTGCACCCCATGGAGGAGTAACCCTGAGGGGATGGACTCACACTGCAAGCGGCAGCAGCCCCAGCTGACTGTAACCCCCCATGGACAGAAGGAGGGGTGGGGGGAAAGTATGTGTGTGTTTTAAGAATGTTTTATTTCTCATTCTTTAGCTTTTCTCCTGTTAGTAATAAATTTAGGTATTATCTCACTTTGAGTCTGTTTTTGCCCGTAAAGGTAATAAGTAAATGATCTCTCTCCCAGCTCTTATCTTTACCTCTCTCCTCTGCCTAGTTGCAGAAAGGATTTAGTGAATCTCTGGAATCTGACCAGGGTCAACCCATTACACTCCCCACAGTCAAGTCCCCTATGAGATCCTAGATACAGCTAGATCTCATGCTTCTCCAGAGTCATGACTTGCTTAATGCTTTGGGCAAAGGCTGGTCCGAGAAAAGTTCACATTGCATTATGGAAAGTCCCCCAAAGGAACTTAGCCTTGGGGGAAAAAGGCTGAACTCCTATTCCCATGAGCATTCACAGAGAAGTGCTGTTTCATGATTTATTGAACAATTTAAAAATAAAACAATTTAACCTCTTTCAGCACAACAAAAAGCACTCTTGCACTTGTTATTGCAGATTTTCCAGCAGATTTTTCCTGGGTGGAGGTATAGAGATATAACTGAGATACAACCCTGTGCAAGTAAGATTGATGGACATGAAACTGTCTGGTCCTCTCATAGAGCAACTGTACTCTGCACTTAGCTGTGGTGTGGGCCTGTCCTGCATTACAGCACATATGAATGAGGTGGAGGAAAGACAGGTTTATCACAAGTTCCTCACTATGAAAGAGACATGTAGCTAATGCTTAGAGATAGATTGAAGTAGCAGAGCAGGCCCAGAATGATGCTTTTCCTTCCAGATTAGCAAAAAATGCTGTGCAACTATAGTTCTAAGCCAGAGACTGTGACTCTATAATTTTTCAGTTGAGCTATCCTTTCATCAGTGTCCCAGACTTTATTTTGAAGCCATTTATATTTTTGAATGCTACAACATCGTGGGGCAAAAAATAATCATGGTGTAGCTATAATTTGAATGGAAAATTGCTTCCTTAATTTTCTATCTCTTTTGTTGTCTCTATACGTAAAGGTCTGGGAAGCAAAGATCTTTTATGCCCCGTAGCTGTGATTAACTTCTTCTGCAAAGCAAGAATAGAGTAGGGGCAGTAGAGCCGAAGAATGCTTGCTGGATTTCTGATGGAAATGTGTTATCTGTGGGATCCCCATTAAACATTTGCCTAAAAGTTCTTTTCTGTTCCTAAGGAAAACTTTGGATTGAGATTTAAGTCTGCATAAATAAACAAAGGCATTCAAAGTGGTCAGTTATGGGAATGACAGAGGAAGACAGTTTCTAGCGCTCTCACACAAGAAGGTGCCATCACACAGCCTGGGAAGCAAGTTTGCAAAAAAATGCTACAACTCTCAGCCTTCAAAACATTCCTAGTGTGACTGCAGAAATGCCAGTAGCACAAATTGCAAGTATTCTGTGTCTAAATACAAAGAGGAGAATATCAAAGTCTGTGATTTTTGAAGGGAACATCAATTAAAATGTGTTTCTCACCTAGCTTGCTCTTTACTTGTATGCAATGGATAAAAGGGAGGCCACACAAGGAGACATTGTGTGGAAGGCATATGGGGTAAATCCAGGGTGCTGGTGAGTTTTAGGAAGCCACCTGAGTTTTAGTGAGGAACCTGGACTAGTGGAAGGTGTCCCTGCCCATGGTAGGGGATTTGGAACTAGATGATCTTTAAGGTCCCTTTCAATCCAAACCATTCTATGATTCTCTGATTAGTGGGACTTCTGAAACCATAATATTGGTGTGCAGCCTGCGAATTGCCCCGGCTCTGGTAATTCCATAAATCCAGAGGACGCTCACTGCCTTTCCTCACCCTGCTGCTGACCCCAGCGTTTCCATGGGGATCTGTCACTGCAGCCACGTTCATCAGAGTTGGAGGCAGGCTCCCGTCCAGCTCCACACAACTGTGGCTTGTGACTGCCCAGATGTGGCACTGGGCCAGCTCCAAATAAAATGTGAACCTCGCGTGGAGGATGCAAACTGCTCTTAATTCCAAACCCGAGATGCTCCAGGGGAGTTTGAAATTAAGCAAAACACATCTGCCCATCCCTCATTATTGTTGTTGTTATTATTGTTATAATCTTTCGTGACACTGATCCACATTTTTGTTCCACATTGTGAGTATGTGAGAGACTGGAAATAGTCATTAAAATGCAATAATGTTTAAAATTCTAGCACATTAACAGTGACATTTTGCCTTCTAAACAATCTCAGGTAATGAAGGTCAATACAAGCAAACAGTCTGTCTATGGTCCTTCGTTAGAGGCTTTCTGTGCTTGGACTTCACAGCAGGGGACTGCCAGGCAGCGTTTTCCTCTGTGCGGCTTCTCTCCAAGTGCTTGCTGCAGCTGGCTTCAGCATATGGTAGAATATGAAGATATTTTCTGGGGTCCACTGCCTCAATCACTGTTTAATGATTAATTACTGCAGGCTGGTGTCAGGGTGAGATGTTCAAGGCTTCAGGCAAAAGTCTTAACTATAGAAAATGACAGCAGGCGGGATTTTGCAAAAATGAGTAACTTTGCACTGCAAGTTCTAATGATTTGCTCTCCCTTTTCATCCATTTGTAAACAGCAAGATGGTAAAAGACTGAAACTATCAGGCAGCAAATGCCAACGATAACAAGAAATTGTTCCCAGAGAGAGTCTTAGGATGCTAAAACTTGATCTCTTGGAACAAAGTGGGGACTTCTGGACTACCTTCCCTCAGACCATCTCCAAGCAGGAATGAACTCAGCCTCCAAACACTAGGACAAAGAAGGTGAGCACTCTCAGAGACAGTGAGACTGACGCACTGTGAGGGTGAGGAACTGAACCTGGAACTGTGGCTGTTGGTCTGGAGGTCATGCTGCTTTCTGGGCCCAGTCTGGATACAGGATAAGCCCTGCAGGGAGCTCCTGGGAAGCCCACAGCCACTCGTTGGGCACAGAAGTGCAATATCCCCATCACCACAGACATCTGGGGTTATGATAAGGAAGGTGGGAAATAGTCCTTTGGTCTACGAGGACATCGGGGGAGTTTCAAAGCTGCCTCTCCCTTACCCTGTGGTCCCACACTGTGCACAGCCCCATCGAAGGACAGACTGTGGCCCCGTGAGCCTCAACCTCGTGATCAGCAACCCTCCCATCCAGTTACATCAGCTTCAAATTGATATAATGAGCACATAAGGGATCAAAGCTGTTTAAAGGTTTTTGTTCAGTTCAATTAGAAATACATCTTAAAACCTATTAATTTGCTTGCCTGACTCTTTATGTGTATAAAACTATCCATAAAGATACAATTATCTCCCACCTACAAAGATAAGAATTGTATGTGTGCTTTAATAAAGCCTAGGTTAATTTTCTTCAGATTGCCCTTCATCAGAAATGCAAAATGAGTGTAAATGATACAATTCACATTTAGTATCATGTTGCAACTGCTTTGTGCTTGTGCCAGTGAGTCTACAGAGCAACAGAGAATTAGATCTTTCATCTCAAGTGCCTTTGTCTTTGATAAAAGTATCAAAAAGAACTTACTTTGAAGATGGAGCATTTCATGGCATTTAGCTTGGGATTCCATCTTATGCAGAGCCATTACAGAAGCCAAAATCTCACCATCTCCTTTCAAGTACATGTAGAACTGATTAGCACTGGAAATGCTTTTGGTGATTCGGTGAATTTACTATTCTTTCCGAGGGAAAAACAGTATCTGATATTGCTGGCTGTTGAAAGCAAAAAAAAGTTTACACATTTGGACAAGAGAAGCAAAAGAAATAACTTCCCTTTCTTCTGCAAACATATCAAATAATTTCTAATGAAGTAAAAAAAAGAAAATCTTGTAAAGTATACTTGTGGCAGAAAAGGTTATTTTTCAAGGAAAGAAAATTGTCTCACTTTAAATGAATTTACTGCCTTACAAAGGTATTTTATTTTCATGAATTAAATAAATTTTTCACAGTGCGTAACAAAATTCTTTTCTGTCCCTCCAGGTTACAAAATATGAAGAAGATTCAGTTGTCTATTAATAAAAAACTAATTTTAGCTGCATACAATCTTTAGTCCTTTTATTATCATGGAAAGAGAGTGATGCTAAGTGAGAAGCAGCAGAGAATTAATGGGCAGGTTACCCAGCTTGTACAAGTCACAATAAAACGCAACATTATTTGTCAGGTTCTTAATGTAATATTAACTGGTGATGAGTGAACCACAAAAGGTTGAGAGACTGTTTGAATAATCACCGGAATCGTAGATACTTACTTGAAATTTGTCTGAATGTCTAAACACTGTAGAGTTGGGATTAACTTAGTGCAGCTCTCTAGGTAAAAAAGGGTGACCAAAAATGTCACAATTAGGAAATGAGACTTTTGGTTTTTCCACGAGAACTGGAATTATTGTAGAAATAGCACTACTTCACTCTTGTTTCTTCTAATAAAAAGCAATAAGAAGACCCCAGAATAAAGTTATTCAACCTCTTAAAATCTCAAAAAACCCATGAACTTTTAGCAAGTACTGAAATATTAGTCTGAATTAGTCCACATACATTTAATTTTAGGAGTAATATGAGTTCTTGATGAATTAATAAAGCCAATAGTAACCAGATGCTTTTTATTTTCTAATCATCACCAAAAGAAAACTTGTTATGCAGATGGAATATTTTAATCCAAAATAAGTTTTATGATCTTAAACACTTTGAAAAAAACTAAGAAACAAATCCTAGGTGCAACTTCAATCCCCATGAGACACAGAGACACAACCTGCAGAGAAACATCTGAACCTTTGGTGTCATGAAGCACCATCCCTCCTATGATGAGCGGAGCCAGGAAGTGACCAATAGCACCATCTGACATGAGATGCCTTCCAGGATCTCTGGAGGGGCAGCCTGTGCCCACTGGCTGCAGCCAGATAACCTGGTCAGAGTGGGGCAAGTCACTTCAGAACCAGATGCCAAAGGGACAAGAAGCCATTTCCTTTAATAACAAATTTGTGCTCTTGTTGCTGTCTGAGGATAGGGTTTCATTTGTCAGGGGTGGGAGGAGAGGGATAAAGTAGCCTGTAGCCCCCAGCACACCACAGTGCTGTGAATTTATTCACAAGATATTCTATCGGCCCAAAACCAACATGGAGCTGCTGACTGTGGCAGTGACATGAGAATAAAACGATGTGTAAATAACTTTCAAGATGAGGCTCTCATTATTAATGCAGACAGTTCCAAAGGCAAAAGCAAACAGTATTTGGCAGCAGGAACTTTTAATGAGAATGTCATTAAGGAATTCAGTCTACAGACCACAAAGTGGTGCACAGCAGGCCCCGCTGACTTCTCTGCATCTCTTACCTTTGGCATCCATTAAACATAAAGAAGATACTTTGGGGCCCCACATGAAGAGCCCTACTTGCAGGAAATCACAGATTTGCCAGAATGTTAGTATCAGCTTCTGGCAAATTGTGACCATGGGTGAATTATTTCTTGGATACCACCTTTACTCATGTTCTGTGAAACTGCAGGAAAAGCAAGACCCATATGGAGTCAACATCCACCATAAAGAGGGTGGGAGGAGTTTGTCTAGAAAGTACAGTCCAGATGGAGTTTTGGTAGAGAACTGAAAGGCCAGAGCATTCAGGCTTAGCAAGCTTGTTGTCACACTGCGAAGTATACAGGTCTAGCCAGGAGCAAAATCTGTGCCCTTGCTATCTAACATTTGTAACTCCACCTGCTGCCACCTGGAAGTTCCTAATACATCAAAAGAAGGACAGAAATCAAAACAGAGATGAACAAGGAGTATACAAAAGAATCCTAAACTGAAGTTGCTGTTATTTTAGGTTGGCAGAGCTCATGATTAGCATCATCAGACGCTATTCAGGTTTATGTCAGGCCAGCCTTAAATCTTCAAGAAAAAATTAAAGAGAAACTCAAACATTAATCATCTTTCTTTAAAAATAAAATAAAAATTATTAACATGCTATTGCAATTGCATTATTGTCATTATCTTGTACTTTAGCTTCTCCACTCCAGAAATAATCTAATATCATTTTAGACTACCTAGGAGTGCTTCCCGTTACCTATCTGCCATTTCATAAGAGTGCATGACTCTCAGAGGCGTCGTGACACATCTACTAGCGTGTGATGATATCCAGAATCTGCTAGGATGTCTGATAGGTTGGTTTCCAGGTGACTGTATGCGTTTAGAAACAAAAGGCCAAGAGCATGATTTTTCTGAGAATAAAACTCCCCGGTAGCCTACAAATGATAGAAAATCTGAAAAGATTTAGGTGAACCCTGGATTTTTGGATGCCACCCTATGAAAGAATATATGCAAGATCTCTGATCTCGTTTAGTTGAGCTGGCATATTTATATCCCAAATTTTATGAGGCTTGAGCTTTCAGAGTTGGGGTGTTATGATGAGTTAACACCACTGCTTAGATTGTTCACCAGCCAAATAGCAAAATTTCTTAATGTCATTTTATGGGACTTATAAGACATTAAACTAAATATGATTGCTGCTCCATAAAACAGAACAGTTTTCCATATACTGTATGTATGCAAATACAACATCCTATCTCAGCCTTCAGTGCCCATAATAAGTTATCCTTAGAGTTTAGACTGAATAACTATTATTGGTTTACATGCCCCTATATCTTTGTATTTCACACAATGAATAAAGAGGGAAGCTTTTGGAAAAGTAGGAGTGATGCCTTATGTTCCTGACCATGAAGCTGAGAAGTTTTTCTCTTTCAGCAAGAGAGGTACATTTGTCCAGTTGAAACACATTTTCAAAATGCAGAATGGGTGGATTTTCACAGCCAGGCAGGTGGGATATTCAATGAACGGCAAATTTCTTTTAAAATCCACTGTCATGTGAGGCCAAACACATAAATCCATGGACAAGGTAACCAAGGTATCTAGAATCAATAGATCATACTACTAAAAAGAGCATCAGGTGAAAGTGTAAACACATATGGTTTAAAAAAAAACCACCCTTTCTGCCAGGAATGAGAAGAATGGTTTTTATCATAATTATCTACTCTAGAAATTTTGCGTCAAAGCATACCGTTCACTCTTGCACAGAAAATTTTGAACAGAACAGTTCTGTTTCTACAAATACTTTCATCGTGTATCCTACAATGGTGGGGTGAGGGGTGGGATGGGGAGTGGTACACAATGGCCCTTAACACAGGGCCATTACTGAAGTCCTATATTTGATGTTAGATATTGAGCATAAAATAATTGTTATTGTTTTCCAGTGAGTTCTGATTTGGAATTCACTGAATCTGGAGCATTCACCAAATAATGCCTGAGCACAGTATTATGATTCTGAGGGCAGAAAGACGCATGAGGTTTCTAAAAGGTGGGATTTTGAATGAAAGAGGAAATGGATCACCAATTTATGAAATCACCAGCATATGAAAATCACCAATTAATGAATGCATAAGTTAGATAAATTCTGAAAAAAGTCATGTATGCTAGTCAAAGTAATAATTCATACAACTACTAATCTTGGCAGCATTACAAAGGTAACATTTTTACAAGGTTAAGCTGTCTTTGCACTTTCCTTTTATGTATTAGGTGCAAACAGACATTTCTTCCATATCAGGCATATAAGTCTTTTTTTCCCTTACTTAAAAAAATACCTCAAATTATGACAAATGTAAGGAAAAAATCCTCTCCGTTCTATTTTATTACTCCACATCACAGAAGAAATATCTGATATTAAACCAACTAAGTATTGTTCCACATCCTGTCTTCTTTAGCTTCTCTGTCTGAAATCAAATGGTCTTAGGCTGGTAGCACTGTTTAGTCATCAGATGCATCTGTAAGTCTGTCTTTGAAGTTAAACTATTAGTGATTCAGAGTACAACATGCAAAAACTGACACTTGAAGAGACTGCTTACAACAGCTCCATTAGCTTGTAGAAGTGACATTGAATTGACCAGGCTCAACAAAATGTATCTGCAAATTCAAAAAAAGGTGTTACTGATTGCCTTCCTTGGATACCCTCAGAGATATTTACAGAGGATGATGCCTAATAATAATATAATAGAAGAAACAAAACAGAAGAAACAGAGCAGAAGAGGGAGCTCAGAAAATATGACACAGGTTTGTGTGGGGTTTGTTTCTTTTTTGCACAGAAGCTTCAGGTTCAAATTTAGCCTGGGTGTCATTACCCCAATTGAAATGGTCTGGAACACTGAGTATTCTTCCTAGATGTTATAAATATCTATCTTTATCAACAGTCTTTGAAATTATTAGCAAGGCAACTTTGTGCATAACCCTGTGAGAAAGAAGACAATTTGCCGTATATGTGTCATCTCTTTTACATTAATTTGCTACAACTGTTTAGCTGTTCTTTAAGACTCACTCTAATTTGGTTGTTTATTGGGGTTTTTTCTCATTAGCCTGAGAATAGAATCACACATGCTGGAGAACTTTGTATGGAAAACTAGAGATGCATCAGTAAAACTGCCGTTAAACTTAGAGGAGGCTGTCCCTATATATAAAAATTAGGCAAATCTGAGCATAGGTGTCATAAAATTCATTCCACATCTTCTTTATGCATTAGTATAAAAGTTCAAATCTTTGATTCAGTTCTTTTCAGTGGTAGTGGCAGCTATTGCTGCAAGAAAATTAATAGGGCTATCTCACCAGCTTCAGTAGGAACGGGCTCAGTCCCTAAACTCACTCCCTAAAGCTCTGCTGAAACATAAATGTCACTGTTTTGAGGGAATACTCAATATATTTTGTTCTCTGAGGTACATCAGTCTCTGAAGCTGCTTCAGTGAAAGTTGATAGAAACTCAGGAGAAGTCAGTTGATACTTCCTGAATATCTTCAATGAGAAAAAACCCCAAAAGGCATTTTACCTTCCCCCACTTCTGTCACACTGTCTTTTGGCTAGTTTCTATGAAATATATGCTGTGCTTACTGCACAGCTGTCTGAAATCAGCAGTTTAACTGGTGTAAGAAATCTGGATTAGGTGTTTCTCAAGATACTGCCCCTGGGTTGGAGGTTTCAGTATGCAGGGTTATGGTAATTTTGGGTCCTTTTTAACGAGATTCCCAAAGGACTGCAGCATTGCAGCTCAAATTTTAGTAGATACAAGAACCCAGATTTCATTAATTCTTAATCTTAACAGTAGTCATTAAGATCACTTGCTTCACAGATCTTAAAAGTCAGGTAGAAATAAGGATTTTTCAATGCAAATCACATAAAGAGATGCTGAGCCCTCAAAGCAGTGTTCTACTACATCTGTGCCATTGATACATGACCAAATTATAAACAATCTATATTACATATGTGAACCTTATTTTTTTTTTATTCAATTATTTGTTTTCACATTAACAGGATTCAAGCATCTTGTGTCTGTTCTACCTTACTACCTTAAAAAACCTTTTCATTTTCTCCCCTTTTTATAAACTATTTGTCTCAGCTCTTTGTTCTAAAATGAGAGTAAATGTTTTGCTTTATAATCTTACTTTCTTAACTAAATAAAAGTTGTTGCGTAAAGTTTTAATATAATTTTAAAATATGTCCTTGTAGAAGTTGCCATAAATGTCGACATTTTCAGCAGCATGAATTTATGATGACACTGAATTTTTACAGCACTATAAAAGTCCATAGTCATGATGACACCTACAGCTGCCTTTTCACTAAAATATAAGAAACTATATTAAGACATAGAGTTCAACATTTCTGTGGACCTCAAGGAAGAAACTGTATACACTTACGAGTGCCCTCAGCAGTATCAAGATGGAATTGAGGTAGCATCCCATGATTACTTAGCTAATAAATATTTTGATAGTTAGATGAAAATCAGAGGAGGGTTCTTTTGTTCCTCCTTAGTTTTTATTTTCTTCCATTTATCAGGGCAAAAATTGTACTTACGGGCCTTGAAAATCAGCTTGAATTGGGGCATTATTCTGCGAGGTAAAGGTTGCCTAGCTACCTGCTTCCTACCCCACAGCTGCATCATTGATTTTCTCAGGAGAATGGACTATTTGCACAGGTAAGGGTGTGGACCCTCATGAAGGTACACGGATATGGTCCAGCTTCACAGAGGACAAAAATGCAACTGCGTTATGCATTACCCTAATATCCAGCTATGGACACTGCAGCACGGCATCTCAGCAACGCATCAGTGTGCTTTGGGGTACAAAGCCTCTCCCTCTGGCTTGGTTCCGAGTGGAAGGAAAACAATTTCCCTGGGCTGGAACCAATAACATATGTTCCTAACAAATCTGTGATTTGTGTTACTGAGAGACCAACACCCTCAGCTGATGAACTCCATCCACTCTAGCCAGTAAGGTGACTTCTGGGGGTCCCAGCTTAAATGCCTCCATAAAAACACACGCAGGACCGGGAGAAGGCAAGAGGAGTTAGAGAGGTGCACGGGCCTGCAGGGCTGTGATCTTATGGGCTTCCCAGAGGTGCGGTGGGATGGCTTCTGTGGCTGGAGTGTTGGAAAGATTCTGTAGGAAGGACAGGCAGGGGACATGAGGAGGGTTTGTCACCCTCTAAGCCAATGACACTCCACTTGGGGATGGATGAGGGGCCAACCGAGAGCTTAAGGGTCAAGATTAAAAGGAGAACATGCTCTCATGAAACCCCACCTGGAGTGCTGCATTCAGCTCTGGGGCTCCCAACACAGAAAGGACTTGGACCTGTTGGAATGAGTGCAGACGATGATGATCAGAGGGGTGGAGCACCTCTCCTATGAAGACAGGCTTCTCTTAAAGAAGTTTATTCCAACTGAAAAAAGAGAAGGCCCTGGGGAAACCTTGTGGCACCTTCCAGAACCTAAAGGACGCTTACAAGAGAGTTGCAGAGCAATTTTGTGCGAGTGCATGTAGTGACAGAGCAAGGAGGAATGTCTTTAAACTGAAAGAGGGTAGATTTAGATCAGCTATCAGGAAGAAATCCTTCACTGTGAGGGTGGTGAGGCCCTGGCACAGGTTGCCCAGAGAAGCTATGGATGCCCCAGCCCTGAAACTGTTCAAGGCCAGGTTGGATAGGGATTTGAACAACCTGGTCTAGTGGAAGGTGCTTCTGTCCATGGAAAGAGGGATGGAAATATGTGACCTTTAAGGTCCCTTCCAACCCAAACCATTCTATGATTCTATGATTACTATGTTGTGAATCCACCCTTAAGTCCAGATGTAGCCAGAGCACCTGGTTTTCATTTTGCAAACCAATAAAAAGTACTGCAGAGACACCAGAAATCTCTGAATATTCTGTAACTGAAAGGAGAAGGATGCACTTCTACATGGTATTTCAGTAAATATGTACATAAATATGAAATTAAATCCATGAAAAATTATGTACCATAAATTCATATAACTTGAGCAGATGAGTATGACTCGTATTGTGTAAAAGCAACAGAAACCTCAGCAAAAGCATTGGTGTACTGAAGGTGGTACTTGTATATGTTGAAGTCCCAGATCATGGAAAGTTTTGATTAAGGGAAGTCTTTAAGATCTGCTTCATTGATACCGATACTTAATTTCAATGAAATACTTCAGATTCAATGGGCAAACAATGTCAGTGGATAAATCATTTCCTGATTATGACAATAGTACAACTGTGGACCAAACTCTTCCCTCAGTGCACACTCAACATTTCCATTGAATTAAATATGTGTTACATGTACATAGGGACTGAGGCAGTCTGTTTTAATTAGTGTGAAAATGTCAAGTCCCTGTGTACAGTGCAAGCCTAAAACACCAAGACAGTTAACCCTTTCATTGCTATTGGACATTGTATACCAGTCAAGTTAGAAAATCTCAGAGGGATCAAATGAGTGTAAAATGACCCATCATTTCTATTGGAAAATTACTAGGAAAATAGGTGGGGAAAAAAATCCTAACAAATGCTTAAGCAAACAAAGCAATGCCTTCTCAAGCTGCCCATCAAATGCATTGTTATGCAAGTGGTCAGATATTCAGTATCAGTGAGTACTTGTTAGTTTTCATTGATCTGGAAAAACCAAATTGCTTAGGGATGTCTATGGGAGAAAAAAAAAAAGAGACAAAAAAAAAAAAAAAAAAAAAAAAAAAGGAAATAATGTATGAGGCTTGTCCAAGAATGCCATTGACTTCAACATCTAAACATTTTACTGAAAACTGAACCTACATATCACAAATAAATAAATACTTGGTTGACCTGAAGCCTAGTTGTTTTTTTTTTCTAATCAGACACTTAAGAGACAAAATCTAAGGTCTCAATTTTTGAATAAAATTGACATGCATGAAAAATTGTTTCCATTTCACAGTGTGACTACTCCGCAGTGTTATTAGATGCCTGGTCTAGAAACACTTGATATATTTTTTTCTTAGAGGAGTAAACTCATACTTTGTTAGCACCACACCTACAGCAGTAGGAGCCCTATGGAGGTTATCTGCTCTGTGGCTCTGCTTTTTCTAGAGACTATCACTGTCTTAAAGCTGCACCCCTTTGACAGCTGTCAGAAGTCTTAGCAGAAGTTCTTCTTGACTTGAACCTTCTTAGCTTAAGACACTTTTGAGTGTGTCATGAAAAACTCAAAAAGTACAGCTCCAGCTACAAGAGGAGCTTATCCTCAATTTTGATACAGTTCTTCTGCATCAGGAAATTTTAGGTGGAGTTACATACTACTAATTCCAACACACAGCCAGATAAGTGTAGAAGGAGGATCATTTAATATTCTACGGCTTAATTTGTGGCTTTCAGAATTAGCTCCAAAGTATGATAATACAGACAGGTATTTTCAAAAAGTTTCTCTAGGATTCAGGATCAGTCCCCTCTGCTAATTAAAGCCTATCACATCATCTGGGCCAAAGGAGTAATGAGCATATGAGCTGCAAGAATGGTACAGAAAATCATAGATGGGATACAGTAATACCTGGAACAATCCCAGCACCAGCAACCAGCCTTTCCACTTGGATGCTCAGCCTCGCATGCATCCCCTGCCTCCGTGCAAAGAAGCTCCAGAAGAACAGCTCCAATGTATTTAGGGCCTTGTGCCACTCAGCCATGAGAAGACATGATCATTAGTAAAAGAATAATTGGGCTACTTCATGGTCTCTGAGGAACTGTGTATATTCATGTATCTGTAGCTAACATTTACATATAAAGAATTTCAAATTAACACATTCCATTGGCAAAAAAAAAAAAAAAAAAAGAAAATAAGAGTACGTGATGCAGAGTTCCTCCATTCTGTTATTTTTGTCTTGAATCAAACAATTATATTCAGATAGCATAATTAAAATTACAAACCTTTTAATCACAGCACAAGTTAGTAAGATATGGACAGACATAATTACATTGCAAAAATTGTCTAGGCTCTGCTAACTCCAATATTAAGATATTTCATGGGAAAAAGCAAAAAACATTGTCACATTATTTCTCCAATTCATTAATAAGCATGTTTTTTGCACATTATTCTTCATGGTGTATTAACTTATGACAGGGGTCAGGGCTACATTAAATTATAGGATAAATTATTGTAGCTAGCAGTGCTATTTGACAGCCTCTTAGGTATCTGCTGCTCTTAAACTTGTTCTCTATAGAATTATTTTTTAACAGCACAATAAAAAAGCCTTAAATAATAATGCATTTTACCGTGATTCCTACCTTTTGTTACACTTCTACACACAGAGCATGTGGTGACCAAAGAGAACTATAAGAATAAATGATAAGAGATCAGCTCAAATTTAAATTTATAGACTTTGAATATCTACAATACAAAGCACAAGTTTGTCCTTCCTTCCACTACTTTCAGGTAGCATCTGACCTCAGTTTCTTCAAATTCAGGGCAGTTTGAGAAGAGTAAAACTCTGGTCCAGATTCTTGAACTTCAGTGCCTCATTTGAAAACTTCAAAATGGATTAAATCTTTTCTTCCAAAAGAGTGTGCTGCAATATTCAAGGAAAGATGAGATCTACCAGCAGGTACCCCATATATTCATGTGTTCTATAAGGGTATTTTGCTGTTATATATTTATGCTTGCATCATTATCTGTATCTTTACACTCACCATGACCTCTTTGTCATCCCCACCCCTGTGAGCAGTAGACCCTGTCCTCTTTTTTACTGCCTTTTGCTTACTGCAATCTCAGCTGGATGTGGAGACAGTCCTTTGCCATG
Source organism: Grallaria varia (assembly GCA_013396735.1). Taxonomy (NCBI): domain Eukaryota; kingdom Metazoa; phylum Chordata; class Aves; order Passeriformes; family Formicariidae; genus Grallaria; species Grallaria varia. The sequence goes on along the minus strand of VWZG01005577.1, from coordinate 42,202 downwards.
TACTGCACATGGAACCATCTCCCTGAAATTCTTTCCTTCCCTTCCTACCAGTACATTTTGTTTAAGTCTTAATGTCACTTGTTCCCATTGTACCTCTGTCTCTAGGATTCCATTTCACTACTGAAACTGGTTTCTGTGTTGCCTTTCATGCCTCTTTGTATACAATATGTTCCCCGAATAAACAGCCTACTAACTCATGTCCCTTTTAAAGCCAAAGCCCAAAGTTATTGTAGCCATTATGGCTAATTGCTTATGATATCTTTCTTTTTCTTCTATTTATTGTGTTTTATTTGTTGCTGATTGCCTCAACTCATGGTTTTGTTTTGGGTTGTTTTTTTAAATCTTGACGGTATCTAAATTTCTATGTCTTCCATGTGAACAGATAACTATCAGTCTCAAGAGGCACCTTTGGCAGCAACTGCTATTCAAAATTTAAGAATTATTAATAATCATAACAAAGACAAGGATAACTGTGGAGACTGTGAGTTTCTGCAAAAAACAAGGTGCAACACAGTTAGGGAAGAACCACATCCCAAAATTCTATGTGAAAATAAACTTTGGAAAAATGACTTTTCAAAAAGAGGTGAAACTATTCAAAAAGACCCTGAAGTCAAGAATGAGAAAAAAATCCTTGAACTTAACCATGACACTTGTTTAAGTGCAATATGAAGCTACTGAAGGCATAAATGCCTCTAAACAACAACAAAAAATAAACAGAAATGTGAACAATACAGTGTAGTTAACTAACGAAGCTCAGGAGGTCACTGGAGCCATGTAGGCACCCTTCAGGCAGTGGAAACCGAGCCAATGAATCTTCCAGCAAGTGTGCCTTTCTTAAGTACTTGCACTTTTTATTCAGTAATCATACCAGGTTTCAAGACTGCAGTAGAGGTTTTTTCATTGTTAAAATACAGTCCAGTGTTAGAAATACAGCGGTTGACAAAATGCAGGCGTGACTGGGATAAATATTTTGCAAGTATTCTACTCCACTGCACAAATGTGCCTTAAACTAAATTTGACAATAAAGCAGTTTAACCTCAATGGCCCATCCCATCTGACCTTTCTATGGATCTCTCTAACACACACAAAACCAAGATGAAATTAAATCCGGCTAAGTACAAACTTTAGCTCTTAAGAAAGAGAAACCAAATACACAGCTACAAAATGAGAGATGACTCCTAAAGCATCAATATAGAAATGTATTACAACATGTCAACTACTTGCAGCAGGAGAGGGGTAAATCTCATTCTGAAAGGTGCTGGAAGGAATGTTTTATGTAAGAGACAGGAATCCATTGTCCCACTCTTTTCAAAGTCCTGTTGCCAGCTGGCTGCCAGACTTTACCAAAGGTGTGGGTTAGCTGGAGACACTGTCAAGTAGAACAACAAGAACAACAAAAAGGGGGAAGGTTTAAGAAACTACTTATTGTGTGCGTAGGAAAATAAAGGTTAAGATGGGACACTACCATGACTATGCAGATGAAGGTGATCCATTGTTTATTTTCCTATTGTGGGAGACAGAGAAAGAAATGGGTACTGTCCAGACATAGCTTCTTATTCAGAGGATAAGACATAGATGGCAACTCTTCCATGGAAAATACAGCTGGTCGATTAAGCAATGCCAAAGTCACTCTGCTAGTCTACAATTAGCAAAGGTTTCTTGGTTTATAAGTGAACTGAACTTCAGGAATCTGGGGTATCACATTCCCTGAAGACCAATCAAAGGGAAGAATTGGAAATAACACAGAAACAAGCCAACTGCAAAGGGCAGTCTCTGAAAGTGAAGTAAAGCAGCTCTCAGGCATGGGTGCCCTATCCAAAACCAGCTGTGATTGCTGTCCCACGAATAACCTTGTCTCTGAAAACATGTAATTTTGTTATTTTCTGTTCCTAGGAGATCAGGGAGTTGGGTATGGGAGTGATTTCTGCATGACAATCTGTAATGCAGATTACCTCAAATTGTACTTTGCATCTGGCAAAAGTTCAGCAAACAAGGGACATTTTGAGATAGAGGTTTCTACATAATCTCAGATTTTGATTGCCAATTCCACACAGCATCATGAAGGTTACAGCCTGTTTTCCAAATTGTTATTGAGGGTTACTTCGCAAGGGCACCGGTGTCTAGACCCTCTTTGCTGGACAAATAGATGTGAGCAAAAATTAGTAATTGTGTATTGAAGTGCACATGAAAATTCACAATTAGCAGTACAAAGAACACTGACTGATTTACAGTAGTAATACAGCATTAGTTATGAAGCCAGAAAATGTCTTATTATGCCTCTACTAGAAATTAATCCCCAATATGCAAGGGGCACTTCCCTCTTGCAAAGCCAGTGCTTGGTGGATGTGAAGGAAGTTGTCCTGGTTTTGCTTAGACACAGTGGAGAGTAGAAAAGCTAAAATCTGTGTACAGATCTTGAAAAGTCTTTAAGCTCAGAAATCAGATTTTGTTTCACACTAGTCTTTGATCTTATTGGAAACAGTACCTATTATTGGAAAAAAACAGAAAATTGTGGGAGTAGGAAGAGGTAAATTTATTCTGAATGGGGAGAAGATCTACGCGCTTGCAAAGTTACTGTAAACTATTCCAAGTATCAATGGAGAAACCTTGTAATGCCTTGAACCAGACTTAAGACCGTTTCAGGACACAACACAGCTTGTCATTTCTGCAAGCCAAATATTTCTCTCTGTGATGTTAGGCCTGGCCTACTCAAAGTTGCATTCATGTAATTAAAAGCACATCTTAAAATCTATTTAGCAAGCCCATGCAAACCCTATGTGGGCACCTTTTATTTCAGACTTGCATTAATTTATCTTAAGTGAATTCCTTCCTGACTTAGGCTAAATCAATATAAGCCAGGGCAAAATCAATTTAGGAGTGTCCAAACAAGTGTTCACAATAGTTGAACAAAATCGATGTATAAAGCGATTCAAATTACATTAGTGTGACTTTTGTTTGAATACAAGCTTGGCTTAACTAATTTCCTCAAACTAGATTTTTTATAAAACCAATCAAAATGGAAAATATGGAATTTCTTTTGGATCCAAGCTTATTTGTGTTGCAGAAATAATCATCTTAAAAAAATCTATGGCATTTGAGAAAAAATTCTGAAAAGGATTAGAAGTACTGTTACCAGTTTGGTTATCAGAAATTTGTCTTACTCATTTATTTATGCACCTATGAGTTCAGTGAAATGCCAATAACTGGGAAAATACGCAGGAAATAAGACATTTTCTGGGTACACATTCTTAAAACTACTGTTTTGTGGGTTAGACTGAAGAGCAAAACAGTTCCTTGAACTCTATTTTTCATTTCTCAAATGTTTTGCAAACCTGACATTTTTTTGAGATCCAGTGGGCAGGAATTGTTCTATATGTGTTTGGAAATACTAGGCTGGTATTTGTGGGGGGGAAAAAAAAAAAAAAGACAAAAAACCCCCAAAAAACGAAAAACACAGCAATACAAAGAAAAGAGAATTCTAAGAAAGGCATTTAAAGGAAGGCATTCTCAAAGTCCTAGGAGAGTGCAAACGGGTGAATCGTTGAAACAGTTCCAAAGAATGGAAACCTTTCTGTCCTCATACAAAACACTTTATCAAACAAACATGAAATTTCTTTGTCAGTTTCTTGTGTCACGGTGCATATTAAATACTTGCAAATTACAATAAATACATAAAAGTAGATTATAGAATAATTCACCATCTTATTTCATTCACATTCTGAAAATTGCACATTTCTCCACGTCACTTGTGAATTCTTCTCCCTTCTAAAGTTTTTGATGTTCACAGATACACAGTTGACTCCCAAAAACTGAGTTCATATCTAATACATTCAAAAATTTACAACTAATCTTTGTTTCTCTCTGTGCAGTGTTTCTTTTTGAAAAGTTAAGTCTTATTTGAAGTTTTTGCGTAAAGATGTTTCTGAATTGAGCTTTTAAAAGGGAAAATGGAAAGCTACCAGGAAATGGAATCAGTTTTTCAAAACCCCAGTACTCTAAATAGTGGTCCATCTACCAAGGAGATGTTCTCACAATTCTCTTATTCCTTTAGAACAAGCACTAATATTTTCAGAAAGACAAAACAAAAGATTGTTAATAAAATCAGTGGCAGAAGGGTCAAGTTGTAGCAGCTAATTGACAGTGTAAGAAATTTTAATTGCGGGCTCAGTATTACAGTTCCACACACAATCATCACAGTCCCTGTTCAGTGTGAGACAGATGAGAGACATTTCTGATGCACACTGTAGTCATCCTTGCAAAAGCTCAAGACAGCAGGACAGTCTCACAAAAAAAAATCCTTTGAAAAAATCACAAAATTTCAGTCTTCAGACTCTAATATAATATTATGAATGTTTTTAATAACATAAGTTTTGTATTTACAATGCTATTTTAATTCGAAGTGGGGTCAGTAAGAAAATTTAGCACAGAATATTGCATACTGCAGATGCATAGGTCCCCTCTGGGATAGAAGTGCTATGAATTGTTATCACATACACCCCACAACCATATTTCCACTGGCTCACATTCTAATCCTCTGGCCTTGTCTAAGATATGAATACCTTCCTGAAGTTTTGGGCTGCGCTTTGCTTTCTGCTGAAGTAATTGCAGGTTGTCAGTAGAAATTCAATTTGCGCTGTTAATTCAAATACAGAGGTCACACTGGGAAATACATGGCTGTGGTGTTTTGAACCAGCTGTATAAATGGGAGAGAGAGAGAACCTCTGCTGCTTCAAAGGCAAAGGTTGCACAGGCCAGGCACCATTTTAGGGAGAGTCCGTGCCCTGTCTGTACATCTTCTCCTCCCTCTCCTCAGGATTGCCTAAGGCACTTGTGTCTATGCTGTTAATGCCAGAGGGCAAGGAGGTGGGTCTTGGACTAAAAATGAATAGAAAAAATGACATCATAACTTATAGTTCCACCTTACATGTGTCCAAAACTGCTGAGCTGCCCCATGTCCCTGTTCACTGGTGTGCAGAAGGGACACAGAAATGCCCTGTTACCCTGTCATGCCTCAGGGTCCAAAGTGTCTGCAAAGATCAGGCAGTAACAGAATTTGTTCCTTAAATGACAATCAGGAACCATGGGTTTGGTGCTCTTGAATACGGACCCATCGGTTCATCTTCCCTCTCCAGAGAAGGACTAGGTCAAGCTTAACTGACCTGGGGAGAGATGGTGTCAAGTACTCCTTTTCCAAAAGAAAGGCCTATAACCTACAAAGACACAAGGGTAGGGAAGTAGGAAAAAAGAACGAGAGAGAAAAGAAAGCACAAACCTCTAAAACCAGACTGTTGTATTGAAGTAACTATATTGTATGAAAACAGCCCTACAGGAGGGGTCAAGAAAACCTGGCTCGGGACAAACTGGAATTGTTTCTGTAGAATATAGATATTTTTAAGTCTTCTGGTGAAAAAAACAAAAATACTTTGAAGGAAGGTATTTTGTGAAATCTCTATTGTTTAAACCTGAAAGTAGACCTTCTGAGTGACGTTCATAACACCTTTCTCATGGCTGTCTGTTTCTCTGTGTCCTATCCCTGCAGCATCTGGAGCACCACTGATCTTGCACTTCCATGAGAGCTACTCATTTGCTTATAGAAAAAGAGTTTTTATTTTTTGCTGCAAAATGTGTGATCTCATGCCATAAATCAAGGCAAGAGTGAGGTACCCGAATCCTGGTATGTCTCATGTTCTGGATGTAGCAGTGCTTTTGTTCTTTGTATTGTTACCTTTCTCACACCACTAAGCACCCTTTCTGCTTTCAGATGTAGCAGTAATTTTATCATCAGTCGTCTGCCTGCTACTGCAAACTGCTTTTTTAAAGAGGTTATCATTTGTTCACACTGCTTCCATGTAAATTAAGTCAATTTGAGTAAAGGTACACAAGTGGCAAATTCCTGGGTTTTTTACTTCTTCAATGAGTTTCTTTCTACCTTTCTTGTTATTTTAATATTATTTACCTATTATTCTTATTTTTTACTTTTTAAAATTGCTCAGTTTTATGACTGTAATGTCTTTAACCTTGCTTGCTAACCAGAGATATAAAGCACTAATATCACATCTATTCATGGCATCTGTCAAAATGACACATGGAAAAATATTATTCTACCCAAAAAGGTTTTCAGACATGAGAGACCCTTGGCAAAATATATAATGAGAACAAACAAAACCACCAGAAGACAGAAAAATCCAGGTGAGAAACCAGCGCAGCAGAGGTGTTTGGTCATAAAAAATGAAAACCCTGGAGATTAAAATCAGCCTCTGACAACTCTTCATCTTGCACAGTAATTGAGAATAATTTGGTGGAACACATGAGAACCTTCAATAAACCCCTGACGTCTGGTGGGAGCTTTAGGTCTGGACCAAATAAAAAGCAGCAGAGAAAAGTTGTGGCAAAGCTGCAGGACAGGCTTTCCTTCTTACCTTTTAACTTGCCTCTGGAAAGGCTGGTGTCTTGAGTACCCTTTTCCCGAGTTTTGCAGCTTACGTGGATCAAAAATTTGTAACGAGATCTGAGTTGGATAGGGCCCTCAGAGTTACCTGGTGTCAATGCAGTCATTTGGATGATTATTTACATTTTCTTTTCTCTCTGTGAAAGCACTGTTGTGGCACACAGAAATCAACAATAATCTTCCTTCCATAATTCTGTAAGCTATTTTGCTCAGTCTGCTTGCCAAAATACTCACTCATGAATATGCAATGAGGTGGAAGAAATATTTCTTTAAGTTTTAAGCCCCTTGGGCCTTTAATCTTGAAGCCTTTTAAATCCAGGATATGATTTTTTTGTGCGTATGCATGTATATGTGCTGAAGTGTGTGTATTGGTGTCACTTCTCTTAACTTGTGTGCATACTTGATTGCTGGAGGGCTTTCATTCTCATTTTGATATATCATGTACTCATGCACTTGTACAGCAAGGACAGTTTTTGCCTATTTTTGATAGTATGGAAGAGACTGATTATCCAAAGTGTTTTCTACTGCAGATATAGGGAATAAATATTGATGCATTTCGTAGTAGGGGAAAAAAAGGTAAATCAACCTTTTCAAGGGCACTTGCCATGAAATGACCACAGAAATTTTTTAATCTGAAGTGTCCAGCAACATAGGAAGTTTTGGTACGGGATTCTGCGTGACACAACTTACACAGTAATCAAATGGAAAATATACGTCAACACAAATATTTTCAGGACAGGCTAGACTCATTTTTAACTGTCTGTCTGTATCCTTTGGGGCTCACTTGACTTCTTGGGCTCTGGAGTGACAAAGAGGAGAAAGCCTTCTGCATTTGATGTGTGCAACAAGGCAAAGGAGAATGTAGTGACTTTGTCATACCTCAGCTGGCAGAGAGCTGCACCTCCCCACTCTGCTAAAATAGGAGCAATTGTTCCCACTTGAACTCCTGTTCTAGGGTATTCCACCCTTCCCATTGAATTTGGATGCTAAACTGAAGTAATAATTTAATTTGGCCTGACACACCAAATCTCCATTAAGCCACTGTTCTTTGAGCCTACCTGGAGAAATTTCCTAAGAGCTAGTACGCTCATCCAAGGGTTGGGATATTAATGATCTACACCTTTATCCAAAAGTGGCAAGAGTGACTCCCACAATCTACATGGATCTCCTGTATCAAACAATATTATTTATCGAACCAAGGTTTCCAAGCATATGAAGCATATTCCAATTATAAGGAGCATCAAAATGGTAAACTCAAACTAATTTGGGAATGCCAAAATGTCCAGTTTTGTGCTTAATGAAAGGACACATTAAAACATTGAAGGAGAAGGGAAGCCAGTGACTCAGCTCTTTGACTCAGATTTCCAAGTAACTTATGGTGCCACAAAATCAGAGTTCTTGAGCAAATAAACAACCCTACAAAACTAAGTTATTACTTCTTACCAAGATTTACTCACTAGTCATATAAACACAGTGCCAAGAGACAGTTCTTGCCCAAAAGACTTAACAATCTAATGCCCCATGGAGTTCTACTCTGGCTGGAGAATATACTATAAAAAATAATTACAAACTGGTAGCACAAGTTCTATACTCTAAATATGTGGTCCACATATTTATTACAGCAATTAAAATTTCAGCTGTTGTGCTGATTTCTACCACTTCCTTTCTTAAATTTCTGGCTCTCCAGATTCTGCTTACTGACTTCCCTGAACAGTAGGGCATGCACTACAGCCTTATGAATTCCTCACAAAAAGGAATTCCAGAGATGTGCAGTCAAGCATACACTGTTTTCAGAGGAGCATGGAGATGAGAGCCAGAGAGTTGGATGATTAATTTCAAAGAAGACATGAGATTTGTCCACATTTGGGGGGAAATGTGAATTTTAGATTTGCAGTAGGGCTGATGAAGTTGCTGGGTAGATGAAGAACATGTCCGGTATGCCCCAAAGGAATGTGAAGTGTAGGAAAAAACCAAAATTGGTCATAATCATTTATTAGCTCTGTGGATTCTGACTCAAAATCATACATTTCACAAATTGGGTAGTGCAGGGAAAGTTCTTTCCCCTATTTGTTTGGTTTTTTTTATTTTTGTGTGTATGAGTGCTCCTAAGAACCTAAAGAAAAGAGGATAGAGAAGAAAAATCTAGAAACAAAGAAAGGAAAAGAAAGAGATGTATCTGTCTGATGCTGTTAGATTAAATTAGACTATAATGATTACTGTGTGCCTTCACAAAAGACATTTTGTAACATTTAAGATTTCTGCTAATTGAACGAGGTACATTACCATGCAAAAGAATGTTAGTGAAGGTTGAAAAGGACAAACCAACTATTCTCGTACATCACCATAATTATGCAGCCCCATGTTCGAACAATTACATTTATGTAGACCCACTGTTAAAATCAATGTTACTTGTACAGCTAGTCCTTAATCAATGGAATCAGTCAATTTACCATGGTCACATCCTTCTTCTTAATTAAGACAGTGATATCTCTGGAGCGCAGGGTCTCAAAGAGATAAATAAGTACAGAGGTTGGGAAATGTCAAAGAGGTGACTCCCCGATTTTACTCTCAACGAACTTGGGAGGAAATAAGACAGTTCCCTCAGTTCAGGGAAGCAGCACAATCTTCTAAAGAGATGGCTTAGCATTCATTAAGGAAAGAGCAGGTAGCAGTGTCTGACAGAAATAGCACTAATGAGCAAAGAGCGCTTTCAACATGCATATCCTTCATAGCCATAGTCTGAATTATGAAGGTTGTGCCACCTAAGCCAATTTTAATTAGAGTGAGCATGGACCTCTTTGGACAGTTAGCCTTTCTTTCCAAAATCCATTTCAATATGGTGTCATTTTGTTGTCATAATCAAAATGGCAAAGTGATGGAATAACCTACTTAAAATGTCTGCAGTGTTAAAGCAGATATGGCAAACGTCCTCTAATGACACATGTAATAAGGGTATTACCTAGAGGACTTTGACAGTATGTTCCGTGTTGTCAGCGTAGTTGGAATAATGATAGAGGTCTCCTCTGGAATAAGACATAGGTCTTTAAAGACCGGGTCTAAACTTCCTGTTCTACAGGTAAGCTATTAGACTTCCATGTGCTGAAAGAAAACAGAAAAATACAGATCCACTGAGCTGCCAAATGCAGACATGGTCATAACTCTGGAGATTTTTTCCCTCTGAAAAATATTGTACTGTGAAACTCAGATTATTCAGTCCTTCTATACTAAAACATACATTGAAAACATACAGTGAAAAATCTCTGAAAGTTTTTGTCCTTGCTTTCTTGGTGTTTTTTTTAATGAAAGAATGACCTTTCCAATTATTTTGGATACTACATTAATATGATATTTACAGTATAGCAGTAATAACAATAATAGAATATAGTCCTGTTCACAGGGACCTACAACGATCATCTAGTCCAACTACCTGATCATTTCAGGGCTGAACAGTAGCTAAAACATGTTAATAAGAGCATTGGCCAAATGCCATTTAAACACTGGCAGACCTTAAACACTGAAAGAACTTCTCATTCTGAAGTATTTTAGGTGTTCTGGGTCCAATAATAAACCTACTAAAGGTATTCAGGGGCAAAAGAGCCACCTGACTGGAACTTCTTTCTCTTTAACATCAGTTACAACCCATGACAGATTTCTTTAAATGCAAATTAACAGCAATCTCAGTGGGTCTTTACCTGTTTTACCAGCTACTTTCGGGAAAGATTTGAAAAGTCTGGCCAAAAAACATCTAAACAACTTTTTAAAAAATGGGACCCAGGAGTCTAAATCCATGTCCAAGTGGCATAGAGCTGGACTGTGACAAAGCACTTGTAGAAAGCTGAAATCAATGACTCCATAAACATAAGCAGCAGAAGGCAGAATGAAATGCCATCATGATGCAACTGTACTGCATCCCATACCCAAACTAGTACTGTGTCTGGGTTCACAGAGCATTTTTGACACAAAAAGTTGAGTTTTCGGCAATGTTTTTAGTTTTGTTTCTTCTCAAAAGGCAGTAAATCAAAATATTATTGAAACCTAACTCAATCAAGAACATCCCCATCTAAATTTGAAAATAAAAGCCTAAGTTTGACATTTCTCTCTTGAATTTTGTTGAAGGACTCAAAAGAAATTATTTTAGAGAAAAATTCTGAAAAACTTATTGTTCTTTAAAATGTCATCTGAAAGAAATTCATTTATTGAAAACCTGAAAAGAAAATCAATTTCTGAAACATGACCTTTTTTCTCAGATAAAAAACATTAGATCTTTAATTTGACTTACAGTTCCCACAGCTAATAAGAATCAAAATAAAAATGAGTGTACTAAAAGAAGGGAAAACCTCTGTTGTAGAGATAGACAACAAAGTTGTAAATATATATGATAAAAAATGGACTATATTAAAGTTTTTGTGCATTAAGACTATGATGAACAGAAGTCCCTCCCATAGAGTCAACCTCTATTTTGTTCTACACACCTTGTATTGTATGAGAATTGTGGCAATCACTGTATTTCATAGCTGAAAGTGGGCATATTTTCTCTCCCTTTAAGTGTGTTACTAAATTTAATAAGTTAATGTCTTAAATGTGCTTTGAGAATTTCAAGGCAAAGTAGAGAAAGTTAGTATTGGTAAAAACGATTATCCTAAGACTCAGACAAGAAAAATTCCCTTATATGGACTGTGTATAAAAATCATGCATATAATTTCAGTTTGAAGTTTGCTGCAGCAAAAGCAGTAAGAAAAGAAATCATACCACCATAGAGGAATAAATAATTTGGCTTGCTATAGAACAATTCTTCTTCTCCTTCACTCTCTCTCCATGTTATGACTTAAAACTGTTTAGCTCCTCTAGATGTATTTACTTCTGCATTTGAGGTATTCTGGTGAAAGCCAAAACTATAAACTTGAAATGAAAGTGATTTAATATTGGGGGGAAATTATAATAAAAACTCGGAATGATTTTCACAGTGTTTTCTGTAAAGAAACAGAATTTGGAGGGAAAAGACAAGAAAGCTGCAGGGATTAAAGAAGATATTTTATAAATTTGAAAGCAGCTGTTCAGCCATATGTGCTTACCTTTTCATTTTTTCTCAGCTAGCACTCTTTACCCTGGATCGCTACCAACCTGGCTCATTTTTAATCCAGCACTATCATTGCCTGAATAACCAATACCCTCCCGACCTTCACAGTGGAATCAGCAGTAAGGAGGCTTTGCTTTGGTAGGATAAAACACACAAATTTTTCTTTAATTTATTTTAAATCCTGCAGATTTCAGTATGTTGCAATATTTCAAGATCATGAATTCCTCGAGCAACTTGGCCATGAACCTCGTAGCCTATGGCCATATAACAATATAGCCATACATCTGTTTAAGAACCCAGACTACTGTGCCCTCCCCTCAGTAAAGAACATAAACATGTGATTAACTTTTATCATATGTTTATAACTTTGCTGAAGAGAGGCAATATAAAGTAAATGTTTACCTACTTTTTTCATCTGAGACTTGCAACAGTATCGGCTCAGGTTTAAATATGATGTCCCTATAAATATAGGCACATGCCTCATCATGGACAGAACTATGAATAAAATAACCTGAAATGAGAGCCAAATATTCCCAAATGCTCACGAAATTCCCATTCGGCTCTCAATATCACCTTTTGGAAAAGCTTTCCCTGTGCTATCATTTTGTAGAAACTATCTCAGAAGCTGCTAATTTACGTGGTATGCTGTCAGGTGTGTGTTCTGTTATGTCAAGAAGATATTTCTTATATATTAATTTATTTCATACTGAACTTTGGAAAGCCTTCTCATGTTTTTGTCCTTCTGGGTGCTTATTAATAGAAAAATGTGACAAATGGTAGAATTACAGCAAAGATAGCATATTTAGAAAAGGAAAATGAATCACTGCACATTCAACAATGGATCATATCAAAACTGTTCTTAGCCTTGCATACTTTACATTCAATGGTCAATCTTTGAACAAACTACTGCCTGAGCTATAGGCTCCTTGACTCATTCATCACTGCATAACTCTTACCTTCTACATTTCAAGAAAATTACAGAAACTAAAAGTGCAATAAACCCAAAAAGCTGGAAACAGAGATGACACCCATGACAACATTAAAAACAGAGTAGTGAAGGCATGCAGCCATCCATTCAGCTTACAATTAATGCAGCTCAAGATAGATGTCTGCTTTTCTCTAATGCCATATCCATCAGGTAAGCCATAAGAGCACAAGTTTGCAACAGTCATAGGACACAATAGTAGTGACCAGTTTCAAGCAGGGATGTAAGAACTAGGCAGAGAAAAAAAATCAGTAATATATTAAGTATTTTTATATGAAGCCGAATCATAGTGTAACTCTCTATTCAAATACAATCACAGCACGTAACACAAAGTCTAAAATCATGTACATGGCTCTTCTACCGACACTGAATTAATAAAACCTTGTGATTCAGACATTGAAGTGATTTGGACCAGATCACATTCTGTCTTTGCAGCTTAATGTCACCTTTAATCAATTCTACCTTAGACAAAATAACTTACTTGAAAAATACTCGTCTTCTTACTTTTGAACATTACTGCCCTCTATGTACCCTGATTCTGGCCTTGCCAGAAACATTAATGCCAAAATATTAAGCCAGACCTTGAGAGTTTTCCAGCCAAGTTTCATCCTCAGGAGGGTCGTGTTATTTACTGAAGTTCACTTAATCATCCATATTGTGAAACGCTGAAGCACCCTCATAAGCTGCATTTAGCCCCTCTTAGTTTTAATTGATCAAAGTATTGAAAAGCTGCACAGAAATCAAATTACATGCAAAGATATCCTCTCCTTTACGGTTGTATATTCTTTTGTGGAGTATGAGACATCTCAAGTTCTTGTCTGCGTGTGCAACTAAGGGATGTTAATCAGGAAGACTTCCAGAACATCTGTCCCAGATGTCTACCATCCAACACCCACAAAACACCTTTAAAAAGTCTGAAATAGGTTTAAGACATAGAAAATGAACATACTTCCACTTTAATGTGCCACAAAAAGGTGATCAAAGAGACCAAAAAGAGAGAATAGCGGTATTCTGGAAGAGAAAAAGGAGCTGCTCAGCATCACCTTTGGAATGTTCTGGTAGTATAAAAAAATTACATGCATGAAACCAAAATTTAAAATATGGCTTTTAGCTTTAGCTCTAGAAAAAAAGAAACTGCTGTTTCTGTAGCAGTCCTCTACACCTTGTTGTTTAAACAGGGTTCTTTGGCATGTTTCACTACAGAGTTATAACTCTACTGAAACAATTTCAAGAGTGAATGTCAAACATCCAAAAATAGTTTTGTAGTGAAGAAAGAAAGTTTAGTGTAATAGAGTTAAGAATGGGTTTTGTCCTCTTCTGCCTCCCATTTTCTTCCCATTGACCAGAACACTGAATATGTGTTGGAACGACTTGGGTACCGTACAGAATAGAATAGAATTTATATAAACATATGGCCTTTCATATTCAAGGTATCTCAGAGCACTTTATGGAGCAATGACTTAGATAATGGAGTGACTGTGTTGGCAAACTTGCCTCTCATTATACACTTGCCAATAGATCATACATAGCTGAGGTATCAGAACTGTAAGAAAAAGCAGAAATATTGGCCAAAATACGGGGCATACATATAAAAAATAAAATTAAAAAAAACACAAGTCATAAAGGAGTGAAAAAAGATACCTACTTCTCACCCAGAGGAGGGCAACATGCAGCATCATTTGATGTCTCACTGTTAGCATAGTAATTGCTTCTCTAATGCAGTCTTCCTGTGCTGTTTAACGTCATACATCATTCTTTTTTAAAAAACATTGCATTTCTCAGAAATCTGTTTGCATGATCACAACTAATCAGATCAGGCAACTGCTTTTAAAACTTAATGTAAAATACAACTGCACATTTGGAGACCCTGTAGGCAGCAAAGCAGCACTGGAAGAGGTGCATAAAGCAATGCTGATGGGACAGAATCATAGGAACCTTTCTGGGGAGTCAGCGTGACTGGCAGCATCTCCAAGGTCCAATCTCCCAACAGAGATCCAATATTTAAAGGTAGATTTTCCCTGGGGTTTGTGGTGAATTTCTCCATGACGAAAAGAGGTTTAGTGCATATCTGCCATATTTGTCCCTTTGCTCCTCTAACCTTTTAAGCCCCCATTCCAATGGGGCTGCCTTAAATAAAGTCCACTCTCCAAAGCCTCATAGAAAGAAGCGCCCAATCCCTATTTCTTGCTTTCCACAGAGAAAACATTGAAAAACTATGTGGACCCTCCACACGTAGATCTGTGGGGCACTGCTGCCCTGCCCACAAATGAGAAAAGATCAAATGAAGAGTAATTCATATTTATAAGGAATCAATTCCAGCAAGAAATTGAACCAGGAAGCTTTGGGCTCAAAGTAATGTGGCTTCCTGCTGAGATAAGAAGAAATGACTTTGTCTCTAACCAACTAACTAGGTGTCACGGGTGATGTTCTTGCTTTAATGCCTGCCTTACATATGGTGCCTGATAACTGCAGGGATAAGGGGATAGAAATACATGTCACAAAACACTACCAGCATGTGAGTGGGATATGCATAAATGAATGGATGTGAATGGCTCTTTTCTAGGCCAACAGGCTTTCTGTCGTTTCTTCATTATGTCGGAGAGTAATCTTCAAACATGCAAGTCTGCCCTTGAAGAATATATTAGCGAAAGAAGGGTGTAAAAGGTTCCATGTCATTAAGAGGACTTGACTTTAAGAGTAGATTATGCTCCTTGTGAAAGAGGAAATAAATAAAGTGTCGATTTTTAAATTAGTGTTCCACTATAAAGCCCAGAAGTGTATGACGTAAAATGCAAGGATTTGTGTACTGGTAAAAATATCTCATCAGTTCAGTTTGTCTGTTGTCATACGATCAGTAAAATGATAAAACACTACTAATCTTGTGCCCATTTTGTATGTAACTCCATGTCGTAGAAGTCTAAACTTCAAAGAATGCCTATTTGTGGAAGAGCTGAGGCATCTTTGATCACAGAGCATCCGACTGGATCCGGTTTGGTCTGGTTTGAATCAGCTGGGTCCAGTTTGAGTTGATTGGATCTCATTTGACTTGTTTTGAACGGGTGTGATTTGATCTGGTCTCTAAAACAAGCATCCTGACAAGCCATTGTGATTCTCACCATCCCTCTTAGGGACAAATGACCAGCACACATCGGATAAATTTCAACCAATGCTGTACTGTGCTGAGCGTTTGTGTTGAATTGACCTGAACAGACATAACTGAGATTGAACTGAAGCAATACCAGATTCCTCACTCTGATTTCTTTAAATTTTTCTCTTAGGCATTTCTATAAATTTTCAGCATGAATTTGATGTTATCAAGAATTGACACATAAGCTTGGTGACAAAAGAATGTTGTGATTTGGACTTCTCTTTCTTTCCATCATTCTGTATGTTCAGTTCCATGTATTCATAGACAATTGTGGGTTGCTAAAGCTGTCGCACTCAGGACCCATCTCTCCTATCAGCCTATTTATAGCTGCCATGTTACTTATGGTTATGACAGTGCTATGTCAGTTATCACAATATTAACATATTTATATGCCATTTATTACTCAAATGTTAATAAAACAAAAAATAGAAAATTAAAGAATGGT
The DNA here is from genome assembly GCA_013396735.1 of Grallaria varia. NCBI lineage: Eukaryota > Metazoa > Chordata > Aves > Passeriformes > Formicariidae > Grallaria > Grallaria varia. Next base: position 26,099 of record VWZG01005577.1, on the reverse strand, counting down.
AAAATACCCCATTTTAATATTTTTAATCTTTGATATTGATATTTTTTGTAAATACAGCAAATACTTCTAATTATATTTTAACAAGCACTTATGAAGAGGTATGCCTCCTATTGGATCCTAAATGACTAAAAAATGACCTACTTTAATTTTATTCATTATCTCTAACTGTTATTAGAACCTGTATTTGACATATGTGGATATTATTTGATCTTTTCAAACCACATTCATTCTCATTAAGAAAGCCCCAAGACATTTTCTTTCAGAATATTTTTCAAATATTCTGAGATTTTGCTTGTTATGTGAAATGTGACAGCACTTTCAAGTTCTTTATTATAGTTTTTTTTCTACAGCAAGAACCAATTATCCCTTCCCAGTACTAGTGTCTAGTTTTGAACTCAATATTTAAGCAATTAGTATCTGTATCTGTAAATTAATACATCTATATTGTTAATGTAGTTTTAATCATACAAAATGAGTAAGAACAGCCTTTTCCACTGTTGCTAAATGTAAAGAAATGTTTATTTAAGTTAAAATGAAATTAAACTAGGAGAGGACAAGCTATGGATATAATTTTTTATGGCACTTCAGCTTTTGTTTTTCTGAAGAAGGCTACCTAAAAGGAGCATTACCTTTTTCAAAGAAAGTTGCTTGTTTGCAGAATTCAAACTTATTTTCATACTTTTCACTCAGTAATTGCTGACTGTACAGACATCTTCATGACAGACTCAAATCCATTAAATTATTTGAACTTTTTATACCAAAAAAAATGCATTTTAAGTTAGAAATATGCTGAGTGCTATGCTGAAAATGTTTCAAGTCAGAAATTATATTTAGCTGTAATTAAGTATCAGGGCTAGGAGTTATTATGAATACACAGTGATTGATATAGATTTTACTGTTTGTTATAAAGCTCCCTTTTTGGAAAGTATCTGTGATATTCACTAGATCAGAGAAATGAATCTGGATAAGTACAGATGCATCAGATTTCAAAATACATTTCATCAGTAATCTACACAAAATAGCTCTTCTGGCAAATGAAAACTAATTTCTTCATTTTGTTTTCTTATCTTGCCTGCAGAAAATGAGTAATAACAAAATTGTATTACACAGATTTGAGTTCATTATTACCTTCTTATGTTAATCACCAATTAACAGTTTCTTTCTTTCATGAATAAAAATTCTATAAATATTTTAGGTCCACTTGCTGATATGCTGATGGATGAGTTTATCTGACCTGCAGATGGCTGTTGTTACATCCTATGCATACTGAAGGTCTTGGAATGCCTATCTAGAAAGGCTAAGAGAAGAAAATAGGAAAGTTGAGAATGAAGAGAAAAATTACTAAAATTGCATTGAGCCTGCTATTCAGTTCAAATTTTGTGTAATACTCACATCACTGTATTTCTTCTCCTGGTGTGCAGAGATTGTTCTTATAATACACTTGCAGCCAGGTGAACAAGCTGAGGAAAAAAAATCAAGATTTGGCTTAACATTTAACTGTTGCAGCTCGAATTGCCTTAACACAGCTTTGTTTGATTAGATGAGAAAAGAAAAATGAAATAATTAGTTCAGGGAAAAGTTTTCCTTGGAGTTTCAAATACTTAAACATGTGAGCATTGCAAAAGGGCAGTAGGCCTGAGTATCTGACAGATTTGGTGAAGTTCAGTTCTATATCCAACCATCACAGCCAGCCACTGTCCCCAACACTGTGAACCAAACACCCTTATCTCCATTTAAAATCCAGCAGAGCTCAGAAGGTAACTTCATAGTTAACCTGCTGGTTCACTCACCCTGCTCACGGAATCACAAGAAGTCTGTAACTGGCTAACCAGGAAACAAAACCAGAAGAGGGAATTTCAGGCTGTCCTGGTACAAAAGAAGGCTCATCCTGCCCACGTCAGAGTGAGGGCACTGTAGTTACAGAGGATATTGCACAAAGAGTGGAAAAGGGGAGCAGTTTTGCCAATTCATGGCTGGACTCTGCTCTCTTGGGGCCAGACGCTGCCTGCACGATTCATAAACTCTACTGGCTTAAATGTGATCAAATCACATCTCACATAACCAAACAGGCACTTGTCAGATGCACCCCTGCTCCTCAACTAACCTTTCCCTACACTCTGGCTGAAGGATTCAAGGCATAGAGAGTCCGACAGAGCAACATCTCTGCTTTGAATTTCCCAGTTGACTCAGAGATCTGACTGCCCAGCTCCTGCTGTCATTAAAACACAGACATTAGCAAGATTTTATCTTAAACCCATTGCAAATAATGTTTTTAACATGAGAAAACAAGGCTTATTTCTCTTAATCTTGTTCTTAGAAACAGTTGAACTATTTCAGCCTATTCAGCCTGAGGCAGATCCTCAAACCAGAAAATTTCGGCCTACATTTCTGAAGTCTGAAAAAGTTACAAACAGCAGAAATGGGATCCTACACTACAAAGGGGTTGTTTAGCAACGAGAGGCATAGATGTTCTATCTAAGATGTTCCGCTTATGTCATTCACCTGTGGACAAGAACATAAACATTTTGTAGCCTTTACTGCAAATGAAGTTGCATAAAAACTGAACCAAGACATTCAAGCCAAAATTAGTCTTGGAGATTAGCACTTAACACAATAAAGAAACAGAGAAAACATGCTTAGAGCCATCCTACAGCTACAGTTTAGGTAAAGGTCAGAAAGATCTGTTCTAAGCCTAGATCACACAGCAAGTACACAAGGCACATGTTTTGTGCCTGAAAGAAACACACATGAAGATTGGCTGGCTCTTCAGAGAAGAAGGCGCAACCAGCTCGGAGAGGTTAGTAACCTACAGGTGCTCTGTATGGAAAAGAGAGCCAGAATATTATGAAGAATTCTGACCAAAAAATTAATATTTTGTTCTCAGCAGAATGCTCTTTTTCTACAATGGGTACTTTTTGGTGACCCTTTGTTACAGAAGCCTGGGCTGGTTTTTTCATTTGTTTGTTTGGGCATTTTTTTGGTCTTTTTTTGTTTTGTTTAGCTTTGGTTTGGGTTTTTTGTTTGCTTTTTAACAGTGCAAAACCTTAATGTGTAATGAGCAGTCTTCAATATGTAGTCTTGTTAATGGAAAGAAATTTTTTTATGTTTCCAAGATGAAGATTGGAGCAAGTATTTTTATGGCTCTCCTAATTTTTATCCTTTATGCTTAAAAAAACTATTGCAGCTCTTATGATGTCCTCAGACCAGCAGAGTGAGAGTATGCAGTACAAGTATGTCTAGAAAAGGGTAAAAAACCAGCACAGGAAATCCTAAGGGGGGAACAATGGCACTTAGCAGGTATCAATGCAGGTCCTCTGGGGCCATCACTTTAAAACCTCTGTTAACTGGTTCCTTACTCGCATGTGGAAGGAGTAGGGAGATCTGATGCCTGCTTACTTTACAAGGCAGCAATCTGCTGTAACCTGTAGCACATCTACTCTCTCTTTCTAGAGCCTGTAAATAAAGCCATGCAGTGCCCCAGGCTGGGGAAAAGCTGAGTTTTACTCTGGATTAGTTCCGCACTGTGGGTCCTTTATGCCTGGGAAGGAGGGAGGGGCTGGGACACTGTTAACCAGGCTAGCTTAGTTTCAATTGATTCTGGAGAGAAATTGTTTTCTAGTCAAAAATAACTTGCTCTGAACTTGCAAAGAAGAGATACTTGATAGATACAGCTGCCGTTTTATCCCGGCTAAGAACATGTTTTATTAGGTTTATCATTGCAAGCTATGCCTGCATTTATGGCAGTGTTTTCATTTAGGTGTACAGGAACTATGAACTAAAGCATGTAAAGATCAACTACTAATCTAAATTATCCTCAGCGACAATTCAGAGCTCAGTGCAGGCCACAAAGAAATTGGGTAAATCTTTTGGTTAGCCCATAACAAGCCCCATTCTACCATGAATACATTCTCAACTACAACTGATATGAGATGTGAAGGCACTGTAGCATCATTTGTCAGTCACCAAACTCCTTCTAATGCTAAATACTCTTATTTGCTCCTAATTTGTTTTTTTTTTTTCACCTGAAGGATATTTTCACAATTCTTGTTGATGACAGAGTGCATTTGTTTCCACTGGTAAGATTCTGGATAACCTTAAAACTAATATTTTTACGTTCTGCTACTTACCCCATCTCAGGGTGTGTAAAGATGATTTCCAGGGTGAAGTGTAACATCTGTTATCTGTTATATGATTAAAATGTAAAACTGTGTTAGGGAAACAGAAGCAAAAGTAAAAAAGGAACATTTTTAATTTTTTTCTTTGCAGAAGTTACTGCAATTCAACTTTAAAATTCCATTAGACTGGATTTTTTTTTTCTTTTTGTAAATTGGAAGCATTTCACTCTTTCTTTAAATGTAGATTTTGACTATGGTAATTCTGATTTTTCCATCACTTATGTACAAATTTAATAACATTAGCTGCACTGAGAAAGCACCTTCAAAGGAAGAAAGCCCACAGTTTACTTAAGGAGCTTAATCTTCACTGAATATTCTTTTTTTCAACCTGATGTTTTGTACCCAGATCATATTTGTTTCACATAGGCTTTGTAACCTTTGCTGTTCTTTCTGAGAATGCAGTTCTTAACAATAGAAAGGTGATTGTTCAGGTAGTTCTTGATTTGCTTAATGGAGAAGTGATGTCACTGGGGAGGTGAGATGATGTATTTGGCATATCCATTGCTTCTGGTTTAAATTGTGTACATAATTACTTACAACATTATAATCTGGCAGTAAGAAAGACATGGATCACTGCAACAAAACCAGGAAGAGGGAAAGCTTGCTTATTTTTTTATTGCTCCCATTACTGCCAGGATATAATTCTATGACATATGTACAAATCAACTGCATGCAATTATGAGGCTACTTGACATTTTAACATCTCAGTTATCCGTTCATCCTCTGTGTCATATAATTTTCTTCAGGTTGGAACATGAACTCTTCAGCCAGAATTTCATACCTTGTTGGTTACCCTTCCAGAAGATAAACTATGCTTCTAAATATTACTAAGAAATAGCTAATTGTCCACAGACAATACTCAAGTCAATACTCAACAGCTTGGGAAAAGTGTGACCTCCTCCCAAGAACTTCGGAGAAGTGGAAGCAAAGGAGACAGAGGAGCAAAGAAGAAAAGCTGCCCACTGCTAATCCCAGACTGTGGTTTGCCCACTAGCATGTGCTATTACCAAGGCATGAAAAATAGGTCGTGGTTAAGCCTGTGACTATTGAACCAGAAAGGCTGAGCAAAGTGGCCACAGAGGCTGTCTTTTGGTTCTGGGGAACTTGGTCTCTGCGCTGAAGTTGGCAGCAGGAGTTCCAGAGTCTCCCTTAGCAGATGTCTGTTTTCAGAAAGCTCAGGTACCGCGTTCTCAGTGACTCTCTCTGGCTATTAACAAGGAACTGCCTGCACATGGGCAGAAGAGGCTGGAGAGCCAAGCTGTGTTGAGAGGTTTTGGGCTGATATGAGGGAGCATGAAAGTAAAATATATGTTTTTTAAGGAATGCAGCCGCTCTGAATAACTCTGAGAGTTATTCAAATCATGCCGATCATATTTTTAAGAATTACATCAATTTTTAAGCATCATTCCTCTCTACCTTATTTTAATTAAAATGTTCTCAGCCCAGTCCGTATCCATGCAAAAATGCAGTTTGCAGTTTGACAGGATATTATTGAACAGTATGTGAATTGGTTTAAAAGTAACCAGATTTGAAGCATCCATCAGTCAGTAACAGTGCACTCATAGGTCACTGAAGCTGTCAATTTCAATCAACTCTGTAATTAAATACATCACCAATATAGATTTTGTGTAAGAATGTCACTTGTTCTTCAGATGTCTGCTACGAGGACAAATCGCACTTCTGTGTCTTTGAATGTGCCTTCTAAATACAGTTTTTTAAAACAGCATAACATATCCATCCATCTCCATCCAATTTGCTGAATAGAAATCTGTTTAACTAATACATAGTCTAAACAGTGAATTAAAAACCAGTATGTGTGTTTCTCTTCCTGCTTAAATGAATGCTGTAATGCTGTAGTAGATATTTTATGACTTCTCTTAAAACTCTGCTGCTGGTATTTGTTACGTAAAATATAAAGAAAGAACAGTATCTCACAAAAGGAGAAAAATTGTTCCCATCATCTGTAATTAAAATTACTTTGCTTCATGTTCAAAAATAAAAGAACAGGATCTTCAGACATGATTAAATAAATAATTAATTCTAATTTTGCTATGGACAGAAATACCAGGCATTTTAAAATTTAAAAAAAAAATAAATAAAAAATAAAGAGGGGTGGGGAAAGAAAAACCCATTTAGTGCTTTTGAGTGTCAGATTCTTCTATTATACTTGCCACTAGATTGAAAAAGTCTGAAACAAAGCTGAATTACCAAATATATATTGCCTGCCATTTGATTTAATCTTCAAATAAGCTCCAGGAAGCAGGTCCCTGGACAGTTAATCTTTAGTTTTGTAGCCCATGCACATTTTCAATAAGGTTACCAGGGAATTAGGCCCAGTAGGGAGGGGAAAGGCATATTGTCTTATTCTAAAGACAACTGTCGAGATCCTGCTAGCAAATTATAGCTCCCTTAATATAAAAAAAACTTTATTAGCCGAGTCCCTCTGCAGTGAAACAGCAGCCACTCAGAAGTGGAACGTTCTTCGTGTTTTCTCCCTGTAACCAGATACTTATCCAGTTTAAAATACATAAACTGTAAATATCCTAGATATGCCACATTTTAAGGTACAATTCTGAAGATATTAAGGAGGCTACGATGGAGGATTCTGAGGGGAATGCTAATGGATTGGGGGGCTCAGAGATTTACCACATCCAATAGTGAGGGCAAGGCTGGGTTACTTACCTCTTTAAGCAGCAGCATACAGGTAATTGCATTTGTGGGAGACTGGCACCCTTGATGACTGCACCCTGAGCCAGGAGGAAGCTCGAGAAAAATTGAAATATATAAATAAAACCAGGGTACAAATTAAAACATGTAGCAATGGAAACACTTTAGAACTCTTAAGAATATTTAGGTCTACATTGCCGACTCAAAAGCATATGATACAGGCACATTTTAAAATAAATACATTTTACGAAAATATGCAACACAAGACAGTCAAAATCCAGCTAAATTATTCCAATGTCTAAGTCCTATGAGGGAAATGTATATGTCTAGTAGCATTGCAGAAGAAAGATTTTAAAAAACAAGGGAAGAGGAAATGGAATAAATATACTCTGAACAATGGTAATTTCAGGAAAAGCTAGAGGAAGGTTGATAAGACCATTTTTAAAGAAGGCTTGGAGGAGTACAGAAGACACTAGAAGGGGATTGCATAAGAGTGGAAGTTCAATAGCTAATTTGCAAGAGTAATTTTGGTATTGGTTCTTCAAACAAATAAAGAAACCTTAATATCAAATTAAGGTTAAGGTAAACATGTTTCTCATTTAAATGCTGCAGTAGTTTATCGTCTATTCGTATTTTCTAAATTGGCAAAGTAAAGAAACCAAGGGAAAAAAAAAAAAAAAAGACAAACCCTCACTAAGAATTATTTAAAAAGAAAAAAAGAAAGATAATTAAAACTCAGGTACCATTTAGGGAAATATAATAATAGAATTTCATGGATGAAAAAAGCTTCATCTAACTCAAAAATAAACACAAAACATTGTTGTTCCTTAAATATTCTCACTATCACACAGTTGGCAATGTTTAGGCTGTGGGTGCTACCTGCCGTCTCCTTTTATCTACGAACTTGATGATTATACTTTTTAGAATCCCATCAAAAATATCCTCATACTCCTTCCAGTGCAATGAAATTATTCTCTCCAGTTTAAAATTACTTCTTTCTTACATCAGGATAGGTAAGACAATGTCTCCTGTCTCATCCTCACTGACATCTTATCTGCCTTTGATGCAGTGAACCACACTGCTCTTGAAATTATTCTCTTTCAGCCTCAGTTACCCTCTTCTGTTTCACTTTTCTTCCTAGTTTTCTAATCATTCCTACAGTGTACTCCTTGGTAAACCCTCCTTATCCACATCCATTTTCCTACGGGGCGGGGGGGGCCTTTTTCCTCTGTCCACTTTTCATCTCTGGGTAATCTCATAAGCAAACAAAAGCTCAGTGAAATGTAACACTGACCTCTAATCAGTATCTGAAACAAGTCTCCATCTTCTTATGGACTGTGGAGTGCCCCTCTTCCTCTTTCTTCTATGCTGAGGCTACAAAGGGTATGCAAGAAAAGAGGAAGATGTGCATTTCAAAACACAGAAAGGATGAAGATAAGCCTCAAAGGAGTATCTTATTATCGTCTGTAAAGCCACCTCCTTATTCATCTTCCTGGTCTTAAAATTCACTTGCATGGTGCCAACAGAACCTGAAAACTGCTAGGTCCCAGCTGTGCTGAAACTGCTCCTGTCCTTCTTCTTTGTCTCCTGGTCTTGAACTCAACCACTGTCTACTCTTTTAATTTTTAATGCTTATATTGTAGAATCCCTAGGGCAGGAACGATTTTTTTGTTCGTACAGAGATAAGCAAAATGAAATACCAGACTTTGACTCTGTCATACAGGGACTGTGATGCCAGAGAATGTTGATAATGCACCCACCTCGAGCGTCTGTACCACAAAGAATTTGTGCTTCCAGTGGAAAGGTGTATGGAACTGGAAGAACAAACAGCCTTGACTTTGGGGACATACTACTGTCTCTGAAATGCACCTTTCCTTTTCCTTAGAAAAGCCATGTATGCCTTCAAGGTCTGACACTTGATAGAAAAGGCCATTGCAAGTCTAAGAGCAATATTAAGAAATTAGTTAGTTCCTCCTGAAAAGAGCAGATTATCCTAGGCCAAGTATTAGTTACGTATTATCCTAGGCCAAGTATTACTTACGCATTGTCCAAGTCCACCTTCACATGGCCCCAAAGACTCAATTTTTTTCTTTACTCAGACATGTATATTATTCTGTCTCAGTGCCTCAGAGCAAAATGAGCAGGATTCAGACCATAGTAAATAGATTCCTGGAGAAAGAAATTTAAAAATCCTTTTGACCAAATCATGAGAACCTAATCAGTCTACAACCCAACCAGAGAAATCTGAATAGTATTTCAGGCACATTAACCTCAAATAGCTGATTTGAGCAATTTTTTGTGGTCATCAGTAACAGGTGATAACTCAATTGCAATTTCTTGTGAATTACATTACACAGTTCAACATATTTCAAAGAAATCCTTCTATCAAGACTATAACTCAACATCTAAATATAGGTTAAAAAAAAGGTAACAGAGAAATACCAAGACATCCAAATTTTCCGTGGTGTTTTGTTTCTTTTACAGGGATTGATTAAGGCTCACTTGTAGATACAGCAGTGCAGCAGGCCTGTAACATGTGAGGCCATGTTTCATACCCAGTATAGGCTCTAAATGGGGAATGCTGGGAATGATGAGACCCTGCTACTATCTTATGTAAGTACTTTCTCTTGCACATATTTTTTATTTCTATAACATCATATGAGGAACATTATAAATGTACCATGGGAGCACCTCCCCAGACACTGACAATTCTTTATAATTATAAAGACTCAGAAACAATTTTTACCATTGATTTGTACCACAGAGTGGGATATCCCTTGGATGGGTGGCTGAACACAAAGAAAGAGATCTGGAGAAAAGCAAAATCAGGAGATTCTTTAAAGTTCAGTATAAAGCATGGAATTTCCATTTTGCAGCATATATCTCACTTTCTTGTATTTGTTTTGTTCCTGAATTAAAAACAACATAATGGTGAGCCAGATACTGATGAATCTCATACACTCACTAACGTTTAGCAAAGTCTCAGGGAGCACCAAGAATGAGAGATTTCTGAAGGCATACTTTACAGGATCTGCTGGATGAGACCCCACGAGTTCCAACTCTGGATCACATTCCTCCTCATATCATGTCTTCTATGCAGTCAGCACAAGAGGTCTCATTTATTTTATTCCACTTAAGTAAAAATTTATGAGGGAAATTAATTTTGTGTTAGGGTTACGCTCTGCTTCTATAAAACTAAAATCCTTTAGTCTAATCTTGACTTTTTAAATCATAGATGATGGTTAACAATCCAAAATCTAATACATCTTGACACAAAACATTGTTTCAAATCCAAAAGTTTCAATGGCTCATTCCAAAACTAAAATGCCTTTTTCTCCACAGTATCTCTACAAATTTTCTATATTCCCACTGAACGTTTAAATGTTGACAACATAACATTTTTGATCGGATCTGCGTAATGGTAAAAGATTATTTTATTTCTACTCACTAAGAAAGCAGCAGTTTACACCTTGGAGAGTCAATGACTCCCCCTGAGCATGTACAACTTCTGGGTATTGCAAAAAGCCTGCTTAATGAATTGTTCCAGGTAATTTATCCCTTGTAAGGTAACAAATTTTCCTTGAGAATGTCATCTTGAGCATTATAGTGCTTAGCCATTCTTTTCCAATACTACACTGCAATAAATAAAGCAGGCAATGAAATTTCCTATAGCTCTCAAAGGTGAAGTTCAGTCATAGATAGGCAACCATAATAGATATCCATGATTCTTAGATCTGGTTAACTGACCAGCCAAACGAGAAAGTGCAGGAGTGTCAAACCTCTCTAGTAAGGATGTCTAGAGAAGATGTAGTGCTGGGAGACTGTACACCACTGCTTTTTAAGGCGTGCTTCCAGCATGATAAGCAATGCTCACTTTTCACTAAGATGGACACGGCTTTAAATAAAGTCTTCAGGGTTAAAAAATAAAAATAAAAAAAAAAATTAAAAAAAATTAATCAGGGATTCTATCTGACCTGACAGTGAAGGCAGATGACTTACACCACATACCAGGGAAACAATATTTTCTTCTATCTCCCCTCACCAGACAGGAATGGCCAGTATTCCAAGAACCAAATGACCAAAGAATACTATTCTTGTCCCCATTTTCTTTCAGGGAAGTTTGACCTCCCTGCCATAGTCTATGATTCTATGATTTTGAAAGAATTTCTTTTTTATTTCTGCAATCCATAAATGTAAATGACTTAGGCCAAATTTGAACTTCGGGGAAAGAACAAAAAGCTTCAAACTGAGATAGTAGGTTTAGATTAGATTTTAGAAAAAAATTCTTTACTGTGAGGGTTGTGAGATATGGCAACACGTTTCCCAGAGAAGTTGTGGGTGCCCCGTCCCTGGAAATGTTTAGGGCCAGATTGGATGGAACTCTGGACAACCTGAGCCAGTGAAAACTGTCCCTGCCCAGAGCAGGTGGGTTGGAAAGAGATGATCTTTAAGGTTTCTTCCCACCCAACCAGTCTATGATTCTATGATTCTATCAAATGCAATTGGAAGCAATTTAAGAAACCAGAATTAATCTGCTGAAGACAAATGCTACAACTCTTCTGTTCATCCTGTCAGAGTGGCCACAAAAGGAGGCCACTGAGCTGCAGAGCTTATCACTCCCTTTATGGAAATACAGAGGGGAAAAGAAGCAGACAAAAGGATGGGGAACAGGGAAGATTGAGGAGTATGTGAACAGTTCCTCCCACCTCAGGTGTTCCTCACAAACCTGTGCCTGGGAGTTGCTGAGTCTCCAGGAGCTACCGGGCCAAAGAGCAGCACTGGAACACAGGACATGCTGATGAACATGGATCCAATTTCTAGCAGGTCTCCCTAGGTTTGTAAGGACTTGTAGTTTTATTGTTATTTGACTTTCCCAAAAGGAAAATCCTGCTTCTCTTAATATGGCTGAAGGAAAATTAGGTAATGTCCAAGATTTTCTTGACCTAAACAGGTTCAACCTCAACTTTTATGGAAAAAGAAAAGGGAAAAAAAATAATACAGGAGCCCAATACAGCAAGGAATCTTTTGCAAAGCTCCATTTTTTAAACATTTATTGACCACATTAGTAAAAAATTAGGAACTAAAAAAAGTCGAAGTATGACATACTGTGATATTGTCCAAAGACCCAACTTGATTTAGGCACTAAAATCTCATTTTTTACATAGAAGCACAGTAACAGAATCAGCCAGACCCTTTTCTAAACTCTTTGCTTCAGGTTTTAAAGCATGAAGATAAATTCGAAGATTAAGAGAAGCAAGACAAATGCAAAATAAACAAGTTGTTTTTGTACATGGCAGGAATCAGAAGAATGCAAAATTTAAAAAAGGATTTTTTTTTCCTCAAAAATGGATACATTCTTTGCTCTGTGGGGGGTCTTATTTTAACTTCTCAACCAAAGTTACTTGTAAAAATATTGTAGGTTTCATTAAATAAATAATTAAAAAAGCAGTGACATGTTTATTTAAGTACTCAGGACTTGCTGTAGAGATTGACACGTTTGGGCAGTCAAGTACATATGGTCCAATTTTGTATGGTTGTGCCTCGGACTGTCACGTGATCTGAAACAGAAGCCTTTATTTACCTTCTGAATACAGTGGTCTTAACAGAATCAAAGAGTGGGAACTTGATCCACAACACAGGAGTTAAACAAGGAACAAGCTGAGGTAAGGGATAGTTTTGTTTTCTGCAGAATCATAATAGGCAGAGAGAATTTATACATAATATAACTCACAATATTACTACACGTTTACTTCTGCTTCTGAGCTTGTTTGGGACATGGTTCAAGCTGACTCGAAGCCATTTACCAACTGTATTCAGTGTAACGTATTCTGTCTCTCAGCAAAGCTTATTAGTTTGGCTCAATGCTATACTAATATGTCTACACACCTCTTGGCTTGTGTTCAGCTTATTCAGAGCACAGGGAACCAAAGCTCACACCTGACTGAAAAATGGTAGGTACACATATATTGTATTATGTATAATAGAAATATAATAAAAGAGGGATAAACACACATGCTGAGAATAGCATCTTCTGTTTTTTCACCCCTTTGGTACAGGACAAGAAATACACTAAAAAAAACACTATTACAGATGATTTTGCTTATAATTTGAAGAATATACAGTTTACAGATTATTAGATTAATGACAATTTGACCTTGAAATCACCTCTATCTGCTGAAAGAGCAACACTCCATCACCTGTTTTGATTCATTAATGTATCATTTAACTTGCTATGACACATGTTCAGCAGTTATAATTACATTATGGCCTCCCTATTACATCAGCTCTGCTCCAAGTTTCTGTCACCACAAGTCCAATTTTCAACACGGAGCAATCCAGTGCACTCTTTCCTTATTAGTGTCATCTTTAATGTAGCACAGAGTCTGAACCATTACTTGGCACTGAGAGTTTAACAGCAATTAACCCCTGCTCCATCCCCAGGGAGAAGTACATCAGCAACTTGCCAAAACACTGTAAACAAGCTGGCCAAGATCAATGCAAAACCATGCTGGCTGCAGAGCACCTACTGTATTAATTTAGGATTGATACAGAAAAAGAGAAAATAGTCTGCATGAAATTGACCTAAAAGGATGGCCCACACAGGTTACAGTATTTTCTTAAAGCTGAAAAGGGAAAATTCTAAATCCCTGGCCTGCTAGCTTACAAACACACATTCTTTTCTATCTTGGCTCTTTTACGATGCTGATCACCATAGGACTGGCAGTGATCACAGAGAATAAACTGTTATTGCCAGTTAATTGGTTAAAGGGAGTCATGATGATATTTTTTTTCTTTCAGATGAGGAATTAAATACCTTTCAAGCTTTATGAGGAGAGAAAGAAAGAAAAAAGGCTGAAAATGCCAGTTTCTCTTGGTTTGTGGTTGTTGAACAGGGCAATGCATATTTAAAAAAAACCCAAAGGTTAATGTTCTTTCCCCATGGAATCAAAACAGAGTAAACTAAGGACTGCAGAACTCCCTGGAGGTCCCTCACACCAGCTTTCCCTGGGATGGGATGGCATCCTCAACCGTGCTCCAGCAGGGTCACACAAAGCAACCCAGGATGTGACTGCAGAGCAGGCATGTTGCTGTGCTCAGCATATGTATATGTATGTATGTGACTGCAGAGCAGGCACGTTGCTGTGTATGAGCATACATACATACATACAGTGCTCAGAGCACTGCTGCTGCTCACAAACAGGAAGGCAGAAGGAACAGCAACTTTGTACTATATGACTAAACCAAACTAAAAGGCAAATACATCAGTTAGAACATACATGTAAAAAGTTTTGGAGACAATACAGGAAAAAATCCAACTCAAATATATTTTATATTGGCTTAACTGACCCAGGGTGAAATATTCCTTCTTACCAAGGGATGTTTTCTATTTTTATGACATCATAATTTTTCTCTATAAAGTTTTGATTTATCCACAGGTCAAGGTTGAACTAGAGAGACGAAGTAAAACAAAACAACCAAACAAAAACCCTAACCGTGTTTCTAAGTGGAACTTTACACAAGTCTTTCTCCTTAAACAAATGAAGACATGTAAGGAAAACTCATTTAAATGAAGATTTGGAAAATCAGATACTTTTAAGAAAGACAATAAGGAATAAAATTCTTCATTCATTCATCTCAGTATCCTACATAAATTGTATGGTATAATTATAATATCTTAATGAAAGAGTACTACCACTACTTGCCACTACTCCCATGGCTTTTGGATCAGGATTTTTAATGCTCCTAAATAGTAGAAATGGCAACAAGTCCAGCGTGGTATCTATGAACAGAACTGGGGTGTCTGGTGCTGAAGGAGGTGGGTTGCACTGCAGGACGTTTCTGTTGGTTGTCATCGGCTGAGGGTGAGTTCTACAGTTTTTTCATGTTTGGCTTATTGGAGAGAGGAAGAGAAAGGTGGTCCTCCCAAGTGAAATAATTTCAATATCTCTGTCTTTAAATAAAAAAATGTCTGTGGTTACAATTATTTGAAATATATGACTCATGGAACAGACTTGTTTCATCAATAAAGGGCAAAAACTAAATAGTAGGAAGTACATATTCATCTTCTGTACTAGAAGTAACAAAAACCCCCAAAGTTTACACATGACCATTATAAAGTCAGATGGTTAAAGAGACAAATTTTACACTTAGAAGAAAATAAAAAAAGCACCTGTAAATTAAATACATTAGAAATGGAAAATTATGTGCAGAACAGGTTGAATACAGTGACTCAGTGTGCCTAGCATCTTTCACACATAGATCATGGGGTTACATTACATTCTTTATTGCTTGTCTTGCCTCTTCACTGGCAAAAGAAGTGTTTTCATCACAGTACCATTACATTGTACAAATATGCTTGGTTGGTAGCTTTTTTTCCCAGGGTTATTTTGTTTTACTGTGGTGTAAACACAAGTGAATTTCATGCTGAACTGGAACTAGGAGAGTAAATCAGAGCATGGCCATTTTGTAGCAAATATTCCCAGCACCTTAAATCCACTTCAAATTTCACAGCAAGAGCTTATCATCACCTGTCTAAAAATGAAACAAAAAAATCTTTATACCATTAAAGATAAAATTTTTCTGGAAATATAAGGATATTCCATTTCGGCCTCTTGTCGAAAAAGGTGGAGTGTAAAACACATCATATACCTCATGTTACTTTTATACCCAAATAAGTTTAATACAATGGAGGGAAAAAATCAAACTGTAAAGCCTGAGCTTTAAAAAAGTCAGTAATTTATTGGCAATAAATTAAAACTCTGCCTAGCCCTTTTAGTCAGCTATCTGGAGTCACAGTCAAGAGTCACAGATGTTAAAAGCCGTTACAATGCCAAGTTAATTTCCTGAAAAGGCATGCCTGAGGTTGGACAAAGAATCCAACCAGTGTTCAACATGACTGATAAAAAAGAAAAACAAAGCTTAGAGGAGATAAAGGAAAAAGGTGATAGTAGTGGAACGAAGGAATTTTTTTTCCCTCAGTAATAGCTCAGCTGATCATAAACACCATAATGCAGATAGTCCTGAAAAATGGTTCTTTGGCATGCCCTCTCATTTTTCCACCTGACTGAAGTCTATCTACATTTGCTCCTTTTCCTGTGCTTCCTGCAGGGATGATGTTCCCATAAGACATCACAGAACTCCCACTCTGCAGCACAGTTCTTGTTTCCAGAGGAGATCTAGACGTTTTATGTACAGATAATCAATTGTCCCCAAAAGACAGAATGGGAATGAATTAGGACAACAGTGAATCTCTAGGGACACCACCAAAACAAACCAAACAATAATGTTCTACCAGCTCATATCACTAACTGTTTCTGGCCAGTTGAACAAATTGAGATATTTTATTCGGGTCCAACAAGCCCAAAACTAAATAATCTGGTTTTATATTTCCGGATGTAATTTCAGAAGCCTACTGAAGAAGTAAGGTTTTTTTCCTACAGAAAACTTCTTTAAAGGGGGACCTTTTCATGAAAGGAAGTTTCCAACCACTTCTACCAGTGGTTTTCTTCAAATCTCCTTCATGTTTTTTCCCAATATAAGGAGTACTCCATAACCTTACATTATGACTGGAGGCAGGACAAAGTCAGGTTGTCAAGCAGCAGATACCGAGACCCAAAGACACCACAGAACCAGGCGGTGTGGCCCTTGTGTAACATCAGTGATACCAATTGACCCAGGCACCCTTACAGTGTGAGCAATTTCTAATACTTGCCTCAAAGCTATATTGCACAATGATATGCAGGCTTGGCATCAACACTCTGGTCCACTTTTATGCTGGCTATTCTAATTTCCATGATGAAGGGATTGTTTACATATCCAACATGAATATGAAGAGATTTATCTTCCTGCCACCAGTCTTGTACTGCTTGTTTCTCTTACCTGAAGTATCACTAGTATCTCTCCAAGAAGGAGTATACACATTGTAATCAAATAATCTTTAATCTTCTGTTTAAAGAGCTTGTACTGCATTTTTAGCATCTTACTGCAAGGCGATATTTCCAGCCCTTGCACAGTTACAGTAGCTCTTCTCCATACTCTTTCCAGCTGTTTAATAACCAACTAAGATACAGGACTTGATTCTCTGGGACTTGTTTAGTCATTGACAACACTGGAAAAGGATTATAAAAGAGAATCAGTAATGTGTTAAGCCAGCCAGGTAGCAGTGTAAATGCCAGCATCTGAAGAGCTGGGCATATAGTGTTATCACTCAAGAGATCAACAAAAAAAGTTACACTTTGCCTCTTTTCTCCTCTAAAGATAGAGAATGTTAAGGTCACATTTCATACTCATAGTTTTGCCATTGCTGCACCTGGAAGTTTAGAACTTTTGCTCTGACTTTCATAAAATATCAGAGCTAGCAGGTATGTCTTCTCACCAAGTCAAAGTCAAATTACAGGTTTGAAGAAATTCCTGTGAATTGAAACCATACAGTTCTGCTCAGCTTTATCCTTAACTGTGCCTGTGTAAATCTTTCCTTCTTGCAATTCTTCCTTCCTCATTACATTTGAGTCTTGAGTCACTGAGCAATTGTTTCAGACTCAGAATCTAAAGTATTTCTCATCTTTTTTTTAAACTCTGATTGGTGTCATATGTAATAAAGTATATTTCCAAGTACTAAAATCTGAAATTACACCATGAGGCAAAAAAAAAAAAAAAAAAAAAGTTAAAGAGCATGTACACTTATTCTGTTCTGCCTAATAAGTCCTTCTCAGGCTGAACCAAGGCAAAACAGTTGGCAAGACTTAAAAAAGACTCTAATAATGGCCAGTAGCAGTATATATCTGGAACCTTTCACCTTCAAAATGGATTTGGTCCAGATTGAGAGCAATTTAAAAGAAATATTGACTTCTGGATGCTTAGTGACCTGTGTAAAAATGAATTAATAATCCCAGCTGTTTCCTATAGGACATCACTAAAAGTGTCAGTGCTGTTGCCAGACCAAACGACACCTTCATTGAAAGGTGTAAAAGATTTTTCACTTCATTTATCAATATAGCACGCATAACTAGGTCACAGACTAGCCAAAGAAATTGAAATCCCTCCAAGTTCCTGGCAGATTTTGCTATATCCTGCAATCCATCACCTAGTCTACACATGTATGGACAATTGGCCCACGTGTTCCTGTGTGGGTTATTGGGCTGGATGGCATGTGACCAACTTCCTAAGGCTACTGACAGTCTAAGATCATTGGACTGACATAAACTGAGAGTGCTAGGCCTCTCTGAAGTGAATGGACAGGTACAGTGTGAAGAAAAAAGGGAGAAGTAGACAAAAAATTGACTTTCTTTCCTAAAATACAGTTGGACAATGCAGCTAAACTCATAATTTGTTGTTGGCAAAGTCCAGAAATCAATTACTATTCAGTGGAACATGGGCTGTAAATGGAGGGAAGTGATATATTTCTTGAAGGTAGCTCTTGGACATGTCAGGGATAGGTCAGAGAAAGAAGAAACATCAGCCCTTGCACAGATCTATGTGAAAATTCAGGTTTTCATGAAAGAGCTGTTCAGTTATAAAAAGAATATTTTGGCATGTACAGTTTTCTTAAGCTATTTCCAGGTGGTTAAAAATGCATTGTGTTCCAGAACTTTAAAAGTGAAAAATTAGTAATAGGTCAAATCAACATCTGTATTCCTTAATTGGCTAAATCATTTTTTTAAAGCTTTTATCAAGAAATGGGGCTTAAATGTTATTTGTCTTATTCTCTTCTGTCATTGTAATTGTTCTATCATCTTTTTTTTATTTGTAACAATTTACTTCCTCCTCTGAGCTCATGAAAGGTTTGCCCTCTTCAACTGAGGTGAAAATGAGAAGCTGGAATGCAGTGGTAGAAGAGCATATATACCACTTGCTTTCCTAGTGTTCTTAACTCCAGAATATCAAAAGAAATACCATTTGCCAGAAACATCCACCACAGCCATCAAGGCAGGAATAGAAATGAGCATTTCTAGGTTTCAAATTAGCTTCTAGCACACATCCAATGCGACCATGGGCAGATCACTTTTTTCCATGTGTAAAATGAAGAAGGCAGCTACTTAAAAATATTATGCAAGAAGAAATAATTCTTATTAGCAAAACTATTTGACAGCCTTCATAAACCACAAATGAAGGACACTACCAACTACATATATATTTTTACCCATTGGATATGCATTGTAATGCAATCATTATTGATATCTAGTAATTACAAGAGTATTCAAAAAGATCTTTAGTTCCAGAGAGTGGTTACTAAGAAAAAGCAAGCTTTGTTTTTAGCAGTGTAAATGCACCTTCTCCCTATTCCATTTCTATCAGAGCAGCCAAAAACCGATTGAGAGCAGAGGGTGCCTCAGTGTGAGAACTGATCTTCTTGCATAGCAATAACTACTGAGAGACATGAGCCCAGCTGTTCAACAGGATAAGGAGTTCAGTCTATACAATCTGCAGTCCAGAATTTGTCATTATATTAAACTGTAAAGGAAGAAGAAACACTGTGTTTTGAGTTTGTTTTTCTTTCTTTGTATATTATGGTACAAATAGCATGGCAGTATCCTGAAGCTCCACTGGTACTCCCAAAAAAAAAAAAAAAGACTATGCCTCAATCCTTTTTCACACTGGGCAAGGCCTTAACCACAAGTGAAGACAATATGGGTCAGAACACCTCTTCTAACTCAGGCATCTTCAGACAGACCTCTGTCTGACTGCTGTTGAAAGATCCCATAACCATGTGAGGAAGACTAAAAGACTCTTCTAGACTTCCTTCATCTTGACCCAAAATAACTGTTTGAATTAGCCAGAATAAAAAAATTTAGCCATCAAGCTTAGATGAAGGTATCTACACTAAAGCCATCTAAAATTAGGTAAGATGAATCCTGCAATAAAAATCTGGGAAACTAGGAAAAGGACTGTTTTCAGGGAGAAGATTCTTGTGTTGTTTTGACATGGAGTTGAGTACCTCTAAGAGCCTATGAATATCAAACCCACCTCACAATACTAATTCCAGCCTGAGACTGACATCTAAGGCCGTGAATCAAAATAATGAGGTCCCCACTTGCAACATGCATATGATGAGTAAGTAAATGATAATTAGAAACCCAAATGCAGGCAAAAAGTTGGGCATAGGCTGTGTATCTCTCTTTTTTTTTTTTTTCCCCTCAGGCATTAACTTAACTTGGCCAAACCTTCCTTTCTACAAGTTCAGAGATATTTTAATTTTGAACTTCAAATGGAGTGCAAATAAAACGCCAAACAAGCTTAGGATGTTCCACAATTGTCAGTGGGCCCATTTTAATATTTAATGACCTGGACACCTGTGATTATTGCTAAAAATGAAAAGAATTAATGTAAAAGGAATTATTGACATAATATAACACATGATAGTCTGTTAATAAAAATGCATACTTCTAATTGAATGCTGGCACCTAGCCACCAACTAAGCATAACTTCAAAAGCAACAGCTGGGAAAGTATCTTTCAGATTTTAATTACAGTAGCTCGTAAGCCACTTATCTTTTCAACTTTTTTCTTCAGAAAGCACTTCTGTTTCATAGGAGGGAGTTCAAAGGTATTTGCAACACGTAGGGTAAGAGAACTACCTCGACATAGTCAAACTTCGCTTGTAAATTTGAATTCCGGACTAAGACAACTATTCTCACCTTTGAAGTGTGAGTCCCATTAGAGCCTAAAAGAACATAAGCTTCGGGCTTGCTGCTCAGGTTTTTTGATTCTTTTCTGTCTCTATTTACGGAATAAAAATTTCTATAATATTTGTTCTTATCTATTATTTGTATTTTAGCATTGTGTCAGGGCTACCACTGTCCAAGTATTTTACTGTTCAAATATATAGTGAGCACACATAATCTCAGATGATTCACACATGAAAGGGGGAAGGAACTATTAAGAGTTTGGAAAATGGGCATGAAGACAGACCTGAGTCTTCCAAAGCAATGAATTCTGTAGCTGCATCCAGAAAACTGTTATGCTTATGTTTAGGAAAAAACTATGGAAGTATATATATGATTAAAACTGTAAATGAGTTCAAATTAATTGCTAGATTTGCTACATGGCTTGGTGTATTTCAAGGACAGGCGCAGAGGGGGTTATGGTGTATTTGATCTGATATCTGAAGTCTTCTAGTCTAGGCAGCTACTCTAGACTTCCTCCACCAGTAGAGACAAAGTGAGATAGAAAGAAACAGCTGCTGAATGACTCTTCCTGAACTAAAAGAGGTGTTGTCTGTGTTCTCTGACCCAAGAAATCCAGATAATTTCTTTAGATTAAGTACTAATATTTTAGCCAGATAAAATTAGGCTAATTCAATCCTACCTCTTATGCCTTTGGGTCTCTGGAAAAACTTTCCATAAAAATCTAGGAAATTAACTGTCCCCAAGACCATCCCTCTTTTCCCCCAACATGCAAAGACAACTGCAAGCAAAAGTATTTTTGACTGAAATACAAACTATACAACAAAATTAATGTTTATTATTTCCTTTTTTTACAGTTACTAGAAAGAAGCTGTGACAATAGGGGCCTTAAAAAATTAAAGTCTTCTCACTTAGAAACACATTGAGACATCAATGAACTGCAAAAATATTAGCAGATAACCACCAGGAAAAGATTATTGGAGTGAGTTAATAAGTGCATTTGACATAATCAGGAAGATCTTTAAAGAAGACTTTCTAGAATGTTTCGAACCAAGTGAGGATGTATAGTACAAACAATAAGAAAAAGAAAAATCTATTACATTAAAGATAGATTAATTTATGAAATGGAATATATGAATTGGTTAGTGTCATATAAGGGGACTGAACCTGAAGAGCTCTGGAAGTCTTTTCCGATCCCACAGAAATAACATACATCAGAACATCACAAATTCTTGAACTTGCTGGAGGATTTTTTGGACTATAAATCTATTATTTATCAGTTAAAAGGTATACCTAAATGAGTTAATCTAAAAGACAGATCAGCCTACCTTTTCTGGAAAATCAGAATTTTCTTTAGCCTTTTTGTGGCTTTTCAAGACATTACTCATACAGAGATAACAGCATATCTTTATAGGAAAATAAATAGGATGCAGAAAGACTTGGAGTCCTCTGTCCACTCTGCAGATATAATTTGGGCTAGATTTTGTCAAGAGACTAAGAAAACCATTACTTTGTTTTGTACCAAGCTGTCCGAAATGTACAGGACCACCAGGAGAAAAATGACAGATAAGAACTGTGCCTCTCCCTTTTTGGACAAGCATGAATCTGTGAAAGAAACTCAGAGCCTTGAGCAACAAGCTTATGAAGGAACACTTTTTTGCATTCAGTTCCAGTCCTGGCGAAAGTGGTAGAACTGTACCTGAATTCTCCTCTCCTTTGTTGCAATTGTGCTTGTTTGAATGATAGCTGCAAAGCAGACTAGAGTAGTCTATTAAAAAAAAAACAAACTAAAAGAGGAAACACACACATGAATAAGCATGTCCAGCTATGAAAATACCGAAATTTCAAGTGAGCACTACTGTAACCTAGACATATACGGAGTTCATCACAAATTTTGGGATGCTATGATCATGGTTGTACAACCCTACCTGATTAATTTTTGCATATGCAGCTACAACACCTTTGACAGTGAAGTTCAATGTATTCCCACAAACCTTGCTCTCTACATTTATACCAAAGGATACAAAAAGGAAAAGTTAATAAAGAACCTGTGATCCAGTGTAAACAGGATGACTGGAGTTTATTAATCATAAATGAAGGTGATGAGTAGTTCAGGAGGCATATAAATGAACAGGCAACCTTGCTGAAAGGTCAGAACCTTTCAATAGTAAGCTGTCTCTGCTCATTTCAACGTAACTTTCTAAGTTTAGGGTCAGAAAGCATCACAAATGCAACTACTAAACCTGAACAACACTTTACACCATTTTAGTTTTGTCTTATCCCTCTTGTTTGATAGCTCTGGGTTTCGAAGTGCAAATAACTTGGTAGTTAGCTTTTTAAGGGATTCAACAGAAACATTTTAAAACAGGTAACAGCTGCAAAAGCAATAAGATTCCTTTTCAAGTGTTTGACCTTCTACTTCAATGTAATTACAGTCACTAGTCTAATCCTGCGGTAAAGGACTGGGATCATAAAATTTATTCGCTGTGTTATGGATGCCAGTATACTCCAACCTGTGCAGAGGTTACTGTAGAACAGGGATCCAGTTTTAGAGGCTCTTATTTCCACTTTGAGATAACTTTTTTTTTCAATTTTCAATAGCATCTCCATCTTCGGAACATGGGTTCAGTCCTCCTGAATGCAACCTTTTCTGTACTATGCAAATTTTGCTTTTTAAATTAAAATTAACAATTACATTTGTGTACATGTCTTCTTTTGTCACAAGTATTGAGGGAAGAGGGAGAGCTTTCTAATGGCAAACATCCATTTAGATGTCAAAGAGAGTTTTGTATGTCCACTGAATTAAAACATCATTTGCTGTCAAGCCCTAAAGATTTTGGCATTTCTTCTGATTTCTATTTATGATAGCTCTCAGAGGACATGCTGTGAAGTACTTTTGCCTGCGTTAGGACCAATTGCATGTGACAAATGCATTAGTTTTTAATACCAGAAGTGGACATATAATTTGATGAAGTGTGTCTTTAAGCCATCAGCTGTTGTCTGCCACCAGCTTTTTACAAAGGCACTTTTAACAAGATCACCCCCAGCTGCCTTGAAAATTTAATCTCTTTTTCCCCTGTAACCAGACCAAAGCCAGCTTGAAATCAGCAGAAAGGCTTCAAATGGGGTTTGGATCAAGACTGTAAAGCTAAAAATTTCTAGACCTCATTCTGTTATCTCCTTTTCACGGGCTGTGTTCGTAGCTCCTGTTCTGCACAGGTAAAGACCTACACAAAATTTGCAGGCTGATGTGGACAGCCTGAGAGCGCCACACCACATCCATGGACACAAGGACCCTGCTAGGCTGTCCACTCTCAAATTCACCTGCAATGTTTCTCCACACTTTACTGAGCATCCTTCCTAATTTATCATGCCCCTACAGTTGTTACCATGAACATCAAGTGTGACTCCTCTGAGCTCATTTATGTCATTCCAGAGATCGTGGTACAGCTTTGACTATATGTGAGAAAATTACATCAGTGGGTATTCAGAGATTTGACCACTCAGTAAAGGTACAGCTCCTTCAGACATCTGCCAATTTTTTATCCTTACAGCACAAGATGGCAATATATAATTTACATTTTCAGCCCTACTAAGTATATAAACACGCCTTAAAGTATATGTTAATTATTAAGACATCTGTTTAATTCACTGAACAGCTGAAAAACACCTCATTAAGTCTTTCTTTTCTTGTCTTTTGATTTTTCATTTCTCAGTAGCCAGCTGTATGCCTTCTGAATTAACATCATCACATGCTCAACAACACAATTTCTTTACTGTTCCAATTAAACAATTAATTAATGCCTATGGTACAAAAATAAATAAAAAACTAAGGAGAAATAAAACGTGTGCAATGAGCAGTATTTTAGTTTTTTCTTTTAATTTCCAGACTAGTTTGTGAAACCTTCTGGGGAAGCTGCTATAGTCTTATCACTGTATTTTCATAGCTTCCATTTTGCTGTGTTTTTTTTTTTTACCTAGTCCGGTCAAACACCAAAAGAATCCCAAACTGCAGATTACATTATGTGATGAATGTTTCTGTTATTTGCTAAATAATTTATTGAACAAAGCTGCAGAAGCTAGTCAAATGCAACAAAACACTGCTCACCATATAAATTATTTTATTAAAAAATTGAATTTATTGTCAAAGGGTGTATGTGACAAACAGTATTTGGCTTATGTTGTTGCATAGCTGACATATATGACAGTGTAAAGAGTGAAAGACCTTTGAGATTGAGTCTAAAAGAAAATCCCAGCTGCAGAGACCTAGTAGTATAGCAGCACTAAGAACTGGAACTTCAGTTTAGAAAAATCACCACTCATTTGCAATTGTAGCTGCCTGAATAACATTTAAGTTCTGCTGGATGGCACTTAAATTCAATTCCTTCTATTAACATACATGTCTTTTTTAGTATTCTAGTGGAAACAGTAACAACAGTTTTTCTTCACTGAAAAATTAAAGGACATACCTAACAAGAGCAGCAATGTCATCAATATTCCTCATGAACAGTTTTAAAATTTTAGGAGACTCTAAAATATGATTTTATCTACTGACTTACTGCAACAGCAGGGGAAATCAAATCACCCGTGAATGTCTTATTAGAGCAATCTCTCTTTGACACATCTCTTACATCTCACTTTTACATCTTCAGTGCACTTTTTTAAAATTAAAAGAGGGAAAAAATATTTTAAGAAATAATCACATTAGTGCTTTCTAGAAAAAGGAATTACATGTGAAATAAGGAAAAAAAAGATTACTTTGGGACTCTAAAATTAACTACATCTCTATTTTGCTTAAAACCTAGAGTTTTTCTTTCTGTAGACTGTGGACAAGTTTGCAGTCTCTACGTCTTTAGTCACAATTTCATTTCTTTCAATTCCTTTTGCAGACTGGTTATTTTTAAAAAGTGCCAACCTGTGACTTATTTCCCTTCATAATATGAAGTGCAGTAAAGCCACAGAAAGAGCCTCACCATATACTCTTTTTTTCCCCCAAAGAACATCTTCAAAATCAAGTAAAACACCTATCTTGATTTTTCCTCCTGCCAGCTGGAGCAACACATTTTCCTGGGGAAGCTCTGTGCCACTGCAATGCTTTCCCATGTTACTCAGCTACATCTTCCAAAGTGTAGATGATCCATGATCCCAAGAGCTTGCCTTAGAGACTGTATGAGTCAACATGTCTATTTATTTCCACTGGTTGTATTATTGCCCTCTTCCCTCCACTTCCACTGTCAGGGCCCCCTTTTATGGTGTTAGTCACATAAATGGGTATTCACGTTCTGCATCTTTAAGAACTACAGGGATTAGGCATTGCTGTTGACCGGGGCTGCTACACGGAGGTCCAGCTCAACAGACAGAGCTTTGTACAAGAGCTGTAAGAGGCAGCAGTACCACAGTGCAGGTGATTTGTGAGGTCCTTGGACTCACTAAAGACCCAGAAGCTCTTCACGACCTTCTAAAACAAGTTTTACAGGCTAAGGTATCTCCCAAAGTAATTTATAACAGTTTAATATCTGATTAGTAGGACTAACCTGAACTGGCAGGAACATGGGCTTGACTATGCAGCCTCACCTTGGATATTATGTGCAGTTTTGGTCACTTCAATATGAGACAGATATTAAGCTCTTAGAGAG
>VWZG01005576.1:27067-40511 GCA_013396735.1 Grallaria varia | reverse complement strand
GTTTGAAAAATTAACCCATACTGCATGTACTTTTGAAGTGCAAGATTAGAAATTAAAAATTATGTTGAAAAACCAGAAAAAGACCTCTGGAAGATTCAATAGAACACTCTCCTTTCTACTTCTCATAGGACAATAAATGCAAGATATGGAAATACTGGAAAATTTCATAGACAAAGTACCCTCCTTGATAGATGACAAGCTTATACCTCAACAGAAGGATCCCACCTCTCATTTCTGATATAGGTTTTAGTAATGTAGGTAGTAAGATTGAGATTATATGGCAACATATGGAAATTCATACTGAAAACAAAGAAAGTACAATTTAAAAATTACTGCCTGTTAAATATAAGCAGGAGTTGGCTCAGAGTATCTTCTCTAGCCATTTATGTTTCTCTCTACATTCACATTTTGAGCTTATTGATTTATTTGGTCATTACCCTTCAGCCACCTTCTGTTGTGTAGGGGCATCATGTTTCAGAATCACTGTTCCTTTGGACAGTGGGGCAAGGGTTGACATGATGTTGGTGCTCATACAAGCTGGACATTAGATGTACAAACCAAGTTTGTAAAAGTCTGCTGAAAACACCAGACAGTCTAAAACTATAAAAACTAAAAATAGTCCTTCAGTCATTCTGGTGGGTATATGTTGAAATTACTACTAAAATTGAACTCTGCAGTTGTAGAAATGTCTGCAGTAAATAATCAGAAACACATGGTACCCAGGTCTATTGCTCTCATTTCAGAAGAAAATTAGTTTTGTTCAGTTTTGATTTTTCTCATAATCTCTGCAAAATTTTATATATTTTTGACAATAAATTCCAACAAGATCTAATCATATATTTGTGATGACTCTAATAAATTCTAAATTCACCTGACCATCCCATTCAATCTAGTTTAAAATAACAACTAAAAAATAGAAGAGATATGAAATATATATAAACAAAAACCAGTCTTATTCAAGAAGCTTAAACTTGGAATCCCTTTCACCTTGACAACTTTCATGGAGTATCTTTTATCAATTGCTTGTAACAGGTGAGATAAAGTAAAACAAATCTTCAGGTTAGGAGGTCTGAGTAACTGATGAGGGATATCATAAGATATGGCTCCTTCCTAGAAGTTCCCTGTTTCATATTCATTTAGAAGTAATTTTATGTGGGTAAGTGAACATGAATCAATTTTTCTGATGAGCAAAATATATTTGAAAAAAAAATATGGTAGAGTTCCAGCAAGAGAAAGAGAGAGCATCTTTTGAAGTTACACTACCAGCTGCTCAAGGACATGTGAATGAGGGACCAGGAGAGACTGACTGTTTCTCCCAAGGGCACTTTTTTCTTTTAAAGAACCTGACTTCTTTCTACTGTATGCTTTCCTGCCACCCACATACACTAAAAACAGTTGAATTTGATTAACTCTCTTAATGGATATTATATTAAACATGCAGCAACACCATAGAGAAATGCAAAGTGCCATGAAGCACCATGAGCACAACCCCACTGTTGTTAAGGGCAGGAAAAAAACTAAAACCAAAACAACACCCCAGGACTGAGGGAAGATACTCAGCGATATGCAATGATAGCTGCCTAAACAGCATTCTTTCCACTCTCCCCAGCCACCCCTTCCCTTTAATTGTGGCTACAACTGCGTTATCCTTGGGAACTCAATGGAACCAGTCAAATTGCAAGGGATCTAAAGCAGATAAATTGTGCATACTTATGTTTCACTTAGGAAAACAAAGATGTCCTGCAGAAGCTTGGAAGCCCTGAGCCCAAGGATCATACTTTTCTATCACATCATTTTGATGGCAAAAGTAGTTAACAAACTAGAGCAAATGAGATATAAATCGCAATAGGCTCTATGGTTTTCTACTCTCTTAAGGATTAGTTGATAATTAGTAAGGCAAATGAAAACACTTCCTGAAACAAATGTTGCCAATGGAAAACATAGCTGTATTTTACAGATTTATCGTCTTATATTTTCTGAACATTTATGCAGGAAAACCAACACAAGACCAGTTTGTAACCAAAGAGTAGCTGCCACAACAATTTTATACGGAGTTCAGAGTAGAATTTTAAGGAGGGGAACATCACAATCTGTCAAAAGAGCAGAATGTCAGAGCAAGGGTGAAGAACCAGATGATAGTAGAAAGAAATGCAGGATTCATTTTGGTTGGTATTCCGTGCAAACAAAGCAAGACAGCGTGCACTTGTTTGCCTGACCATGCATTTCTGCATTGGAGAATTAAAGTACATCCATTGTTTGAGAACAAACAAAAAGCATAATGATCTCTTTGCAAGCAGGGCAGGATACATCCTCTTATGTCAGCGCAGAAAGGGAATAAAACAGACAAGAGTTATATTTGGAAATTTTATATCATGAGCACAGACATATGAGAATCCCCTTTTGAGAAGCTGGAAGGAAAGTTTCTGAAGATTTGACATTCAAGGTCATCTCTTGCACTACCTGTTGTATCGAGCAGGTGTTACAAACACATGCTCTTCACAAAATCAGCGGGATGTGCATCAGTGTAGGTACCTTTAGTATCAACCAGTTAGTGGTGACTTTCCTGGTGACCAATTAGTTTGTTACTTAAGGGCAGGGGGTGTCCATTTAAAGAAAAATGGATATAGAATATAACAAATTTCTTTAAAAGCTTTCAAAATCTAGAATATCCACATATTTTTTCTGGTTTCCTGAACTGTTCTGATACTTGGGCACCAGTCAAGGGAAAAAGGCAAGGGGATAACAGCAGATGAAAATGTGAGAAGAAGCTGGAAGACTATGGCTGGAAATAAGAAAGACGGGGAGGTAAATTCATAAGGAGTCATGAAGAAAGAAGAAAATCTCTCCAGGTTCAGAAGGATAAGCTCCCCCAGTGAACTTGGAATCAAGTGTAGGCCTCCTCAGTTTTGGCCTTTTGTTTGGTTCATTTGGGTTTTGTTTTGGCTTTTTTTTTTCCTAGTGATTAAAACGATGTGCAAAACAAAATGTAAAGGGACAAATAAAAGGTAGCCCATGGTACTGTAAAGCTTGTTGCACTACATGATTAATACTATGCATTAAGAAAAGTGAGAGCCTCTTTTGTCACTTAAGTTTTGCACAATGACATTTAAAAGAATGATGCAATGGAAGGAATTTTTTACTTAAGCATAAAAACACTCAAAAACCACCTGCAGAAATCTAGTGCCATATTGAATAAAGCATAAAAGACAATACTAGAGATTTTTCTCTAGATTGTAGAAGTCAATTTGCTCCTTCTCACCTTAAAATCATAACAGACTTGTGCTCTTTTTATATTTGTATTCATAACTTTTTCCTTTATTTCTTCAGTTGATCGGTTTCTAAAAGATAATCCTCATAATCAGGATTAAGCACATTTTAAAAGTAGAGTTCTTTCCCTCTAGAAGGAGCTATTGCACTGGCAGGGGCAACAGCTTGCTTCTATAGGTGTAAACCTCCCTACCACTTAAGGGTTATTATTCTGCAGCAATTCATATTAGAATGCTTTAAGCTTTAAAAATGTGGCAAATTAATATAACACCGTGATAATCTGACAAATTCAGCTCTTAAATTGCGAGAACTGTTCAGTTTCTCAGTGTTTTGCTGCGATATTATTACAGCGGTAGGTATTTTATCATGGAAAGTTTGATGTTGAGGGTCTTGCAAGGACCATAGGTGGCATGAAAATGGTCTTTGATTTGCTGTTTTTCAAAGCTCACCTGTTATCTGGGAAATTGGCTGCGATGTCGAGGTAAAACCTTAAAAGTCGGGGTTATCTTTCTTTTATTTCACTGCTTCCATTTCAGAGCTACTGAGTAAGTACAGATATGAATTTAACTTACAGGTTACCCAGACACAATACTACTGACTCATTTCTACTGAGAATGCTGTGAGGTGTGTTGTACCTACTGTTCCTCTGCAGAATATGATGCTCGATCTGAGTTAGGCCAAGTTTGTGATTTTTTATACAGATAAATTGAAATGAGCTGAAGATACAGGATAAAGGACAAGTGCAGAATCCATTCTATAACTTTTTCATACACTTCTCAAATTTAAATTCTGGGAGAAGGGTGTGAACAAAGTAGAGCATCAAACTTGCCTTAGTCTGGTCTTTCTTTTTTAAGAGAACTACTAAGGACTTTAACTCTGCTATGCTATGTTTCCACACATTTCCATCTACAGAGCCATTTGGAGATTTTATGCAGTTTTACATCTGCTTTAATTAAAAATAAAATCACCAGAACTGAGTGCCCTGTACAATGATCTAAGTTTTCGTTTATTACCTTTCCCCTCTACCTCATAACAAGGAATGAAAACAAGGAGATAACACACAGTGCCTAAAAGATGCTATTACATAAAGCAATACAACATTATTTTGCAGAACTGTAGTCTGAGTACAAAAAGAAGTGGAAAATGCATTCATCGAAACTCTGTGGACTATTGACAAATGAATCCTAAACCACTAGAAACATGGCCATCAATTCTTCATACCATGATCACTTATGTCAAAAAGCTCTTAGCAATTACAGAACAAGTCAAAGAGCAACATTTTCCAGATCAAAAGCAGTGAGTCATTGTTTGACCTTTGTTTAGCCTGAATTCAATAACTTATTAGATTTCAAACAATGGAAAACTGGGCATAAACCCATGCTTTCTAACTACTTATGGAATAAAGGCCTTATGAATTAATTTAAAAATCACTTGAAGGTAAAACATCTGTATTTAACAAAAGTTCTTCAAATACTATTTATGAAGAGGTTGACATTTTTAATAAATAATTATATAGTAACATAAACAAGGAAAGAAGAAGCCAAAGTTTCAGAATAATTAAGGGACATCAGACACAGAATGTGTATTGTTAGAGTTTTGTAACGGAATATATTGGCAAAAAATCTTATTATTATGCTTTTCCAAGCAACTGAGTGACAGGTTATAAGCAAGAAATTTATTGCATTTATAATACAAGAGATAGAGAATTGACTTTTCTGTCTGTAATAGACTGTTTTAGATGGAAGAATAAGCATTTATGTGTCCCTGTATGCACACTATTACACAAACACAAATTTTGGTAGAACTTAATGTACAAAATCTACATTAAAATATGCTTCTAATAGTATTATCAAACTTATATCCCATAGCCTTATTGATATTTGAGGAAATCCTGTAGCCAAAGCAGTGTAATTCATCTCCAGCCCTTTGAGATAGGCTATGAGTGAGCATAGTCCTCGCACACATATGACATTGCCCTAGACTGGGTCAAAAAGTTTGGGGAATGTGGGTGTGTTTGTGTCTGAGAGTAAGAATGAGATTTAAAAAAATAGAGATGTTCAGATTGGGATTTTTTTTTAATAGCTAGTGCTCTGATCATCTCCAGCAGCTGAAAGTATTGAATATGAACAGCAGTATATAGCTTCTTCCACGGATATATTTTCATGACTTTCTGCTCTTCAAGTCTGACATCCATGAGAGAGAGGAGGAAACATTCCAGTAATCATAGTGCCATACTCAGCTATGGAGAAAGGCTGATGTGATGCAGATGAAATTGTTTCAGCTCCTCTGGAAGGGTTTTGTGCTCTTGTAGCTCAGAACAGAGACGCTTTCAAAGGCAGAGATTAGTGACATGGTACTAAAGTGCTTCTCTAAAATTCTTGGGAAAGAGCTGGCTCTTCATGAGCAGTAGATTTCAGTATACCACTGATTAGAAAAAATATTTGCTTTTCCCTTTTATAGGCATTATTTTTATTGACAGACTGACTTTTGTAAGAGTAAAGCTTGTTTATATTTCATGTGGATTTGATCAAGATTAATTTTTCTAACTATCATGACTTTAAATTTTAGGAGTTGAATTAGCTAATAAAATTCAATTTCCAAAGTGGATAAGTTATTGCAATTGCTCAGTTTGCAAGAATAAAGAGATTATTTGCCTTATGAGGAAAAACAGAAGACAAAGAATACTTGCAATTTTTTAATCTGATTTTCTTTGCACAACATTTTTTTCCTTGGGCTATTTTGTTATGCCTATTATTATTACTGCTGGTTTTTATAACTCTTCTTGATAACCTTCTCGTTTCTTTCATTCATGCCTGAATGGGGGTAGTTTGTGTCTTAAAAACACTCTGACAACCTAAAATTTCTCATTCAGATTCATTTATAATACTTCCTGTGAATATTTGGGTATAAAACATAACCAGATTGGGTTCTAATTGCAGATAAAGCAGAGTATGAACTTTGCAGGATACAATATAGTGGGAAAGGACATGTCTACACCCACAGCAGTTTGTCTGACAAGAACAGCTGAGCAGACATACAGCAATTTTTTTGTTGCATGCATAAAATGTAACATGAACACATGCACTTTCAACCGCCATAGACTTTAACATTCTTCCCTTTTTAAAAAGTGTTCAGTTCTGCTTGCTTGCATTTTAATTCATCCTCTCTGGTTTTTATGTGCTTTCTTATTCCATGGAGAGGTAGCACAGATATACTGCATGACCAAAGACAAGAAAAACAATTGATAGAAAGCTCTCTGATTCTAAATATATTTATTCCTTGCACATAGAAGGATAATAGAAAATACATTTTTAATAAATATTTTTAGTTGGAGTATTTTGCAGGAAAGGCTTCATAACTTATTTCCCAGAACTCTGTGAAACCCTTGCTGCTATTTGGTTTTAAAAGTATTGTCCTACATGAGGACCCAGTGTTAGAAGTATCACAAGCCATGTACCATGGTGGCCTGGCGCTCCATAAGGCTGGGGCCGTTGGAGACTGTTTATTCACCTTCACCTTCAGAAGTTTCTGGTTTTTATAAAACTCCTCTGTTCCATGTGGCATGACTAGGTATGTGACTGTGATATAAAGCAAGCACGAAAGACACTCATCTCTCTTCACTGACCACTTCTGTTTTATTTATATAGGCTTCAGCATTTTCCTTTTAGTTCTTTTCTTACTTTAATTTGGGAGGACTGCCACATACTAATTAATTGATTTGCCTTAACCATAACAAATCAGATTCAATTCAATTCTTAGAGACAAGACAAGATCTACAAGAAAAATAGTCTGGGACCAGGATAAAGCAGCTCTTTGGCATGTCGGATAGGCAGTTTACATTTTGAAAGATATAAACAGACTGTGAGGATTGAGGGCTGAGAGCACTGACTAGAGTTTCAAATGTAGCAATACTGACAATGAATGTTTGCAGGAGTATTTAATCCTTAACCTTCAAAGCACAGACAAAGCAAGTTCTTATGTGGAAATTGTAAGATGATAGGTTTGCTATGCCTTTCTTAAGCTAGGAAATAAGAAAGGAAAAATACAATTTCATTTAGATGCCACGGAATTTAAGTTGGGTTCCAGAGACTTTCCATTACTGAAGACTGTTGGGTTATTGTGATGAAGTATTTGTTGGTTTAGATGAAGAAAGTCTGGTCCCTATATTGGTGAAATATTGGTTTCTGCACTGTATAACACTAGAACTGCATGATAAGTATATGATAACTATATGATTTAGTTGAAATTTTGGGGGGGGTTATGCAAGTACAAGGGTTTTTACCCTTTCAGAGTTGTCCTGGAAGCTCAAGAATCATCTTCATTAGAAACATGATACTTTATATAAATTAGTAAACATGGTTGCTGAACAACCACTTGTAAGAAATTAGGTCTACAGCCATGAGATATGCTGTGAGACATATGATGAAAGGATTTCCATGGGAAATACCATGGGATGTGAGGCTTTGGGATTTCTGTGGCCATGATCGCATGCTGAGGAGTTGACCGGTTGTCAAGCAGAGATCAGATGACTTCAGGTGTCACAGTCCTGTTCTGCTCTTACACAAAGCCGGTGGGCTCTTTAATCTCCCTCTGCTACCCTCTCTAGCCCTCATTTACATACAAATTGGATGCTTCCCCTTCCCCCCTTCCCCATTTATGATAGCTGTAACAGAATATTTGGCTACAGGTTCACCTCCACGTCTTCCAAAATTATGAACTGGCATTTGAAATCCTCTATAGCAGAAGATGAGAATACAACCACCTTAGAGACAAGTCGATGGGCTTATTCCTCTCTGCTCCCCAAAGCAGACACCTCTCTCGTAAGGTTTGCACCTCCAGTTATATCAAGGTATAACCAAGACACTTGTACATAGTGCTATATATACTTATATTTTGCAGGTCTAGGGAATTTATCGCCGGCCATGCCAAAGAAACTATAACCTATTGTTCCAATAAACCACGTTATTGCTGAATCTGTGTTCATGAAAGTTCTTACTGAACTCAACCAGACTTCTGGTGTTGAAATGGTTAATTGCACTAATGGTGAATCTGTGATCACAACCAAGATGAAACTTAGAGTGTAACCCCTACATCTGGGAAAGAACAGGCCCTCTACTCAGGCCTAGTGAGGCCATATTTGGAGTGCTGTGTCCAGTTCTGGGCTCCTCAGGACAAGAGAGACATGGAGCTCCTGGAGCAGGTCCAGGGGAAGGCTACAAAGATGAGTAGAGGACTGGAGCACCTCACTGATGAGAACAGGTTGAGGGAGCTGGGCCTGTTCAGCCTCAAAAAGAGACAACTGAGAGGGGACCTCATCAGCATCTATAAGTACCTGAAATGAGGGCATCAAGAGGATGGAGCCAGGCTCTTCTTGGTGGTGCCAAGCAATAGGATGAGGCAAAGGGCAGAAACTGATGCACGGGAAACTCCATTTGAAATACAAGGATGATCTTCTTTGCTGTGCAAGTGATCGAGCACTGGAACAGATTGTCCAGAGAAGTTGTGGAGTCTCCCTCACTGGAGACATTCGAGAACAATCTGGACTCAATCCTGTGCCATGTGCTCTGGGATCTTTAAGCAGAGAGGTTGGACCAGATGACCCACTGTGGTCCCTTCCAACCTTAGCCATTCTGTGATATAGAAAAGACAGAAAAAATTAAAGAAAACCAACTCTATCTGTCTAGTTGTTCTAAAAGACAATTCTTATGAAAATCATTTGGCATTCTAAAGATAAAAATCACCTTGAAATTAAAGATAGTTTTGTTGAATAAACAATTCTCTCTAGTAAAAGTAGAAAGTAGAATAGCATTCCAGCTCCCTCTACTGGGCTAGATATGTTGTACTAATAATATTGCAATTGTAAAGCATTTTGCTTCACCAGATTCTTGTACATATCAGGCAATATCTTTTAGCAAAATATTATTTCTTTTCTCTAACAGAACCTCTAAAAAAAAGTTTAAATGGTAGTGTAACTCCTGAAGACAGTTTTTTTCCTGAAAGAAAATCTAAAACGGATGGAAATTCAAGCAACAAAAACAGATTTTATGCAACTGTTCAAAGCTTACAGTGAAATTTTCTTATGAATTATTCTAGAAATAGGTATCACAACTCACTAACTGCTGTTTGTATTATTCTTCTTGTCAAATTTATGTCATTTTTTCCTCTTGCATCTGCTAGATAAGCTGTTTCAGACACGAAAACCAAAAAATTCAGTATAAGGTGCAAGCCATAAGTTTTCAAGTAGCAAAAAACATAACTGACAATTTAAAATATTTATTTCTGTGCACTGAAAGACTTTTAAGAACCCAAAACCAACAACAGGAAAAATTCCATTATCTCACATTGTAAACTCAACCCTATCAGCAACCTAGATCATAGCCTTTGCTTCTATTTTCCCTGTCAGGAATGAAATAATCATTTTCCCTTGTGCATGTCTGTTTTTCAACACAAATCCAATCTGACTGCATATCCTTTAAGGACAATTTCTCTAGGTGAAATCTTTATCCCTAAACCATTGAACAACAGCATTTTTTTTTTCTGTAGCCTTCGGTTACTCTATTTTTCTAATTTAAATAATTGCTGATTGTGAATCTGCTTAAGGAGAAGCAGACAACAGAGATCCCAATTCCCATCTCTGGAGATAAGTCTTAAAGGAGGAGCCCCATGATGTTTTACTCGCCTTTAGCCCTACACTTAAATTCAGATCTTCTTGTCTGGGGGTAGTTCAAGACTAAAGGATAATTATCACAGATGGAAGGATACCAAGTAAAAAGAAAGAGTCTGGTCCTTAGAAATTAGTTGAAACTATAGAGATTTTAACTGTAGTATAAGTGTGGAGGAAGTTTTAACTTTCCATAATGGAGAATTTGTTTCCATTGAGCCTCCTAGTAGTTAAACAAAAATCTCATACAAGTGCAGCAAAACACAACAGACTTTTGACATTCTTCTCAAGTATACCGTGGTATTTGCAATTTCTTTTCTCTTCTGATTTACTTTACTAATTTTTATTTCATAACTAAAAAAGAAAAGAAGTTTGTTCAAAATAAATACATAATTTAAGAAATATTTCAGTCAGAGAAAAGACTGGTCATTCAGTCAGCGAGAAAACAGAAAACATATTGCTGTGAAACAGCAGGATTTTTTTTTTTAAACAAATACAACAGTTGAAAATTATTATTACAAATCACAAATAACGGCATGTAAAAGACAATGATGTCAGTATGCCAACCCAGACTTGAGCAGCAATATTTAAAATCATACTACTGAAAAAATGCATATGATTAACAAATAAATATAAAAATTAACTCAAGAAATTGGAAAGCTATTTTTGTCCATCCGCTAACACACAGTGGCATTATTATTTTAGCCTTCAAAATGGGGAGAAAAAAATCAAGTGAGAGAAAGAAGTATATTTTGAGACCTTATGCTCCACTTTTTTATAACAGTTTCACATTGTGGTTTCCTACACACAAACACAAAATTATTTGTTTTAAAATCAGTTTACCAATAGGAATTTATGTCTTAAAGTAAATCAGTAATAGGTGCCCTAAAAAAAAAAATTTCATTACAGTCTATAAGATTGGGAATGGGTTGATATAATCTCATCAAGAAAATAATTTCATTGATTTGGTCTATACACTTGGTTTGCCAAAATGGCCTTAACATGTTCAGTGTGTCTGATAAATTTATAGGAAAAAGGGGAAAAAAAGAACTGCATCTTGAGCGGTAAAACTTTAGGGAATTGAAAATAAACAATGCCACAGGTTTACATTATCACTAGAAATTCCACAATTCTTCTGATAGTCATTTAGGGGGCAGGAGGGCTGGGCAGGGATGGGGGTAGGGCTGTAGAGGAAATATAGGAAGAGAAAAAAAGGAGAGAACTGCCAGGGAGCACATTAAAGTGGTACAATATTGAGATTTCTCACCTTTCTTTTTTGGAATCTTCACTGCTTCTCATATTCATTTCCTGCAGATAAGATCAAATAATTTTAAAAGCTTCCTGGGGAAAAAAATTATAGAGTATGTATAAGTATTTATATGCACATAAATTCATGGAGGGAAAGAGAATACAACTTTTACTCTAGACCTAATTACTGTTAATAATCTGTGAATTTAAAACAAGTAAGTTCCAGTTACACTCTATTATTCTTAAGAGTTTGGTGGGGGAAAAAAAAAAAAAAGCGTTTTCATTTCACAATCCATAACGTTCCCTATGCGCTCAGTTGAAGTGAATGAGGATGACAGAAGCATGTTACACCTTTGTGTAAGATCTTCAAATACTATTAAATCATCAATGTTTTTCCAGAGAGACAATAAGATCTTTCCTTATGTGACTGAATTCCTCACTGTGTCTGTCGACATTCATATCCATTTTTTTACACAGAATATAAAGATGTTTTCTGAACTGATAGTGTGTAAAAGTGCTTCACAGAATTCAAAGATCATAAACTCAAAGTTTTGAAGATTAAAAATTTTCAGAAACACTGGAAAAATGTACGCTATTACATGTTTGACAGCAACTGAGTAATTCTTTCACATTTTTGAAAAACCTGAGTAATTGCTGAGAGTAAAATCTTCTCTTTCCTTCTCTGAGGTCATATCTCCTACAAATATATTGGAAATGAACTGCATCATTTTTTAATCAGCACAAGCCTTTCCATTTAAAAAAAAATAAAATGTTTTGAGCCTCCCATTCTTTGTCTTCCACTCTTTACCATCAAAACCGTTATACCTTGGAGGCTTACAGGAGTATTCCCTGAATTAATTATAATTGCTGACTTATGAAGAAGTCATGTCTCTGTATATAGATCAATAGGGAGAAGTTTCAGATGGGACTAGCCTGTCTGCTATTGTGGTCGTTCATGATTCATTAAATTTGTGCAAGTTATTTCAGACTGAAGACAGAAATTGCAGTTAATTTGTTCAACATGAGAGCACGTTCATGATGCAGGACACAGCTTTACCAAGAAAAGAGTAAAACAGAGCAATGTTTGGGAGATTTGGTTTTTTTCTAAGTGAAGTAATTTTAATAAAAAAAGAGTATCCAGTGCAACTAATTGTTGATGAGTTTCTTGAATTTTCTTATATACAGATAATTCCGAACTGCAGCAGGCATATCTTTTTAAAATTGAAATCAACCAGAAATGGCCCACTTTTTCAATGTCATTCATTCTGTCTGCTTGCAGTCTTACTTCAAGGTGAAGTCAGACATCTGTCAGAAATAAGCAATGTGAAAAAGGAGTTGTGTAACAGCAACATTTACATAATAACCCTCAGGAACTAATGGCACATTGTCCCTTTTGTCACCAGCTGAGCCATACGTGAACAGATGTGACATTCCTGTAGCTCAGAAGTCATTAAGTATATTAATTATTCAGAAAATCTCTTACAGGGTTAAACACGTAGACACTCCTTAGTAGTTGTGAAGTACCAGCTGGCAGATGTGAATGATATCTAACAGGAAATTATGTATAACACGAAATTCTCCAAGTTTTGAGACTTTTCTGTCATCTGCCTTTCTAAAATTCAAGTCAAAGGGGAAGAGAGGAAATGGCACACAGATTTAAACAAGTATCAAAGACATAAAAGCAAATAATGAAAAGTGACATTATTATTATTGGAATTCTACCAGTTACCAGGATACATTTTTTTAAAAATCATATTTATACTAATAAATATGTCCCACTTACATGATGTTCATGTGGGGTTAATTCATACACAAATATACACTAACTTCTGTAGACCCATAGCTTCCCTAAAACAACACAATACTGCTGTCCCTATCTGGACAGCATGCTCACATCTTATTCAGGAAGAAGACTCTTACCTTCCTGTCTACCAAGCAAACTACTGATATTCAGTAAAGAAAAGTTTCATCTGGCAATACTATCAGATGGAAAATTATTTTGCATAAGATTTTTTGTTTCTTTTCCTTTTTTTGTTTTCTCTGTATGATGTAACTAGGATTAAAAAAAACTAATCAAGAGTGTACCATTACAAAATCAGTTACATATAAACAGTGGTACAGATTACTGGTCTGTTTTTACTTTCCAGGTTTTCTTACCAGAATCCTAGAATTGTGCAACTGGAAACTTTCTGCCACAGAAATGTTTCTGAGCACCACCTGCCTGCCTTATGTTTTGATCAAATTCATTGTACTCATTTACTAAATAGA
>VWZG01005576.1:2022-26989 GCA_013396735.1 Grallaria varia | reverse complement strand
GGGGGGGGAGGAGAAAATGAAACGGAGAAGATAACTTTGATTTTGGGCAGAAGCTCAGAACACTTTAATGACAATTAAAAGGAAATCACTTCATCATCACTCTCTACTCATAAGACCAATGAAATTGTCACAGTCAAAATGGTGTTGAGTCATAGGCTGGACTCTGTGATCTCAGAAGTATTTTCCAACCTAGTTGATTCCGTGATTCTATTTTCCTCAAATGAGTATTGCCTTTCTTCTCACACCCTTTTACTCATAGTTTTGGTGACAACATTCCTGTCAGATAAACAAAAAACAAAAAAATGTCTTTCATAAACAACATCAATCTACTCTATCTGTGGAGTGATACTTGTCCATGAAAGTCTCCTCACTCCCTGTTAGAAATGGTTAGGAAAAAAGTATTAGGAAAATTACTTCTGGCAGCATCTAAAGGCTGACATCTACAGACAGACCTGCCCTGCTCTATGAAAGGTATCCAGACCTAAGAATATTGCTGTTCAGGCCCCACAACATCTTTAGTTTCTAGATACGATTTATTGCTATGTCGCAAAGTAAAATGGCTGGATGCAAACAAAATCTCAGGACCTAAAAAGAATGATCTTGCCGATCCAGGAGGGGAACCAACTGAACTCTCTTCGGTAATCAATATAAGTACTAAAAACAGATCAGCCAAAGGGGTGCACTGCATGGTGGGTCTGAGCAGAACCATGTCAGTATAGAGGCTTCATTAGCTGCAAAAACTGGTGCACAAAAATTGGGGGGGGGAAAGGGAAAGAAGTGAAGACACAAAAGAAAGGGCAGAGGGATGAGCCTTGTACAAATGATTTGCTGTGCTATAGAACCTGGAGGACTTCTGAGCAAAGTAACTGGGAGATTCAGAGAAATGTAACCATCATACATTTTCAATAATAAAAACAATATTTGATCAAAATACGTCTTATCCCACAGACTGTTCATTTTATACTGATACTTATACTACATTTTTCTGTAGAGGAAGAGTGAAAATAAATGTTTTGGTGGACTATTAAAGTTTTCAGAAGTCCCCAACTAAAACTACAGCTGACTTCAGTACTCTGCATAAATATTACACCTACACAGTAAGGAACGCTGTATGTTTCAAACTTTTTCTCACATGCTGGTGATCAGAAACCAGGTGTCTCAGGCTCATTCAAGTTTTCAGAATTTGGAATTCCAA
Source organism: Grallaria varia (assembly GCA_013396735.1). Lineage (NCBI taxonomy): Eukaryota > Metazoa > Chordata > Aves > Passeriformes > Formicariidae > Grallaria > Grallaria varia. The sequence continues at coordinate 25,794 of VWZG01005576.1, read as the reverse complement.
ATCAGAAAGATAATCCAAGCATATGGAAAATTTCAGTAGAGCTAGGTTCATGGAATACTGCAGTCTGCAGATAGGAAATATTCTGCTGCCAGAATATTTGTATTTCTAAATGAAAAACTCCTCATTAGACTGCTGGAGACATCTTATACCTCTTATACAATTTTTTTCTTGTTGCATCAGTTTGAAAAATGTCCTGGAAGTGCAAGAACTTTACATATTGCTCTAGATTACCCTGACACACAGAATCCAGAAAGTCAAAAACTACAGTGTCTGAAACTAAGCCATTCTAGGTTTGCCAAGGTCACACACAACGCATGTACAGCTGGGAATAGGACTTAACCTGCCTTTGGTTTAAACCAAAAGAAAACAATACTCTTTTCCATGCAATATCTAATTTACACAACACATATCCACAGGACACAGGATGTGAAAAACATAGAAAAAACCTGAAAGATCCATAGATTCATGGTACAAGTCCGTAGGAAGTGATTATGCACCACAGTTGGCCTTTCACCATTAACTCAGGAAATTCATAATTCAGTAATTGCCAGAAAGAGTAAAAATACACCAGCAGTAGGATCATTCCAAAATGCCATTTTTCCTCCTAATTTCCCTATCTACTACATGTCACTGTCCCACACAGACTTAACTGAAAAGATTATTCGTACTGTGTGGTCAAGAGTTCTGCAGTCAAGAGGAGACTAATGACCACACAGTGACAAGGGAAATGAAAACCAGAAAAAAAAACTTATAAGCATGACTATAATAACACATAAATATATTACAATCTACATGAAAGCTCTGCGAGTGGCAGTGCACTGTACAAAGTCAAAAGAAAGAGTTTTTCTTCAATGTAAGCAGTTCTGTCTTGCAATGGCCTGTTCTGTTATTCATCTTAGCAACAATAACAATGCAGGAGCCAGTACAAGAAATAAGCAACCTCATGGCAGTGTGCAAGGCTGCCAGAGCTAACATTTGCACTACAAGAGCATACGGTCCTGTTCCTATGAACCCCTTGAAACGTGGTCTCCCTGCAGCAGGAGTGTGAGAAGCACAGCTTTGTGACTCATTGAGGAGTCTGGTGCCAGTATAGCCTTCGGACAACGAACAACGCCACCAAACATTTGTAACTGTCACAGCCTGTATCTTGTGTAAGAGGAAGAAAGCAAAGGGATAGACTGTGAAGGTTGGCTCTGAACTTTCCAGCTGAATACAGGCAGGAGAAATTAGTTGTACAAAGCAGAGAAGGTAAAGCTTTGGCTGCACAGCAGAGATTAGAAGACACTTTTAAGGTAAAAAAAATTAAAAAAGGAGGTGTCACTGGTTCTCAGCTCATTATTTACTTGAGCTTCTAGATTAAATCCTTACTAAAAGTACTGGCAAGCTCAAAAAACAAGCTTTTCCTTTCATGCTGCAGTCAAATACAGTGAAATTAAATAAAGCATATTTTCTCTGTAAGTTCTTTTGTTTAAAGATAGTCAGGACTATCTGAGATGTGAAAATATTTTAAGTTCTACTTATCACCCCTAAAGAGAAAGAGAACGAAGATGTTTCCTTAAAAAATACAGTTTCTTTAAGAAAAATAATGAATTGTCTCTATCACAGCCTGTTTTACCTGTTAATGACATTGAGGCATTATATTTTTCTGTTAAAAGAAAATAACGTTAGTAGGATTAAAATATTTTCTAATAACATACTTTTTTGCCTGCCTCTGCCTTCAAAACATCTCACAGTTTGAATAAAGCAAACTTTTCTTTGAAAAAGAATTTTTCCCTCTATTGAACCAGCCCTGCATGTTCAACATAAAATCTTATTATAATGAGCAGATATGTTATTGCAGCCTTTTAAAAAAAAAAAAAGTAAGAGAGACCTATTTGTTCAGAGAAAATATTAACCTCTTACTTAAGATAGTCGATTATTATTCAGCATGGATAAAGTTTTCAGTAACAGGAATTTTCACATTTTACTTGTATTTTAAACTGTGGTTTTATTTAGAGAGCATTCTGCAACAGAGATCAGCTTTGTTTTTCAAAGTAAAAGACCTCCTGGAAAGAATTTCAACTTTTAAAATACTAATCTGTGTGTTAATACGTGTTTCTAGATGGTTCAGAATAGAAATTTGAACAGCACCACCCTCATTATTATTACACTCCACTGAGGAACATTTTACAGGAAAAAGAGCCCAATTGGAAACAAATACAATCCTTTTTTTGTGGCAAAAATTGCTTTAAAAATTTGTAAGTATCTGAGCATAAACATCAACTTATGGCAAGCTCTTTTTGTGCTTGAAAGTTCAATTAAAAGACAGGAATAAAACATTCCTCTTCAAAAAGTTAAAATTACCTGTTCAGTTAAGCACGGCTATGAAATGTTAGTTGTATAACTGAGACTACTCCGTACTGGTCTAGAGGACGTAAGGAATGCCTGGCTTTTGGGAAGCAATGGGGCAGAGGCACAGGAAGGGTTTGCTTCTCTACATAAACCGTTGGGCTGGGTTTGCTCCTTTTACCAGCATACAACAATAGATGTTGAGCCCTAAAAATGAGAAACTTCCGAATAAAGTATGAGTCAATCAATTTGATTTCTTTGCCCCATCTTCATTTACAGGATAGTTTTCGTTCTCTTAATTCTCTCCAGTTACTATTTCCCAGCATAGCTATGTGGTGTTAAACCACTGATGTTCACTGATGAATTGAGTGTATGATCTGCACAGCGCCTTAGAGTAATTAGTAAAATGCTGAGCTTTTGAGCAAAACATTCTAAAATTCTACATTTATTCCTTATTTAATCTTCATATTTGCTCACAGAAAGTGGCACTAATAAGCAAAAAGCATATTGTTGCTACTAGAACCACACACAGACATTTACTTTCCTCAATTAAAAGAAACATTTTCATCCTACATATGTGCAGTACAATTAAAACTGTTATTTGTTCACCACATTTAGCAGGCTTCAGATTATTAACATTATTCTTGCAAAACATGATTCAATTAAAAAATTATATAAAGTATTTGTCGGTAAATATTGCTTAAATAGTGCTATCATTAAAAACATCTGTGTTTTGGTGGGGAGAAAAAAAAGCAACACTCAAAAAGCAGATAGGTTTAGTCTTAAACAACACTGGAACTGAATTATAAAACCTTGATGTCTGCCTTTTCCAACATCACTATTCTCCCTATGACATAGATTAGGCCAAAGATTATTTTTTCAAGATACATTGTTTTGGTAATCTGTTGTTCTATTTTAACCTCAAAAAACAGAGAAATTAAGTTTTATGTTTGAGTAAATCATGGCTAGGCTTCGCGAACGAAGATTTGGGAAGGGCTCTCCCCACGCTTGCTGCAAGCGCGCTGATGGCTAAAGAGGCCGATGCGAGACAGGCAAGGCCAGTTGCAAAAGGCACAGCAGAAAGTCTCCATAGGCGGTGTTGGCAAGTTTACTCCATGAAATAAGTATCTGTTTCCACTACTCCATAAGCTGGCCTGATGCGGTTGGCATAACTAAATCTGAGTTCTGCTTCTATAACTTGCTGCATAATTTCACAGAATGACAGAACATGCTGAGTTGGAGAATCATTGAGTCCAACTCTTAGCCCTGTACAGGGCAATCCCCAAGAGTCACACCATGTGCCTGAGAGTATGATTCACATGCCTCTTGACCTCCATCAGGCTTGGTGCCATGACCACTTCCCTGGGAAGACTGTTCCAGAGCCTCTGGGTGAAGAACCTTTTTCTAATATCCAACCTAAACCTCCACTGACACAACTCCAGGACATTCCCTTGGGTCCTCTCACTGGTCACCATTAGAGAAAAGATCAGTGCCTGCCCCTTCTCTTCCCCTCACAAGGAAGTTGTAACTGCAGTGAGGTCTTCCCTCAGTCTCCTCTTCTCCAGGCTGAACAGAACAAGTGCCTTCAGCCGCCACTCATACGGCTTCCCCTCAAGGCCCTTCACCGTCTTTGTTGCCCTCCTTTGGACACTGTCTAAGAGCTTAATATCTTTCTTATATTGCAGTGCCCAAACCTGCACACAATATTTAAGGTGAGGCTGCCCCAGTGCAGAGCAGAGCAGGTCAATCCCCTCCCTTGGCCAGCTGGCGATGCTGTGTCTGATGCCCCCAAGCACATGGTTGGCCCTCCTGACTGCCAGGGCACTGCTGACTCAATCAGCTTGCCATTGACCAGGACCCCCAGGTCCCTTTCCTTGGCACTGCTTTCCAGCATCTCAGTCTCAATTTCTGCAAGATGAAACCATATTTTATTCTTCTTGGTGTATTTTATACTTTGAGTATATATAAAATATTCTACAGAATTAATAATTATAAAAAAACAAAATTTACTTGCCCATTTATTTTTGTCTATACAACATTCATAATCAAACGTGATTTTGCCATGCTTCTGTCTTACTCTGAAATGTTTGCCAATATCTGGTTTGCATCACAAACTAAAAATTTATAGGTACTATTCCTATCTACTGACATAAAAAAGAAACTGATCTTGATAAATCCTAAAGCATTACTTCTTGTGCTTAAAAATAAGAAAATTATTACCTATGATTTGCACACTAAAGAAAGCCAGTATTTGCAACACCTACTAGCACTGTAATTTCAAAAAAATTTACTATTGGAAACAGAAATTATCTTCCAGAAAACACACACAAAACAAGATTCCTTACTCTAACAACTCCAACTAAAAGAAATTAAGAAGGTCAAAAAGTTACTGAGTTTGCAATATCTGGGAAGAAAATGTTCTTCTAGCACCAACTGAAGGAATTATAAACTCTGTGAAATGAAAAGGTGTGTTTGTATTCATGTTAACAATCCAATCAAAACCTGAAGAGCTCTGTGAATTTTTAATTTATTTATTTATTTTAAAGATGCTTCAGGAAACCAGTCTCATAATAGGAGTCTTTGATTCAAATGAATTGCTTTCATACATTAGAAAGATATACCAAGTTGTCTGTCTTGGTAGGTTTTGATACCTACTGAATTGAGCAAGCTCCTTATTAAACAGAAAGATTTTTAAATGTTTCTGGAAACTGGAGATGTAACTCAATGCTTCCAACAATAAAGGAATAATTTATTTTTTTCTCTCATCTTCTTTCTGCAGAAATTGCACATTATTTGCGTTTTTCTTTCCTTTCATTCCTTCATGAACCATTCAAAGGTAAATACACAAATCCTTTCAGTGAACTAACAAGCATTTCATTAGGCATTCCATTATTCCAAATTTTCAAATGGTTTTCTTCATGTATCCAGTTTACAATTTGTTTCCTGAAAATACATTGAACACTTAGAACAGAATAATCTGCTTATTTGATATTTTTTAACTCACTTTTTTTTTCTTTTTTGTTTTTTTTTTTTTCATTTGGTAAAGCTTGGAGTTCTCAAAATACCTGAAACTCGTCAATGTTGCTGCGAGTTGTCTTAACGACATACTTCAGATGATGAATCATCTCTATTCCATAAACACCAACAAAAACCATCAAAGTGATAGATAGGTGTAACATAAATATATTCACTTTGATAAAAAACAATCAATAAGTATTTAAATTTTCAGCCAGCCAATAGCTCATGGATCATTTCATTCTAATAAAAGGCATAAGGGGCAATTACTTACCATGCTTCTTACAGGTATCCCTGTATTTCTAGGGATCTCTGTATTTAAGTCAAAATAACGTCTGTGGTCAGGGACCAAGTTCAGATCAGCCAACAAGGCTGTGAAACCCTGGTATCAATTTTGGGGAATGTCTGAAAGGGAACAATACGTTTCTACTTTAACAACTCTAGTAGCTGCAGTAAACACGGAGACAGTTATACAAAACAGCAGACTTAAGATCTTAGACTGCCTCTGACTGCACATTGGAAGGCAAACATTATTCTGGTTCTGGGCTGTTATAAACTGTTATTCTAGGAGATAATTTATTATCTGGCATAAGCTTGCTTTTAGTTGTTTTTACCTCAGTCAGGGTCAGCAAGTAGGTAAGCTTAGTCTTTATAAAAAAAAAAAACAACAAAAAAAAACAAAAAAAAAAAACAAACAGGAGTCAGAAACTTAAAACTTTTCTTTCATTTGACCCTTATCCAAACATAATTCTATTATTTTCAGAGGAATAATAAATTCTGTCTCCATTGAATCATTATGCTGATGACACTCAAGTCCTCCAGCTGCAAGTAAACTAAGGGTAGAATGTATCATAAATTTTGTGCATTTCGGAAACCACTAGAAGACACAAGCATCAAACTAAGACTATAACTGCAGTTTCTGGGGGTCAAACAAACTGAAGGAAGCAGGTTTCCTTTTTAATATAAACAAAGGTGAATTTTTGGGTTTTACTCTTAAGCAGTAGGCACTGCAAGATGTTATACTGTATACAGACTCCAATAAATAAAGAAGAAGGTGCATCAGACCCTAAATTGACATACTTTGTGGATGGCAAAGAGAATAGTAAACTGTTTTATCACTGAGAGCAGCCTGCACTACATATGGTTGTGACATGCTTTCATGCACTCATGCTTTTTCATATTCAGACACTATATATCTGTCCGTTGAAGCAGACTATCCAATTCATCATCCAACTTCCCATTCACAGTTATAAAGGTACCTCAGGCAAAGAGTGTTCTCTCAGTTGATCTATTTGTTGTTGCAGCACCATTTTCTTTGCATAATCCATTACTTAGGGCCAAGTAAATAATAATACAAATAATAATAATAAAAAATTGTTGTACAATATGTTTTGATATTCTCATAAACCTATCCAGCTGCATCACAAGCAATTTTCACATGCCTTAAAGACAACCCTATGTTTATCCGTCTTAGTAACATTATAATTTTTAATTGATCTACTTCAAAAAGTAAGCAAGAGTATTTCCTCTAACAGTACTAAGCAACATTCAAAGAGAAGCTCAATTGTTTGGTGCAGATGTGGTTTAGCTAGTATTTTGAGCACATTTAACATCTTTCTTTGATGTCCAGGTTTAATAGTAGCATAGGAGCATTATTTTAGGTTATCCACCAAATAATGTGTATATGCAAATGGCACAGACTTTCATTAGAGAAACAAAAGAATAATGAAGTTAATACAAGTGTCTAGATTTTCTCCAAACTAGCTTACATCTAAAAGCATGCATGCATGTACATGTATTCACATGCACATATGCATAGACAAATAGTACTGGGATCCTAAAAACCTGTCTGTTGGTTTCTCAAAGTTATCACTTCAGTTTATGTAGTTTTACATCAACCATAAAAGTGGTCCTGCAACAATTTTATTCACTATGCAACTGCTTGTGGCTTTGCGAAAAAGCATAACACATATTACAAATTTAAATCTAAAGGAAAATTTTGGGATTGTGAGAAAATAATTTTTCTTGATTGGTGACAACTTTTCTTGACATCTGTTCAGAGCTGCTTTAGCCAAAGTTTCAAGTTTTCTTTGTAATGGCAGACTGTTCAAATGTTGTCTTAATCCTTTCCTAAGTGGATTAGAAGTGATAGAAGCTTGGCTTGACCATCCAAAGGAATTGCAATTTCAAACTAGTGTTATGAAATTACTTATGGATTGCTTCTTTTTCTAATTTTAATTTTCCATTTTAGAGCTGCAAAGAAAAGCACCAATCCAGGCAACTCACTTTTTCAGTGAAATGGACGTGCAGGATGAGCTTACTCTCTGTGTTACGCCAGTGAAGTTAACCACTAGAGAATTAACTTGTACAACACACAGGAAAAGGTACCCAGTACTATTTTACCTAACCTTCTATTAGGATTGTGGCACATTTTCACCACTGCCACCAAGAAACCTTAGTGATCCTGAATGATGCAAACATAAGCTGTTTTGCAGTATTGTTGCTCATCTCTAGGTTAGATTAACCCAGACACCCCAACTCATCACCACAGCTGACTTCATAATAAAAACATGATTCAAAAGGCCCAAAATAGTAAGACACAGTTAGATTGGTCTTTAAATCAAGGCCCAAATTATTAAACAGTATTTCATTTCTAAGAAACCTCCCAGGACCTGACTGCACGCAGGAATGATAGGTTAGAGATGCAGATCTTCACTTCTGTGCATTGCAGGCAAGAAGGTAAGTGTGCTACCATTATTTAGATACTTAGTTTTCTATTTAAAAGTAAAGGAGGTTGTGAAATTAACTAACTCCACAGGAATTTTTCATAGGGATCCAAATATTTTATTTTCCCCTAGTCACCAACCTGTGGTCCTGCTTCTTCTTATACTGTTTCCCCAAAATACTAGATTTCTCCTGAGGAGTTCGGTGGGGGCATTCCTTCCTTCACACCTTCATGCTATACCATGAAGCCTATTAATTATGGTACTCAGAAATACCATTTTGAAATCCCTTCAAGCAAGGCAGTAAGCNATCAGTCACTCACACAATCCAGTGCCTATAGTTCAGATTTGAAGCCCAGTGCTCAGAGAAACCCTAACCTTGTTAACCTGATATTAATTATTTCTATGTAGCACTATATTGTCTGTGTTAGCGTGAAGGGAACCCCTGATTAGTTGTTTTACATCATCATGATGATGCTCATGAAAATCATCCATTCCTAAGTGGTCTAGCTAATACCAAATAAAGACTCACTGTTCAAGCTCACAGCTAACACTGGTGTCCCAATGGATTTTGTTTTAGATCTTCAGCACATGACATGACAGGAAGAAAAGGAAAGTGAGGTAAAAGTTATTGCACTAAAAGGGTCTATGCTGCTGCATGGAATCAGAAGTGAATCAAAAGCATAGCATTAATCAAAGTAGCCAAAACCCTTAGGACTCCCAGAACAATATAGAAACCATCTCCTTGCCACAAGCAGCTTAATCTTCTAGAAAAAAATGGGTAGAGATGCAGCAGCGAGCTAAAACCAAGACAGGTGAGGACAATGGTAACTTTCACCAGATGAAAAAAATGAAGAGGAAGCAAGACTGCATTAGACAGGTCAGTGTGACCAAGCCAGGCAGATCATGGGGGAACTAAATGAATTAATGTACTTTGATTGAATTTATCTGTAAATAAAGGAAGTTGAAATCTCCTCTGTCAAAAGACTCTGTACACTGTCAAAGTCAATTTTCACTTGTTTACTTCTTCGCAAAACAGCACAGGATGTTGAATTCAGGAAAAGAACGGGAAGAGCAGGCAGATCTTCTGTTTCCCAGTAATATCAATGGTTTCCAATTCAGCACCACATTGTTTAACAAGAACAGCATGGCCTCATACGTTTAATATTGTATGCAACCTAAATGGAATTTCTGCTTTTATTTTTTTTTCAGTCATTTTAAACTCAGCAGCTCTATTTATGGCTTCCAAGGAAAAATAAATACAATAGTATTAGCTAAGATTGCACAGAATTATTGAGAGAAAACTGCAAAATACTAGAAAGGGGAAAGGGAGGTGAGTCATAATCTTACAAGGTATGAGAAATAAAACTCATAAGGTGGACCAACTGGAAATATCTGAGACTGTATCTAGAATACCAAGCAGGGAGAAGCACAGAGTTAACTGGAGCTCAACCAAACAGCGCATCTAAGTTGAAAAAGTTGTTCCTGTCACTGGAGATAGCAGCCTAATGGCAGCCTAATTAATGTATTTATTTACCTTTTGTTAAATTAAACTCATGTCTTATTATTGTGATTTTACCTGACAAGGAGCTAAGTACCATACCAGCTGCTGGCTCACTCCCCTCTCTCCAGTTCTCTTTGATCCTCTTGGCACCTACACGTTTCCAAGAACAGACAAAGAAACAGGTGAGCATAAGCAAAGAAGTGAACTACAAAATATTTACAATCTGAGAATGCCTGCACTGGTCAAACTTTCCAAATATCTGTCAGACAAATGAAACAAATGCAGACCAAAAATCCTGTCTGTTTTTTGAGCGAGAAAGCTGAGCTATAGGAAAAGAGGAGAAAGAAGTATTAACTCTATTGTAAATACTTTCAGATTTGTCTAGTTTATTTATAGAATACTGCCCTTCCAGAAAAAAGAACTAATAGCTTTCACATGACAAACCAAAAAGTGATACATCTCTTCAAAAACTAATTTTTTAAGCAAGAAATATTAAAAGCAGAACCTGTTATATATATTTAAATACGAATAAAAGTTTAGATTATATCCAAAAGTATTATAACTTTGTCTTTTCAAAGAACTGGAAAGCATACCCATTCTATATTATTAACTCTGGTATTCATTAACATTTTCTATCAATATGATGGCCAAACTTGTTTCATCTGTCGTAAAATTCTTATGACAATAAAGCAGACCAGAAAATCATGCTGGATTACAGATCACAGCTGGCAATTACTTAAACAGTTCTTCATGAAAGAAGCACACTTCATTACATTAAGGATATTCACTTGTGACAAGGAGTACCGACTACTAAAAGATACTTAAGAAAGCTGAAGAACATTAGTAAATTGTAGGGTATCACCTTGGAAACTGGAGCTGTCGCTTAATGAAAGATTGAAGATTATTATAACAATGTAAGCACAGATAATAAAAGAAACAAGGATATTGTGGATTCATTCAAGCAGCAGAGAGAGAAAGTAGAAAATGTACTAAAATAAGTAAGCAGTTTAAAGCCATGTAGCTACAGTGCAGTATTTGCATTTATGTGAGCACAGGAAAACATTGCTTTTAGGGTCAGCTGCTCAATTCTATGAAGTTATTACTGAAGAAAAGTCAAAAATAAGAGGAGAAATACGTTCTACTGTACATTTCCCCATAGAACCAGATGAGGGACTAAACAGAGCAATGAACTGAACTGAGAAAAACCAACAATGTTATAAAATCCAGAAGATATATCTGGTCCCTGAACATATGACCCGGCATTTAGATATTATTCCCTGTGCCTTCTTTAACTACATGCATTTGTATACTGAAGAGACACTACAAAAAACAGACTGCATAGACTAGCCCTACAACAATGCTAAAATCTTTCAAATAAATTTTATGTTGTCATCTCATTTCCAACTATTCTTCATAAGTAAACTGGAAAATTCCCCCAGCCCACTCTGTATTTTAACATGCTGACATGTTTAGAAACAACTAAAGAGCCAAAAAAAATGTGTGTGTTCTGAGTACAGTCTCCCTGAGATGTCACTTGCTCCCTGATGTTATGCATTTTTCATAAGCAGAGACATTTTTAAATGACCACCACTAGAAAAAAATTTTTAAAAAAATCTATTAAAACCCCAAGGAACAATTAGCATGTTCTTAAAGAAGAATAGACAGATATATTTCTTCAACAGCTGAGACACATTTCCTCAGAGGTATTTCTGCTACACAAGGGCAATAATTAGATGCCACTTTAAAAAAACATTATGTTAAATACAAGCTAATAAATGTATCTTTATATCAAGTAGATTAATCTTAATAGGCTTCATCTCTGTGCAAAAATCACAATGAGTATCTGGAGGTTCATCATTTCCTCTTCTGCAGAAAACTGTGCAAGTAATGTGCCTCAAGTCTGACTTCATGAAGAAAAATAGCAGCTGCCACTATGTCAGCTACTGGCAAATCTCATATAGGATGAATTTTCCCTAGTTCTCCATTGCTATCTATGTGTATACATGTGTAGATGAAAAAGAAAAAATCCTTTTATCCATTATTGAGTGAGAATTTCAACTGCATGAGAGTCAGGAATTGTCAGACTACATAGCAGTATTATCAATCTAGATTAAACTCATCTTTAAGTGATAAACCTTGCCAGTGTTTCAATTAACCTCAAAGTTTCTGCAGCTTTAAATTATAGGATAGTGGTGATATTTATAAAAGAACTAGCAAATCACATAACTAAACACATAGATACAAGTCATTGCAATAAATATCTAGAATTGGCTGGAGGACATGGAAAATTTTAAATTTCTTTCATTGTGAGGTGAATAGAAAACCCTACATAAAAGCAAAAAAAAAATGCATTACAAGATTAAAACCTGTCATAATACTTGGTCATCTGATACAGGTTCATATAAAAATACTTAGATATCTTTCATAATATTATATTCTGTAAAACTAAGGGTACATTTTTGTCCTCTCAAAATAATTTAATTCAAGTTTTTATGAAAGGGAATGCTCTTCTCAATTACAAATGATGCAAATTTTAAGTAATATAAACCACATTGATTCTCAAGTATTAAGACAATGCTGAGATATTTTCTATAAAAGACAAAACCACATCTTAAACATATTTGTTCCAGTATTGATCACCTAATCTTTAAGTGAAATAATTTGTCTCATATTTTCTTTTAATAGGCCTACAATAGCATCAGATAATATTTAAATCTTCCAGCAATATTTTCATCTTTTTCCTGAACTATAGCATTTCTTTGCAGCTACATTCAAATTTTTAAAAGCAAAAGAAGCTAAATATTACAGATGACATAAAAGGACTATTTTCACTTTTTTTAAGAGCTCTGCACATTCTTTATATTTCTTCATTGTAGCAGCCTGATCATTTATCAGCAGAAATTCCAATGACAGGATTAAACCATAAAACAATATGAGAACTACTTCCTCCTCAAAGATCCTGAAATATGCACTGTAAACAACTTTGAAAAGTAAGAAAAAATTAAACTGCAGTTCCATAAGAATTATGATAATAAGATGCCATCAATAATGTAACATTTTCATGGTTTGATTATTTGTATAAAATGTGATGTCACAGTTTCTTTCTAGTACACCAAAGAAATATTGATTAGTGTATTACCTGTGTATAAGTCACAGCTTCCAACACAAGTACAAACACAGTAACTCCAATTAGCTAAGATCAGGTTGGTAGCAGCTAAGATATCCTGTAAACAAAGAAATGGAATATGCAGCCTTCTCTTGTATTGATGACAAATGAAAACTAGCATCAAAATTATTCTCCATTGCTACCATTTAGATCACAACAGAGAACGGGAGGGAAAAAAACAACCAAGGAGGATGATAGAAACAATGACTGCAGGCATGCTGGTCCTCAGCTATACCTTTGGTATCTATATTTGTGCAGGTTGCTTGAAGCTAGTTTAGTCTTGCTACACTAAAATCAGAAAGGTAGTCTCACAAGGTAATCAGAATGCAGGGGAATGTGATTTTTATGGAAGAAACTGCAGAGGACTAAAGATAGTTACACGCTTGGATTTATCACAGGGAATTGTAAGGACTTCTGTCCTCCCTCCCCTGTGGCAAGGGTCATCAATGCCTTTCTGCTGTCTAGGTCTTGATTCCTGCAAAGCCGGGGAGATGCTTCACATGCAGCATCTCAGAGCACTACCATGCCACCTTTCCAGCCATCCCTTCATCAGAGACACAACACTGCTACATGTTCACTGTATGAGTATGGCCCAAGAGGGGATGTTTCTCTTCACTGTGGTCCTCAGAGCTGCTTCTGTCCCAGTGACAGAGGATCTTTCCTTCAGGAAATACGTGTTGTTTCTTGCTGCAAATTTTCCTAAGGCTTTTTTCACCCCTTTAGTTAACAGCAGTGCATCGCTGGAACTTTTGTAAACATCATGTCCACAAACACATAGAATAAACCAAAGCTCTGTGTAAAGTAGCTCATGGTAAAATAAAGAATACCTGTTGAACAACAATTTTCTGTTCTATAAAAGAGTAAATTTCTTGACAAAACAAACAGCTGAAAGTCAGAATTTTGTGCATGAGTTAAGCAGAGAAAAAACATTCTAAACAGTATTTATTGGACTACATTTTGAAAATTGAAGTGGTTTTACAGCAATCCTGATAAGGAGAAATACATATTTTTTGGTTTTCATTTTACAAAATGTAAGCATAAATTACCATCTTATTAGGAAATTGTCCTGTATAGCATCACGTTGTCTCAAAGTTAATTCTTAGTCTGTGTCTCCCACTACAAGTACTGAAGGAGGTATGACAAAGACACTGAGTTTTCAAATTAGATTTTCAGTGGCTAAGAGTCAATATGAAAATTAAAAGGTCTACTTTCTTAACCAAGCCACATTCTCTTGACAGGAGTTTGCAAGCCAATCAACATTCTAAATTGGATTTTGTTTAAATTGAATGTATAAAATTGGAGTTTAGAAGTATAAAAAAAGACAAACCTCAGTCGGTTTAAGATGGACCATTTTCTTCAGAGGTGAATGAAGCTGGAACATTATTTCTTTAAAGAGGAACATTAGATGTGTTGTTATTGTACTGTGCTGTCGCCTAAATTGTAAACTATTTAACCATTACTGAGTTTTAAGATCACAGTACTGTGAACTAAACGATATTTCAAGATTTATAACCAACAAACATACAGTTCATAGTATTTTTACTGTGTTATAAATCAAAAAGGTTAAAATACCCCAATATAAACTGTAATTCATGAACCAAGAGCATGCTTTTTTAAAGTCATTAGAAAAATAAAGATAATAATACACGGAGAGTAGAATCTTAGAAAAATCCAAGAGATAACTGTGGAAAACAATAGGAAATGCCAGTGATGAATATCATGAAATCCAGCTATTAAAGACTAATGCATAATTGGCAAACAGCAGAAAATATAAGCCTAATCACTATGCTGGTGCCTAGGTATTTCTTATTCAATTACTGACTGACTGACACATTTTGTGACTTCATCTAAATGGTCCTGGCACTACAGGATTCACAGTTTGTTTATGGCATCCTCATGTCATGAGAAGTACGAGAAAATGTTTTTACTATTCCTTGCTGGAAGTAATTGGTACCTGTAGGCAAACTGATTATAAAGTAATCCCATGTTGAAATACAGGGATCTGTCTTGGCTTAGCCAAGTCACCTTTAATGTCTCAGCTATCAGGTACATAAAAGAGAGTATATTAAACTCTCTTTTGTCCTTCACAGACTTGTCATCAATACAAATTAAAACTGACATTCATAATGCTACACTAAATTATTATTTCCTAAAAAAAAAATCACTTTATAAAGACCAATAGTTTGTCTCTTCCTACAAACACTTTATTTATAATGACTTTTCTGTTTCAATGCCAGATATCATCTTCATACAAAATCATACTTTCAATATATAGTAAATAGACCCATGTGTATAATATTCCATATGAAATTAATGTTCTAAATAAATGTTCTCCAGAAAATTATTGAAGCACTTAAACAAAGCAGCTGGGAAATGTACAGTTAAGTAGAATGGTTTGGGTGTTTATTATTCTGTGAAAAGATGGAAGATAAGTAGATTTCTTATCTGATATAGGGCTAAGTCCACTAAGTCCTCTGATATAGGGCTAAGTCCTCTCCCTAGTTGAAGAGCTGAGTAGCCATCAGCACAAGTGCTTAATATCCAATCTGTTCACCAATAACATTCATATGCAAACATATAAAAAGCAGATAATCCCAGCTCAGTCTCATCCTAGTCAGACTTCTATTTTTTCTCTCCAAAGTTAAGCTTCATGAAAATTTATGAGATATCAAAAAATCTCATTTTATATTACAACATCCTCAAGCAAAACATTTCATACTTTCACCTGTTCAAGTAGTTTTGTAACTTTTTTCCAGTGAACAGATTTATATATGTGTGTACATATATATGTATGTATATATGTGTATATCTGTATATATAAATATAAATATACATATGTATATATAAAAATAGCAAGTTTGACATGACCTCTCTTGTCAAATATCATCAATAAACACTCAGCAGAAGTAGTCAATAATTGATAGCTGGACCATGTTCCAGAAGGTTAACCTTTAGGTTCCCTCACGAAACAGTAGATATCAGGGATTTGAATTTAATTCTTCCTTCAAAAATATGAACATTGTAAAATTTTATTATTTCAGGGTCCATCTTTTTTCCCCATAGTTTATTTCTGAGACAGAATATTTTCTCATTTTAAGATTTCTTCCTTTCTTCATATTTTCATCAAAATTTATTACTACTAATTAAAACTTTGGTGTCAGAAGATGAGTATTTTTTAAAGCTGAACAGTGTCACAAAATACACAATTAGCTCTAATGAGCATCAGTTTTCTCAAATGTCTCTTGAGTCTCTGAGCTGCAGGATTCTACTTCTGCTCCTAGCAGATTGTCCACAAATTTGCAAAGAATGGCCTGAACTACCTTATAAGCACTGTAGTTAGGAGAATTTGGTATATGTAACATAATAGGGTTATGTGATGTCTCTCTGACAATTATATGCAAGGGCAGCTCAAGTTTTATTCAGAAGCTTATTCATAGAAATTATTAAATTATCATAAAATAAAATGGCAGTGCTCAATATACTTTTTTAATGAGGCCAGAAACACTGCTTTTCAGTGTATATACACATGAATATTATCCCAGAAAGGAATCTGAAACTACACATGCATAAGGGGAAGCAATCCTAGCATCCATTGCAAATTTTATCCAGTTTTATCAGGGTTAGTATTTGTACAATACATAGAAAGAATTTATATGAATTTAATACCAAGGATATGCATATAACATTTCTCAAAGTATGTGTAATTTTGCTAATGCACATTTAGAAGGCTGTTACAACAGAAAGTTGTTACAACAGAACTCTGAAGGACAAAGTGTACTAATTAACGTATGAAACAGAAAAGTTAAACAAGAGGCTTTAATGATGAGGAAGGAAAGGAATTACCTCAGACCTACATTGCCACAGGGGAGCCCAGTATGCAGCCACAGAAAACACAGGTTAAGAGCAGCTGACCAAGCAAGAAATTAGTTTTCCCATTAGCTATAATAACTACCTGAGGTGATAGAAAAGAAAATGTTCATTGTTTCTGCATGTGCTCCCAGATTCTCTCTTTGTAAAACCTTCTGTTTGATTATTGCAAGTCCATGGTTTTTTCTGTGTAAAAACCAACATACACCTTAACTCTTAATGTCATTATAAATCTAACGGGTTTTTGTGTGCTCTGACAGCCAGTAAAGTACTGTGGCTTTACAGAACTCATCACCCTAGTGTTATTCCTCCGGGGATTCAGAGGCTTGCAAGCTCCTGACAAATGCATGAGCTGACTTAAGAATTGGCTCTACGTGCCTCTCCGAGAGCAATGCCTGAGGGCAGGCTAATTCCTAGTGGGAATACTCAGGTCAGAGGAGAAGCTGCAGAAACTAGAGGAGCCAGTGACTGCAAGCAGAGTATGACACTGTTTCTCCAGAACTCGTAGCAGCCTGAGTACTTGCAGCAATACCCAAATAAAACTAAAAAGTCTAAACCTAACAAGAATTCTACTTACCAAGCAAATGCACTGTGTGAGGAGTCATTGGAAATAAACTTCAACTGGTTATAGATTATTCTCTCTTAGAAGTTAAAGGTATTTAAAAAAAAAAATTACAAAACAAAAAAACAGACTAACAAAACCCAGCTGATTAAATCCTTCCTCTCATCTTTTTTAGAATACAAGCTGCAGGTGAACCATCCTGTTTTGTTCTCCCCCCGGTATTCCATGCTCAAATTATCTGCCTTTAACATATAATTTCTACCTACAGAAAACTAGTATCAATCCAGGTGAAAGTTTGACACATTCTATAAAAATCTAGAAATGTTTTACCATCTACAATTTTGTAAGCTGTTTGAAACTTATGAAGAACTATATATCTCAGTGAACCATTTGACTTTTAAGTCTTCTATTCAGCAATCATTTCCCCATTTCAGAAGAGTTGTATCTGGATTTATGGTAATAATACCTAATCCAAAATATGGCACTATAGAATCACAGAAATCCTGATGTGCAACTAAAGCAGTTTTCTTTCTACCTATCAATTCCCACAAATTGTTTGGGTAACCTCTCCCATATGACAAAAAAAGTCAGGATGTGGGAGCTGAGTGAGTCTGTTTCCCACAAAGCTCTAAATCACTTCTGGGAAAAAGAAGTTTTTTGTTGTGTCTTGTGAACTAGAAACTCGACATGACTGTAAAGACTGTGATCTCAGTGACTGCAGCAATATTTTACCTTCAGGATCTGCAGATAAATGTAATTCACAAAATATAAATAGTGACAGTTCAAAATTAAAAATAGAAAATGAAAAATGAAAGTTCAGCACAAATCTAAAAGACAGGATTGTACAACCAGTTCAACAGAGGACAGATTATGGAAAATAGTATTTTCTATATTTTAGTGGCTGAAATGCATGTGAACATGAGAATGGTAACTCATCAAAATTTCAGAAGCCACGAACAACTTTTATTCATAAAGAAAGACATTGCAGTAACATTTATTGCCTGTATTGCTACAATCCACTACCATAATGGCACCAGGCAAATCAACTTTAGGACTCAACAGTCTATTCTGACCCACCACCTCTCTCTGACAGGAAAAAAAAAAAGATTTATGCAAACACATGACTTTGTTCGAAACGCTCCTAACTGCATTCCTTTAGGGTCTGCAAATAGATTCATAACCCTAGAATACGAAAGAATCAAATGCTGTGCGCTACTTCCATTCCATGAGCCCTCAAATGAAGTACTTTGGAGCAAATAATCATGTAATTGCCTATTTTTTCAAACACAATATAAGCCAGCAAAGAGATTTGCCTTTCAGAAAGAGAGATGTCTTCATTACAATTCATATAACATCCCTTTCCATAAGGCAGGCTACATTTCTAGGAATTAAGACTGAGAAACAGCAAATAAATCCAAGATACTGAATGCTAAGCTACTGCCTTTCTGAGCAGGGGATAAATAGAAAGCCATAGTCTTTCCATATAGGAAGCCCTTCCTCCAGCCTGTGCTCTTACAGGTGCTCCCAGACCATCCACTCAACACACAGATACACCATGATACTCATGTGCTGGAACGTGTTATTCACAGTTCTTTACTACAAAGCAAGCAGCACTGGAATTTTCATGTTGTTTTATTATCTCAGCACAACATGTCCAGCAACTGTTGTAGCCCTAAGCAATTGGGAAATCTCTAATGACACACAGGCATTTCTGAAGCTCTTGCATATACTTTATGAGTTAGATTTACCCAGTACCAGAACATAAGCATTATAAGTGCTTTGATCACCATTAACTGAGAACTCAAAACATTATCTTCAAACCTTTTCTTTTTTACAAGTGTGGGTAAATAAGTAGCTAGTATCCTTAAGCTCAATATAGTCAAAATGAAATTTGTGCCTCTAACAGATCATTCAGAACATCTTCCTTAGGTTCTCCAATTCTTTATTTCAGTGACAATAGAGGAACCCTCTGGAGACTGGACTTTTAGCATAAGCTCTCAGCTTTCAAACTTGGCATCAGATAAGGCAAATATCTCATTCTCCTACTCCTAAAATGAAATAAGAATGTAGTTTTTATCACATAGTCTCCCATTGCTTCTTTTCAGTACATTTCAATTTCAAGGAATAATTCAGACCAGAGAAGCAATAAAAGAATAATCAATTGGGTCTGCTTCACCTCAGAATAAAATAGTCATTCCAGACGTTCAGTTTTTTACATAATTTAGAGGAATGATATCATGTAGCTAAGTCATAGAATCAGTGAATAATTTAGATTGAATTGGACCTTTGGTCATCAGCAGATCATATTTCTATTCAGAGCAAGGCCGTGTTAAATCAGGTGGTTCAGGATCATGTAAAATCAAATTTTGACTGTCAGGGTTGAATAGTCAAGCCTTCCTGGGCTACATACTCCAGTGTCTGATCATTCTTATGATTAAAAAAAAAATCCATCTATGTAATCAAAATTTGTTACCCAGAAATTATTCAGACTTGCTATCCAGTAGAAGCCCCAGCACTTCTTCTGCTGACCTATTTTCTAGTCAGTTAGTGCTCTACCTGTAGTGACACACAGGCCTGGTCTGTACTGGCAGCAAGAATTTTACTTTCTCTCAGTTCTTTCTAAACAAAATTTGGCCCATTATCTACTTATGTGAACTAATAATCAGCTTTCCAAATTATTTTCCCACTTGTCCACTCAGACAAAGAAGATTTCTCTTTTCTCCTGAACAGATGGTGAGTACTTACTAACGGCTCATTATAACCTGAAAGTAAACCTTGGCTGGGGATCAAACAAGTTCTCAGTATAACCTCTGAGGCATATGGCTGATTGAACCATTATAAAGACAATTAAATACTTAGAATGTTAAATTAGTAAAACATACCTAACATAAGAGTGTATTGAGCATGAACAAATGCAGCCTGCTACTCTGCCTGCAGAGGTAATTGTACCCTACAGAAAGCTCAAGAAATCTGTGGAAACATTCTCCAAGTACTTTTTCCAATATTAGTGTTCAGGGCAGCTCTCAAACAAGAAAATTTGAAAATTATATACTCATGTATAAAACTGCAGGGTTTTTTATAGCTGTGTATGAAGTCATTGACATAGAAAGCAAAGATCTACTTCTGATGTTGCATAAACACCATTAAGACAATGATTGTTAACCTGCAAAAAAACTATTTATGATTCATTCCTATAAAATCACCTAAGTTGCTTTAGATGAGACGTCTGTGCTCAAAGAATTCTCCCATCATCTGATATTAATCTCTTTGAGACCAGAAAAAAAAAATTGTATATAGACTTTGTATATGTTTGTTTGGAATGCATAAGCCGCCGGGTGCATAGATTGTATAAAATGTATGGACATGAATAAAGACTCAACAATTTCTCTTGCAGGAGGCATAGCACATAACAATGGAAGGCCTGAAGAAGACATTTTCCAACAGGATTAATAATTTTTTGGTTGTCTTCCTCTTTGAAAAGTGAATAGTGAGTTAAAGCTTCTTTCCATGTACTGATGCAGCTCTTGGTTCTCACAGGAAATTTATATAAACATTTAAGATGCAATAGATCCTGCTTTATGGTTTTACCATAATAACAACAGATGTTACTAATTAGTTTTTAATCTGAATCTGATTAAACATTTTAGCAAAACATGTAATAAAGTCAACGTGCATTATTGTTATACTAAAACTTCAGTGTTTATTCTGGTCTCATTATTATCCTGTATGACTGATTATTTATTTACCCGATTAGAAAATATTCAAGTATTCATGACGATTCTGCTTAATTTTACTCTCT
The DNA here is from genome assembly GCA_013396735.1 of Grallaria varia. Taxonomy (NCBI): domain Eukaryota; kingdom Metazoa; phylum Chordata; class Aves; order Passeriformes; family Formicariidae; genus Grallaria; species Grallaria varia. Next base: position 4,830 of record VWZG01005576.1, on the reverse strand, counting down.
CTATTTGGAGTACCACAATGTACTAAAATTAATGTGTTATTACATTAATTAATTCATATTTCTTTTAGGAAATCAGCTAGTAACTATGACTAATATTTTCATTAAAATATGTTGCATTATGCAACTTTATATTCATACTTCAGAAGTTTCTGAGCTTTTCCTTATATTTACTAAGAGATGGTAAAAATTAAAAACATTATAAAGAAGTTTTTACAGAGCCATCTGGATGACTCGCTTAGCAGAATGCAGTGAAAAATGTAAAATCAGCAGAACCAAACATCAGATCATATAGTTGGACATTAAAACTATACACTTATTGTTAAGATCACAAAGTTTTTTCTTCAAAAATAAAACCTACCTCATAGATTTGGATAGTCTTCACTCAAAAAAATCAAAACAATCATCCCTTACTTGCTGTTCAGCCAAGTAAACATGAAGCAGCAGAGAATTCATCTTAATTGAGAGGTAACTTCAAAGTGAAAAGACGTTTCCAAAACAAAAATGCTGCAGTCCCATCTAAAAAAGGTAACTATAGTACAGAGTCACAGTTAATGTTCTACAGAAGTAACTCCATCCTTAGCACTATTTTCACTATCTTTTAGCTTTGAAAAAAATCCCTGTTGGGCTGAAATTCCTCATACATAGTCGCAGCCCAAAGGGCTATTTTAAAGTTTAAATTAAAATGTTAAGAAAATAGAGAAACTAAGTCAATTTTTGCACTATGAAAGTGTTCTCATTTCTAGCCTTTTAAAACTGTTGCTGCAACTCAGAATAATTTATTTTACTTCCTACACTGACACAAATTCAACTTCTAAACAGAGCTTTTCAGCATAGACTCCACAGCTTGGTTTGTACGTGATATGCCAAACATTCTCTATGTCATATAATAAATATTAGCTTGGGATAGATAAGCTGTCAATGTCACTTCTAGTTACCGCTCTCTGAATTATTCACCTCAAAGTCAAACCAGGCAGCGCTTTTTGAGTGAGGGAAGAGAGTCTAGAACAATTAACAATTGCAGGGTAAAGACAGGAGATATCACGTGTGTCCCTGTGAGACACCATATCTGGCAGTAGCTCAAATCAGATGCTCAACAAAGACTTTTTAAAGGAGATGGTCACTAGTGAAATGCATGATTAACCAAACACAGCTAAGCTGAGAACTAATGACACACCTAATGGAGGCCATCCTACAACCTACATTACCCAAAATGTATGCGCTTCTCATAAGCAATTTTCAGAGGATCTCGCAAGAAAATCAGCATTAATGTGATGTTTCTAAAGGGCAGTGGTTTTTTAATAAAAATACTGCATTGCTAACTTACAATTCAATCCTTTGACTTTTTATTCAACTTTCAATTTGAATAAAATACTTGTGAATGTATCCCTTTAATGCAATTTCCACAACTGAGTGAATAATGGTGGAAATATTTTGGCTTAACTGTTATAAATTCATTTTTCCTAGGCAGCTTAAGTATCATTATAACCTCTCACAGGTGGACAGCATTTGGAGTGCCCTATAAAAATGGTGTCTTTTTAGTAGAATAAAATAGTTCTGGAAAACAGGCAGAGGAAGTCTTAAAGTCTGAATGACTTCTCTATAAAACTGATCACACTTGTACACTTCTGCTTTGTATGCCAAAATCTTCATTTTGGCACTAATGGAAAATTGGGGAACACCAATTATCTACTCATTCCAGGTCAAATACATCCTCATAACTGGAGAGAACATGGATGCTTTATACTTACCCAGCTCTACTATGAAAATAAAATCCCGCTTCAATATTAACTATTTTATAAGATTTAACTATTTTATAAGACTTCCTAGCATTGCCATCATCTTCTTTTTACAGGACTGTTTGGCAGATTAATAAGAATAAAGGTTCACCCACTGGTTGATTCAAACCATCATTCTCTAAGCAACTAACTACTTGTTTGAAGTAGCTCAAAACCTCTTTCAGAAAGACGTTCAAAGAGATAAAGAGTCCACCATACCTTGTACAAATTACTCCAACAGTTAATCATTCTTTCTAGAGAAAAAGCCCCATTAACCTGAATTTGCATGTGTTTGATTACAAGCCATTACACAGTGTTGCATCTCAATCTGATATAAATAGCTGTCTAGTATCAGAAATCTGATTCCCGTGAAAGGACTTTCAGACACTTTGAGACATCTTTCTTAAAAGAAATAGATGAAAATTCCTTAATCAGGCAATCACAGAGATCTAGAAACATACTGTGTTTGACGCTTAAGTCAAAATGAGATAATTTTTTTGCAGTCAGGAGGCTTGAAAATTAAATTGAAAAAAAAAATTTTTTTTAAACAACACAAAAACCATCTTTATTTAACTAGACCAGGTTTAAATTGAATTATTCCTTTTTTTTCCTTTTGCTTTTTTTAAAGATTGAGCATCAAGTATGAATAATAACCAGTGGAGNATTATGCAACTTTATATTCATACTTCAGAAGTTTCTGAGCTTTTCCTTATATTTACTAAGAGATGGTAAAAATTAAAAACATTATAAAGAAGTTTTTACAGAGCCATCTGGATGACTCGCTTAGCAGAATGCAGTGAAAAATGTAAAATCAGCAGAACCAAACATCAGATCATATAGTTGGACATTAAAACTATACACTTATTGTTAAGATCACAAAGATTTTCTTCAAAAATAAAACCTACCTCATAGATTTGGATAGTCTTCACTCAAAAAAATCAAAACAATCATCCCTTACTTGCTGTTCAGCCAAGTAAACATGAAGCAGCAGAGAATTCATCTTAATTGAGAGGTAACTTCAAAGTGAAAAGAC
>VWZG01005575.1:0-19251 GCA_013396735.1 Grallaria varia | reverse complement strand
TGTATGGAAATTGTCTTCTATGCAGTATTAATGTTGAAGCCATATACACAAAGAAAGAAATCAATTTTCGTGACTGTTTATTTTGTAAAGATATGTAGATTTATCTGTCTCAAAAATCTGCTCACCAACATTACTTCGGTGTTGAACTTTTTGTTAGAATCTGGCTAGAAATATTAAAGTATACAGCCAACAAGATCCAGTCATTTGGTGACTGTGATATTCAGAATAAGTTCTTGATCCTCTGCGTCCCAGAGGAATTATTTGTTCTTTGGATTACTCCCTCATACACACTGGCAGCACTACAAGATGGAAATTACATCTTACTGGCATCCATTTTTCAACACTAGATGTACATGGCAGTAGAAGAAGATGCAACCCCTTTGGATCTCACAACTCTATAGGAGACAAAGAAAGTAAAGGTACGCAAGGGATATTGCAGCAAGGATTTTTATATTTATTGTTTAATCATCTGAGAATAAACATCCTAGATAAGATAGTGCTAAATATTTGGACTTGGAATATTGAAATCTTTTTTGTTTTTATCAGAAAAGGGATATTGGGGGTTTTTTTCCCTATGTTTTGGACTGAGATTTTCTACTTTTAGATGAAAAGTTTGCTAATTTCACTTTTTCATCCATTCTCTTCAGAACTGGAAAAACACAATGAAAAAACCTTATAGAATACAGTTTCCCTTTTTATTGAGCTTTAGTCAAATATTTCAAATAAAAGTTATAATACTAGTGGTGAGAAAACACAGACATTGATTCAGAATAGATGTGTATGATTTGTTGTATTTTTAGCATTCTGTTACTTAAGAAATAAAGTTTTACATAAGAAGTTTCAGAATATCTTCATTGAATGTCTTTTGAGTTCCTAATTTTAGCAGTCTCTCATCTTCTAGGGCCTCATCAGCATTTTAAAACATCTAATTTTTTTCAAGCACAACAGAAATAACTAAAGCTGTGTCTAGTTGCATTTTGGTCCAGAGCTTTCAATATGTACAAGAGCAATTGACCAAATATTGCCAGATCATCTGAAATGGATGGGATGGGAAATTGCAGGTTAGTCTACCCCATAGCAGTTTTCATTGACTAATTCTCATTAACTTTTGGTCTTCGCAGTGTTTATCCAATAGTTTGTTGATGAAGTTCTTCTGGCATTTCCTAGGGTTTTGCAAAAAGAAAAAGAAATAGTATTCAACTCACAAGTGGGAAGGTTTTAGTAGTTTGCAGGAAGATGGATATTCATCCATTTTTTGAGGACTGATCCTTAGTGCAGCCAAGTCAGCTGAAAGAAATACCTTGTCTATGCAGTTTTGTACTTTCACTTTATAATATATCCTTTTATAGAAAGCTAGTTTTCTAATGATAATCAACGCTTCAGACTACTTCCTTGTGTTCCTGCTTGCTTCACACCTGAGCACTTAAGCATGAACACAGTAAAACAACTGGTCTAATATTCATATTTTCAGTTCATATTTATTTCTGAGCTGTGAGTTAAACATAATTATTTTCAAGTAATTTAGACATCAATACATACTTTAAAACTATATATTTAAGTTACTCCTAATGACTTTTTTTCTCAGAAATTTTTTTTCTACGCAGAGTATTTAATTTGATCTTACATATGGATGAAGAAAGCAATGAACAACAGTAAAAGCCATCACTATACCCAAATGAAATACCCAGACTGGAAAACTTCAGAGTACCTTCACGATAATGCGAAATTGCATTTTGAGAAAGGGAGGGGTTTTGATTCAGTTTGTTTTTTTTTCCCAGATAACATTTGGAGCCTGAGGTGTAGCTCTGCAGTTATTTGTTGGAAATTCACTTTCTGTGAAGTATTGATTCCTTTGAATAGGCCATTAGAAGAAGTGGCATGTGAATGTGTGTATATACATATCGTTAAGAAAATCTTATTTCAATAACTGTCTATTTGAGACTACCAGTTATTTTATGTGCCGTTTTATATTTCTTGGAATTAATGTTTAACTTTACAAGCCCCTGTGCTGCACCTAATTTTAAATGATAGTTTTTGCTTTTTACCTCTTCATTCCCTTTTCAAATTCGGTAATTCCGAAATTTGCCTTCTAATTGAAGTTACTAAAATAAACAAAATAATCACAGTCTGAAGATAATTTACCATTCATATATGCGTATCCTCCTGTGCTTAGTTAGTGTCTGCTCTGGTGTTTGTCAGTGTAGCTGTAGGTTGCGATTTCCCTTGTGCCACACTACAGTGGTGAAAGCGAATGTACTCTCAGGATTGAAGTCGTCTACTGTGGAAGCATTGGAATAGGATATGAAGAAGACATGACTGCTCAGATATATCAAAGAGCAGCATTGCACTGAAGAATGTCCCCTGTGGCGTAATCAGCAATGACTTAGATGTTGTAGTATACAATATTATTTCAGTGTATCTGAGGGCTCAATGCAATTTTGGAAGACAAAAGCATGTTCTAAGAGGTGAATCTTTTATAGTCTAGCTCCCATTTCAGCTTTAAATTTATAAACCCTTCCTTACTAGCAAGTGGACAATGAAAGATGTGCGGTGTTTTGGTGCTTGTCTAAAACTCAAACCTTCAGCTTGCCATTGATATGAGTTTGTTTATGATCTAAGGACATTCCCTTTAAGCTAAATCCAGACAAATATTTAGGATTCAGGCAATGCAGTATCTAATTTTTCCTGCACACAGGCTGAGACCAGATTTTGAGAAAAATAGGAGGCCACCATGTGTGGTGGATAGGATGACTTAGGGAAAATTGATTAACCCTTGTCAATAGAAAAAGAAGTAAGATTCATAAAGCAGAGAATAATGGAACCTGGAGTTTGAACACTTCAGATTTGGTAGGAGAAATCTGAATTCCAGTTTCCCCTCTGAAAGTTGTTTCTGTGTTTTATGCAAAACTAGTCTTCAGAAAACGACATCATAATCTTCAGAGCAAGAATAGAACTGTGTCTTACAGCTGAGCTCCTACTGAGCTAAAAAAGCTATTTAATTTGTCCATGTGCATATTCTGTCTAGTCCCATAAATTGGTATGTTTTGCACAAAACTCTACTCTAAAAAAAAATAATGGTTTGTTTCGAACACTTGCCTTATCTTAGAGCTTGAGGTAACATGTTCCTCTAGAAGGTGGAAGAGATTGGTTTCAATCTTGGTCAATACAATAGGTTATTATGATAAAGTGAGTGCACTATCTTCCAGCTCCTTGAAAGTATAGGGAACCACTTAGAGCTTGATTTTAGAGAAAGCAGTTGCTATTCCACATCAGCAGGAGTCCCATCCTTCCTTATATACTCTGATTACTCTGATTGTGAAATATAAAGCAGTGCTGTAATGTAGATACTTCTTTCTCTGGCAAGCAGTTTCTACAGATGTAGGTTTTCAATTTTTCTTGCTTCCACTTAAACAGGGATATCACAAGAACACCCAGCAGCGGAGACAGTAAGTGGAGTCTGGCAAAGAGAGGCTGAAAGAGCAAGGGGTCTAGAGGGACAAATGGGTTTTCTAAGGGTTTGTGAAGAAAAGGTTGTGGGAAAGATCAGAGAATTCAGATGGGTGTAGGAAATGTCATCTAGTTTTGAGTGCCAGGAGAAGGTGAAAGCTGGAGGAAGAAGAGAGAACAGCCTTGCTCTGCCTACAGTCCTGTCCAATTTCCAGAACTGTTTTTCTGCCACTGGTAGGAAGAATGGGATCAGGAAAGCACAATCTGTGATGTGCTGAGCCTCCTCCTAGGATTCAAAACCTGCAAAAGCTGAGTGCTGTCTGAACTTGAGACACAGACTGTCTTTTTCAGCCTGGAATAACTTATGTTAATAAGTTATATAAGTTTTGTTATGATGTTGGCAAAGGAGGCAGTTGGCTGATCTGAGATGCTGTTTAATTGTCAACTGCCTTCCTCCAGCTTTCCTGATAGATCCCACCGTGGATGACCTTGCTGAAAAGTGCTCCTTAGTGACCTGTTCTGCCACCTGTAAAACATAGACTCTTGGAACGTCCAAGCTGAATAAACCTATGAGCTTCTGAAGCGATGAGAAATACTAATGCATGAGGGTACATATGAATATTAGAGAGAGAGAAGGACATTCTCTCTCTCTCTCTTTTTTTTTTTTTTTTTTTTTTTTTTTAGTGGAGGAGAGGGTTGTTTTGTAGTGCATCTGGTGGAACTTAGTTTAAAATTTGAATTTTGTATTTGGAAAGCGTAAAAATACACATTTAAACTTTCTGCAGTTTCTTTTCTTCTGTTTTTCCATTTACAGTTCAGAAAAATTGCAAGGTATTCTCAAAGTGAGTTAAATCTTCTCTGTTCCTGAGTGTTATGGCTGAAAATTGTTGCCTAGGTCTAAAGGGCATCTAGCTGAGGATCACAAATTTAGCCTACATGGGTAGTTCCTTCAGTGGAACATGCATATTTTGGACATTGACAGTAGGGTGCTGAGTCTGGCCTTTATGTCTTGTGCCTTCAGCAGTGGCTGTATCTGCTAAGGGGGTCGCAGGACCTCATGCTATGGATTTTTTCCACACCATGTGATTCCTTTCTCTGTGGCACTCCTGTACAAAGAAATTTGGATCAATTAAGAAAACAGTCTGTATCTTGTGTTAAAGTGGTTCTAAGAAGGTATGACAGTCTTGGGCAAAACATGCACAAAGCTATCAATCCACAAAATACCAGGCTAATTAATCTGCCTAGTGTAAATGCTCTGAAATATGCCTTGATAATGAAAGTATTTTTAAAAGCATTTCTACTTTTTCTTTTTACTAACAGTGGTATTCCATTTCCTGTAAGAGAGATGTATGTTGGTGGGTTTTAAAATTTTTTTCTCCCTCTCTTTTTGTGTCAAAGAATTCATGTCACAAGCATTATGTGGATCTTATGTGCTAAAATCTATGCAGCAGAGATTAAATCAGAATGTCCTAATTTTGCTTACAATAGTCTCACTAAACTTCTTCCATTCTGCTTTTGACCACAGTCATTACAATCTTCATTTTTAAGTTGTACTCCTCTAGGAGCACTAAGAAAAGAGGATGAAGTTTGTGTCCTTTATGTTTCTTATGCCGAAGTTTCTTTTTTATAGTGAATCCTTTTATATTTTTGGAAGAAAACAAAAAACATCTTTATTTCTTGAATATCTGTCTTCTTTACCCTCTGTGACCTTTTTGTCAGACAAAAAGTTCAGGGCTCTAACTGTGATGTGAAGCATTTTGTGTCATTCTTTCTCTTTTACCCTTGCTCTTTAGAGCATTCTGACGAATTCTTTATGCTGTACCCTGTGATCATTATTAGTGTTAGAGGCCACTCAGAGCATTTTGATGCACCCACACTGGCAGGTCAAGGTCATGTCAGTGGAGATGTGATGCCTGACAGGTAAATCACTCTGAAGTTGTAAGTCAGAAATAATGTTTTACAGCTGTAGCATGTCGCCACCTAGCTTTACTTATGTTCTCTTTTCTCCTTTAAAATTTAGTATGTCAAATGTCCTCGGTAATTTACAAAACATTTTATATTCAGAGAAGTGTCTTCCTATCCATCAACTACCTGCTTTTTTATCTTTCGTCAACAGTCACTCTTTAATCTTTTAACTTATTTGGCTGATTTTGTCAATCCCGAGCTCATCTCACTCTCCCTTTAAAGCGTCTGTACCCAGTGAAGTCATTCCCATAGGAAGTCTAAATTAATGATAAAAAAAAATCAGTGATCTGTTAAGGCTGCTTTTCTGAATTGCCTTTTGGGGAAGGGAGGAGGAATCTGTACAGGCTACTATGAAAGAATCCGTTGTTGTCTTAGACCAGTTCTAGGAAATTCTCTACTAATATCTACCTCAACCTTCTCAGCTTGGATTTGTATGAAGAATAATCAATTTTAGAATTCTAAAAAGATAAAAGTACTGGACTTTTTTTTTTTTTTTTAAGAGTTAAATTGTTAGATAAAATGTATGGGAGCTGGTTCTGCTCTCTCCTTAATTGCTACAACATAGTGACAGTCTCTTCAGATCACCATTTATATCCTGTGCCAGATCAGCATTTTCATAGAATGATCTCTGTTTAATACTCAAATAACTTTGAGATGTTTCAAAATTATGAAATTGTGATATTCTACTGCCTATTTTTCATTACTGATTATTTTCATAATATCTTACCATTACACATAGGAAAAAAAAAATCAAATGTGGTAGGAAGACAGAATTATTTCCTAAAACTAAATACAAAAACCAAGCTTTTGCCTAATTTATGAAAGCTAAAACTTAAGAAATTAATTTTATTGCCATACAATTTTCCAACAACTGTGTTGGAAATAGTATGATGCCATTTATTTTATATTATCTTGTATTGTTTCGTAAATTAATGGAGAAGATATTTTTTTAACCACAGTAATTAAACAAAGATTGGTCTCATAAAATGCACCAGACAGATTGAAAATAATGGTGGCTTAATCATATGTAGCATTTCTTTATTTGGGGATTCTAGAGGATTTGCCGCCTTTCCTCTTGTCTATTTCAATTGTTACATAACTTTTACGGTTTGCCCTACAGACTTCAAGGTCAGCTGGAGAGCAGGCAAATCCTTTCTTTGCATCTTTGCTTTTCTAAAATTATGTAAACGGACTTTCAGAAAATACACCCCCTTTTCCTCCTTCTCACTCTAAGTAGCTAACAGTTCAGCAGGTCAGGCCTGGGGAGAATATTTCAAGGATGACTAATAACTAGATGCCCTTTAGAAAAATAGGAGACTTAGTATAGCGAGAGCTTACGCAAACCATATCAGTGCTTTGCTGAAGGAAATTTCTCAGCCTTTCTTCCCAATATGCAAAAAGATGCAAGCTCTTAGTTCTTTACTCTCAAGGGTTCCTCAGCTGAAATGTGGGACTCGGAAAAATTAGTAAGAATAGCTGCAAATTTAGTTTAGTGACTTAAAATTACTTCAATCAACATTAGATGTAGAAATATTTTATTTGGTAAAAGGAATTGTCTAGTTTTTGTTTCTGTAGACTTTGGTTTAGCACAAAATGAGAAGGAAGTGTTTAGTTCTTTCTGCAAGTCAGTAAGACTCAACATTTCAGCCCCAGTTCACCTCCTCATGCTGTCAAAAGGGGACAGTTTTCCAGTGCTCAGAAGTGGCAATGATAATGTTCACGTTTGCAGCCAAGTGCTTTTGAGTGAGATGCTAACATATAACAGAAGATGTAAAAAAATGAGTTTATGAGGTTACACAGCCGTTCAAAGCAAAAATAAACAGCAAATAAAAGATAAACCCATCAATCCTAGGATTCCTTTAGGTTAATGAAGTTAGAAATATTCAAAGAAAATTATTTTTAAGAGCTGGTAGCCCAGGTTCTTGAGGTGTGAAATACAACGAAAGGACTAGTCCTACATAATCATTTCTAGGTACAAGGATGCAGTCAAAATATACAGCACAAATAGGTTACATAGATAGTTCAAATCCACCCCATCTAAAGACCATGACAAACCAAGTTAACTAGAGATTGCAGTTCATCAGATTTTTCAGTTATTGAAGACTTGGCCAAGATACACTCTTCAGGAATGATACATTCAAAGACAGCCTTTCAAATGCCTGCACTTGATTCTGCTTCAGGATTTGCTTCAAATCTTGCATGTATCAAACCAGTCAAAGATTATATATGGCTTGGTGAGAACCTGTCACAACTAAAGACTGAAACAACTGTAAATTTTGAATTAATTTAAAAGTTTCATAATAATTTATTTTTTTCTTCTCAGTAAGATAAAATCCATTTTCTTATTTTGTCCCATCAAACCACCATATTATTGTGCTGACTCTCATTATTTGACTATATAAATCAAAACCAGACATATGTATTTTGGGGATTATTTTCATGAAGAAAATTTTATCCATGAATAGGAAATTGAGGTTAAGTAACTGATATCTTGCAAAACAAAACAAAAAAAAGGTGACTTACTTTTGTCTCATAACTTGATTTTCTGTCATTCTTTTAATAGATGTAAAAATATTTTATTGTTTTCATTATGAATTTTGTCAAATAGTCTTCAGGTTGTTTCTGTTTCTGGTTATTTTTAAAAAGCAATTTAAATCTCCCTTGCATATTCAAGTGAGTTTTAGTTAGAGCAATGTATACACTATGGCTGGGTTATGCTCATTATAAAGAATGCAACTCCATTTTTCTTGACTAACATTACTTGCTGAACCATTAACAAGGGTTCATATAGTTATTAAATATGCATAATTTAAAAAAATTTACATTTGTGCACCTGTTGCTATTATTTTTTATTGTTTCTCAGGTGCCCATACCTGCCTGCAAGTTTTGGAGTCAGCAACCTGTAAAAGGGATTATTCATAAATTTTTGAAAATGTCTAACACTGATTGAGCACACTTTTCAATTCAATATTAAATTATACTTTTTTTATAGTGTTTTCTAAAATTGAATAAGAGGTTTCTTTTGTAATTAACCTGAACTTAGAATATTTACTGTATATTGTTTTTTAATGTCAGATGATAAGAGAACTCATGTGTCTTTAACAAAAGCAAATTGTTTACTCATTCAAGGACTCTGTTCAGAGCTCTGTATTTGAATGAATTCCAAATCAGCAGTTCTATTAAGTTGCATGGCAATCGATTGCCTTTTATGTGAGATGAATGGTCATGTTCAACAGCCCCCCTGCTTCTCCCCCATCCTTCTTTTTCTTTTTCTGGCCCACCGCCTTAGATGCCATCACCCAAAGCTGTTAGTCCCAAATGAGATTCTGTTTAGTGGCTATCAGCCACTTCCAGATTTTCACTGCATATAAATGACTGTATTAAGAATTGTAGATGTGATGTGGAGTTATAAACGTAAGCTGAGAAAGAGAAAAAAGTCCAAATGTGTAGCGGAATATTTTCAAATGGGGCCCATGGGAGGATGAGTAGCAGAACATTTTTCTATTTACAACTACAGGAACATTACTAATTGGAAAACATATATTTTTTTCATATAACAAGTTTAGTATCCAGCTTATGGAGATGTCTTCCCTTTAAAAATGCATACCTTTCCTATTATCAATACTGTGCTTTTATATGAGCCTGTTTAACTGCTTTGGACAAAGCTTGTAACAGTTCCATTATGTGTGTATTGGAGGGCAGGGACAGCAATAATGTTTCGATTTATTTTATCGTTGTTTCAGGAGACAGTCAATGTTTCTTTCACCTGTTGTCAAGAGTCCTCATTTTTCAAAGTTTTTGTATTACTAGAATCCTTTCAGTGCTCCAAACAACCCTGCAGGAACACAGTGAAATTCCCTAAAGCATATGCTTTGCAGCCAAACAGTGGCATTCAAAAAAGGCTATAAGCAGCTGCATGAGACATCCACAACCATGAAACTGTGCTTGCATAATTTCCACTTTAATGTACATTACAAAGTGTTATACAAATATCACTTTTGTGTTATCTGACAGTGCAGTGACTTGGTGTTAACATCACAACTTCCAGTTTCCTTAGTGTTACCCCTGTTCTGCATGGAGACTAGTTGTGTTAATGGCAACAAAATCTGCTTAGCAATGGGAATACCAAGTCCGTTGGGAGTGCTTGGGAGCACTCCTCATTTTAATCATATGAATAATCAAGCAAGGTGAGTCTTCTTGCAAATGATAATTGCTTCATGTTGGTGTGCAAAGAAAAGTCTTTGTTCTTGCACTCAGGCATTCAAAGACCGCTTGATCTGCCTCTATAATGAATGTCTAAATTTTTCTGAGAAAATACTAAGTTTCATTGTCTTTTAAAGGTTGTTCTGACATGACCACTGATTTTCATTCATGTTACTGTTAAGGACCTATTTATCCAGAAATAAATAGACATCTGTATTTGTGGCACCTTTATCTTGCACCTCCATGTGACTCATTGTATGTTCTCCATTTGTTAATAATTTATGATTCCTTCTTTCTTCTGGTAAGGCAAGATTTCTTTCCTGCGCCACTGTAACACAGGTGGTTCTCAAATGGGTACATAGCCCTATGTCTAAAATTCAGCAATAGGTCCTTCTCTTTAAAACCTGAAATTCTCTCACCCATATGAAGTACTTTAGATATAAGAAGTGTTGGAAAGGACTACAACCCTGGCCTAGGGTTTCTGCAGGTGATGTAACTAACCTTCTCCTCCTCTGTCCTTCCCCTCTCATAAAATTTTCCACTCTTGTCTTTCTAGTGTTATCACTGCTTCCCCTGGAAACTCTTCACTGACTTCACCTTTGTTCTTATATGTGAAATGTGAACCTTCGTTCTCATCTTTAAAGTCAGGTGCTGTTCCTCAGTGCATCTAATTTCTGTTAAAGTGCCTTTTCTCTGCCCAGTCTTCTTTCCTCTGTGCTCCGTTTGTTCTCTTCACCCCCAACCATCTTTCTACTCTTCCTTTGATAGTCCCACTCCACAATGTAGGAATGGCAGCCTCCTTCCTGTGGGTCAAGCACTCTGTCTTTAAACTCACTTTTTTCACTTCACTTCATACTTTTTACAGTAATGGACTTACATCGTCTCTGTCTGACCCAACTCATACCTCATTATCCCTTAGGCAATTGCAGATGCCTCAGTCCCAAGTGTTTTGAAATCATGAAAAAATGAATTAGAGATCATCAAACTGGTTTAAAATAGTGATTTATAGGCATAGAGAGCGGCATAAATAAGTTTATTTGCTTTAAGAATGAAATTATACTAACTGGTGGGATGAGAGCTTAGCCAAGTATTAGCCTCTACACCAGCATTTCCTGGCTTAGCAGGGACATGGAGCATTTCCTGGGATTAGCTATCCAAATTTCTTCTTCCTCCACTCGGTCATGCTTGATTTGACCATAAAGACTGTCCCCCAAAAAATCACTTCCAGTTGAAAGTAAACCTCTTTCCTTTAGGACAAAAGACTTACTATTGCAGAATGTGAGCTCCCGTGTTACAGTGAGTTCTACAACTCTGGTATACCAGTCAGACTGTCATTCAAGCTCCTGCTAGACTTGAGGCTCCTGTTAAGGCTGTAACTTGACAAGCCAACATAGGCAAACCCAGAACTTGCTTTGTTTATGGTAGTTAACATATAACAGAAGAAAAAATAGAACAAATAAAACATGAATTATGGATACACAATTGTTTTTGTTATGCCCAACTAGTCTGGAGCAGGTAATTTGTTCATGAGCTTTGCAAAACACCATGCAATTAGAGTGCTAAGGATTATTAACAAGAAAAAATGCCTGACAGAAACTGAAATTCACTATTAATAAAGCTCTTTTTTTTTTCTTTCATTGACTATCAGAACTCTTCAGGCAAACTTTCAATTGTCTCTTTTTGGGTCAGTGGTGTACTGAAGTTTTATTCATTCCATAAAGATCTATAGGTCAGAGGTCAAGTACCATGTGATTAACATAAACCACAAAGATCTGAAATCAGGTACAATTTCTTGTGATTTTTCCTACTTCACTAAGAATTTATGTCCATTGGGCTGCCTCAATGCCAACACACTTTTCAGACAGTTTTTAGAAACTTTACAGGCCATGACTAGAAAGTCTCAGAAAATTAATATGTTTAGCACATAAATGAGATGAATACAAAAGGTATAAAGCATGTATCAGCCAAGAAAATTGATGAGCTAGAAAACATTCACTATGGTCTCTTATGTGTGTATCTCTCTCTATGTGTGTATGTATTTTAAATTCACACATACACAGGTGTATGTATATGTGTTTGTATGTGGCTGTCATTTACCTAATAGAGGAAAGTTGTATCAAAGGACCATACACATTTGTAAAATGTATATTTTTATATTTAAAAAGAAAAAGGAATTAAATTGGAGATTTACTTCTTAATGGTTCTTTTCACAGAACTTCCTTACACAGAACTTTGATGTGAGCAGTGCCAGGTTGCTATATCAGTCTTTCTCATACATAATTATGTGGTTATTCACATTAAGCCTATTAAAAAAAATTACTATGTACATACTGATTTTGAAATGTTACTGCTCTTGATCTTTCCCACATAAAGGAGTGATTAACGGAGGGGACTACTTTTAAAATTATTTGTCGCAAAATATTTCTTCATGTGAGCTGCCAAAGTCCAACACGTGTCTAAAATTCATCAAGCAGGAAATCATATCAGATTTTTAACATTGAATAAAAACATGGTAGCAATGTAAGATTGATTTCAGTCATTTCAGTTGAACCATGTTTAGATTTTGTGAGAGTAAACTTGGTGGTTTGCATTTTGGTCTTAGGAAACAAAGAAAAGCTGTGTCATTCTTAAAGGATTTCCCAGAGAGCCTGCAATCTTGATAACACAATTCAAAAGGTACTGAAAACACTGCATATTACTTATGCATTTATTGGGTTTTAATCTCCTAGGTCATGTTTATGATTAACTTCTGAAAAACCTTTTTAAGTAGGAGGCTCAGGATCTAATACCTCAAGCATGGTATTTTGTCAAACACATGACCTTTAAAGAAGTGCAAAGGTTTTTATTATATTTTGAATGACTGTCATGGAGCCCACTGTCAATTGAAGAGGTAAGAGGATTTTCATTTTTAAGTTTATTATCAAATAATGATGACAGCACGAACCTTGCTGTAGTTCTCAATTCACACTTGCTTTCTACACACTGGGTTTGGCCAAATATCTTTCCTGTCTTCTAATGGTCAATTTCACTCACTCTCAGAGGACCGTGAATATAAAATTTTCTTTTAGTGGTCATACAGTCAATATTTGTTCTGTGCTGAAGAGTCCAATTCTGTATGCAGAAATTACCTTTTTCATGGCAATGTCTTCTAGAGCTTCCTCAAGAGTTCCCTCACTGTACTGAAATGCATATCAAGAAGGAAATGTTTAGCATTGCTTCTTCAAGCTGCTATTGCTAGAAGTACAAAATATTTTAGTACAGTTCATGTAAACATCTCATTTTGCTTTTATCAGTATAGTTTTGGGGTTTTTTTTTAATACATCATCAAAGCATTTTACTGAATACCAGACAGAGCTCCTTATTACTCAGCTGTAAAAAAGAGATAAAAGATGCCATCTTTAGGCACCTCTTCTCTACCACTGTGTTAAAAATTATTGCGAGGGAAACTTATGGACACCACGAACTGACCAATATGATCAAGGTAATGCCGTTTATTGTTGTGAAAACACCCCTTAAATAGCACACACACTGCAAACCACCCTGTGACTCGTTAATACGAATAACACACAACTCTATTGGTGTAAAATAAAGTCCTTGTGACTTCTGTGCCGTTGTTTTTCAATTCTTCTGCTGCAGTTTCTGTAAGTTTACATTCCTCTTCACAGTTGATCTCCACAGAGGCTTCTTACAAGCAGCTTCTCACGGCAGTCTTAGAGGCCCTGCAACATAACTGCATCTAAAATTGCAGGGTCGCTCACATGCCCATTTTTTGCAAGAAATTTCCCAACAAAAAATCATGATAATTTCAGGTAGTTTCGGTGTTTTTGAATAAAGTTCCCAGCTCTTTAGGTGCTGATTTTCAGAACTAATCTAACTTAAAAGAATTTAGGGTAGTTCTGCTGCCTTCAGTATCCATATGAGCTCCATTTATAAAGTCTACCAAGATCAGGCAATGAATTTCTCGGTGAGACATCCCAAAATGCCTGCTTAATAGTTATAGAATCATAGAAGGGTTTGAATTGAAAGGGACCTTAAAGATCATCCAGTTCCAACCCTGCTACCGTGGGCAGAGACACCATTCACTAGACCATGTTAGTCAGAGCTCCATCCAGCCTGGCCTTGAACGCTCTGGAGATGAGGCATCCCCAGCTTCTCCAGGCAACAGATTCTGGTGTCTCACTACCCTCACAGTGAAGAACTTCCTCCTAATATTTAATTTAAACCTAATCTCTTTTAGTTTGAATCCATTCCCCCTGGTCCTATCACTACATGCTCTTATAAAAAGTCCCTCTCTGTCTTTCATGGAGACTCCCTTCAAGTCCTGGAAGGCTGCAATCACGTTACCCTAAAGCCTTCTCATTTCCTAGCTGAACAACCCCTATTGTCTCAGCCTTTCCTGCTTCCTCCCTAGTAATCCTGGTGGAACCTCCTCTTGACCCACTCCAACAATGTCTTTCCTGTGCTGAACACAGCAGAGCTGAGCACAGAACTGCAGATGGGATCTCACAAGAGCAGAGGGAATCACCTCCCTCTACCCTCTGGTCACACTGCTTTTGCTGCAGCTGATAACACAATTGGCTTTCTGGGCTATAAACACATGTTCCTAGCTGATGTCCAGCCACTCATCTACTACCCCAATAACTGTATTTTGGTTTCAAATTCTGACAATTAAAATGTTATGATAAAACCAGTAAGCACAACTAATAACAGAGATGGAATCTATTCTATATAAATGAGGTAGTGTTTCTTACTCAAAAGTGACAATGGCATTTTGTCCATATGAATATTTTAAAATTGAGTAGATTTTCAAAAAGAAAAACAATTTAGGGGAGTCTTTGCTTTTGTGAGGGAAATTAATCCATTACTGTGGTGATAGAGCATAAACTCTGCACAGATGCAAAATATTTTCGTTTTAGCAATTTAACTACTCGTATATGCTTAAATACATTCATAGTTAAGTGTCACTATGCATCACATGTAAAATATTGTAATGAAAATATAAGGTTAGGTTAATTATTGGAAGTTGTAAATTGCAGAATACAGCCAATTTTTAACTGTTGGTTGGTTTCTATATTGAGTCAGTTGAACTATTAAAAGGAAAATGCAATTGCAAAGACATCTGGATAAAACTTTGTAAGATAACTGTTTGATACAAGCATGCGAAGCAGTTAAGCATGTCGCCCAAAGAACTACAGTCCTGGTGTTTTATTTACCTTTTCAGTATTTCAAGGTTGCATGGTCTGGGTACATAGGTGGGTGATTGCTTAAAGTTTATCACTGTTTGTAAAAGGAATGTTGGTGGCTCAAGACAATATGCATATTATAACTAAAATATATTTTTCAAATGACAGGAAGTATGTAATAGTGTAATAATTGGATAGTATTATCCAGCTGACCATTTATTTGACATATAAGATCCATTCCTTAGAAATAATGTGCAAAACCTGAAGTGAATATGTATGCAGTAATAAAACTGAAGTGAATACACCCATGGACTGTTTGGGACTTCTCAGGGTGTAAGACCTACATCATATGAAATGTCCTTTTCTTCATTTGTATGTGTGTAGGAATAGCCTCTACTTCACTCATGATTTTGGGGAAAGGATCCTGTAGTGTGTCAAAGCTTTTCTGATGAATAAAGAAGTTGCTGCACTAGAACTTTGGTGTTTAAAAACAGAGAGATTAATCTTGCAACAACAGTATCTAAAGGCCCTGCTTTTGTGCTTCCTGTACCAGAAGTTACAATAAATAAACAGAAGCAAAGTTTGATAGTGTTTGTGACTAAATGCAGTGGCATACCATTCTTACTTGTGAGATTTGGATATATCTCCTTGTATGCAGAATAAAAATAGTTAATAGTTAATATTATCTCACAATTGCTTGTTGATTGTCTCTTATTTAGTAAGGGGTTTACTATGCTGGTATCAGTGAACATTAGCTTCAGGTCTCAGATACGTGATATTGATCTAACGTTCTTTTACGTTCTGTTCTGACATTTATCCTGAAACTAAGACTGTAGCTAAGTTTGATGTCTAAGTGGATGAAAAAAATTTTAATATTACTATTACTGAGTTTCGAGCTGCAATTACTTTGATATTAATTTTTTGCAAGAGAAGAAACAGGACTCTTAATCACTAAAAATAATCAGCTTTGTAATACAGAGGAAGCAGGAATGGACCCCGGAGCAGCTTGAATCAGCAAGTGAGAACTATACATTCCATTTATGAAATTTAAGGGGAACTGGGGACACAAGTCTGGGTATCTCATCATCTTTCTGATGCTCGCTGAAAAGAATCGGATTTACAACAGACAATTGTAAATGAATATGACTTACTCAAAATTATTAACTTAATTTGAAGGCTATGAACCCACTGTCAAAGAGAGATCAACCACTTCTTGTATTGAAGATGATGGATTTTCTTTTTTTTATGTAATATTGTGTTTCTACTTGCAATTTTTATTTATTGCAGACTACCATGATAGTACACATGCATTTTGGAGGCTTCAGAATGCAAGAACTGAGGATTTTTTATACTATATCCCTTGAAATTTATAAAGCAAAGTAAAAAAAGTAGTGTCAGTGCTGGTGCACTTATTGAAATTGTGCGTGAATATGTATATGGTATTGCATTTGTTTTGGTGGACAGAATGAGCTAAGTAAAACATTGCCTCATGTATTCCCAACCAGCTGTGCCCACTGCAGCTTTGCAGTTTGTACTTCAAGGGCTGGTGGAACGGATTAATTGTTACAGGGTTATAATCACAGCAGTTCAAAAAATCAAGCGATTCTCCTTACTAGGATGTTTCAGCCTAGGTTTCTCATGGCTGTTCAAAAGATAGTCACATCTTTTAGTCTCTCATTATCTCTACAATTCTTGAATGTATATGTATGTATACATTGGTTTTATTTATAGCTGCTTATATATGTGAAGTCTTTGTTTTCCGGTAAACTATCACAAAGCTCTTGGCTGAACAATGTTGAGGAAACATTGTAGTCTTGAGGATTTACTGCTTAATTTGAAGCTCCAGCTGCGCAGGAAGACATCAACTTTTCCTGATCTAGTTTTGATGATAAAGCAGGAGGCAGAGGCGGCTAGTATTCAATGTCTTCCATGTGGGAAATAACTGTGATCTCTTATGTCTTCTCATTAGAAATTCCATAAAAGCCATTTAAAACTGACAGAACACATCCCTTCAGTTCTGGTACACCTACTCCTATCAGGACCTTCTGCTGTGATTTAAAACACCATATGTTCATATGTGCTTGTTCTGAAATTTGCACAAATTATTCAAGATTAAATATGGGAATTAAAAGCAAACAATTTCCATTAGATATTCTCCAAATCCAAGAAGCTCTATAAAGTAATCCAGTACTTGACATCCTCATTAATATTTACATCCTTATATAGTCCAGGTTGGCACCACATCAGTCACGACAAAGGAATCATAAATGTGTTTACTACTTGAAGCAACTGGAATTAAGAAAGGCAAACTCATTCGCCTAAGCCAGTTAACAGAATCAGCTAATTAATACTGCTTTGCTGTACATCTCGTAGGAAGCTGATGCTGTGGTGTTCCTCTGCTTTACTTCATTCATTGTGTTGGTTTAAGTGCTGAAACACTGTATTTTGTAGTTTCTGCACCATAAAACTTCTTTAATTTGATGAAAACAATAGTTTAATGTTCCCCTAATTACCTTTTATTTTAGTTCTAGCCCTGGACATACAAGTGGAAACACTGATTTTCCAGAACCCAGCAGTGAAGGAGGCTTTTTAATGAGGCACAATTTAAGCTTGACTATTTGGAGTACATTAATTAAATAATTCGTAGTTCTTCCTCTAGACTGACTCTAAAGTTTTTGGGAGTGAACTGGTGAGATTATTTCATAATTAGTAGCATCTTCAAGCATTTTAAATTACTTTGGTAAAAGTAAAAACATAAATAACTTGGTTTATCCTTTGGCCGCTTTTCAGTTGCACAGCATTGTATTACGGCCTGGATATTTAATTGTTCTTTTTCTTCTTAAAATACCTTCATAATTATGTGTTGATAATATCAGACACTATTAACACTTGTATAACGTTTTTTAAACAACAGATAATTCTTCTTGTCGTAGAAGACACTTCGTTACTGAGCTCTCTTTTGTATTGTCTTAATGAATGTGTGCTGAATTTTTTTCTGTAGAATTTTGTCCATTAGCATCATTTTCAAAATAGAATTTGAGTCTAAAAATGAGTAATATAATCTCCAAGACATATGTAGTACAACAGTGTGTATAGTATGATCCCTATTCAAATTAATAAGAATATCTTGGCTTTAGGGTCCTTTTTCATGACACCGTTTTGCGAAAAACTTTATTCTTCAGTAAATTCACTCATNTGCAACAACTGACAGTACAGACTGTTATAGATCCCTTTGGGGCAAATCTACTGTTTACTAACACTCCACTGTGTTGACTCCTGAATTAGGAAACATGAATTACAGAACTGTCCTCATGTTTTAAGGACTTGAATGTTTCCTAACTAGTATATCTCACAAATTGCTAACAGGTGACATCCTAAAATAATTACTTTTCACATTTTAAATTTTGAATAGTGATTACATTAAAAATCGGACCTTTTGAGAAAACTAGAACAAAAAAAAATAAATAAAAGACCACCAAAAGCAAAACCAAACACCTTTCCCCAGCACTCCCTAAAAAAAAAAAAAAAAAAAAAAAAAAAAAAAAGAAAAAAAAAAAAATTTTTCTTTTTTAAACTCTTTTTTTTTTTTTTTTTTGGGGNNNCCAACCCCTCCCAAAAAAAAAAAAAAAAAAAAAAAAATCAGGAAAAATAAAAGACTTTTCCTTTTTAGACTCTCTTATTTCTGTTTCTCTGAGGATGAGGAAATTGAAACAGGGAGATAAGTTACTTGTTGATGTCCATAAAAAGAGTTGATTGCAAAATCAAGATGCAAATCTGAGAGACCCACTTCTTAGTCCTGACCCTTAGTATTAAATTACAAATAACACATATCCCTGAATTTTGAATCTGAAAGTTCAATCTTCTCAACAAAAGAATGTCTGTGACCTACCTCTAAGGAGAACACTGTGATGAACTTTTATTCCCCATAAGAGAAAGGCAACTTCAAATTCAGACAGAAATCATAAAGGTTCAGTCAGATGTCGTTCAAACTTTTCAAAATACTGCATCTCATAAAAACACCTTCTTTTTTCTTTCCCTGACCACGCTGTTATCTGATAGCATTTAGTAGACTTGTAACAACAGTCCAGCATACAAGTGGCTGTCATTTGGTTTGTCTGACCTTTTCACCTTATATCATCCACAATATGTAAAAAGCAAGGCATGAATTTAAACACTGCCTTTTTGTGTGAACTGTTTATCACTTTACTGATATCCTGACCATCAAAATGTGCCCTGCATTTCCCAAATGCAGAAGAAGACAGCCACCTGCCAGCAAGCACTTCTAAGAAAGAATATCCCCAACCTACATGCCGCTACTTTCGATAAACAGAAGCACAAGCCTATTTGCAATAGTGACATCTAGTGACGCTCAGTCATATTTGTATATCACCCTCTTTGCCAGCTTTAACTTTTTGCAGCTTTGTACCCACTCACCTTCTCCACGGACACCCCC
>VWZG01005558.1:837-12168 GCA_013396735.1 Grallaria varia | reverse complement strand
TTTTCCTCATGAGCTTCTTTATTTAGCAAAACTTCAGTTTATTTCAACATCAACAAGTTATTATTGAAGTTCCTCACACCTTAAACTCATTGACTAGTGCCATTCTATTGTAAGAGAGTTATTGTCTACTCGCATCAACATTTTTACTTCCAGTTTTGACAATAAGTCGCCAAGGAACATTTAATTAAAGACTGAAAATAACTCAAATATTTGCATTGGATTTTTCATGTTAGCATGGAGGGAGACCTCAGAATAATTTAAAATGGATTTGATGTCATCCACAGCTTTTTAATATGCTATGCATCATAAAATGATAAGTAACTCCTCATTATCATAAAACCCTAAAACAGATACTGACAATTACAAGAGTTTGATTAGTTTTCAGTGATGCAATAATTCCTATTTATAAAGATATGATAAGCATCTCAAAAGCTTTTGTAGGACGAGAGATCATATTACGTAGATTTTGTATGCTTTTTCTGGAAATCTACAACAACTAAACTCTAATTTGTTTTCAAATACTATGATTACAATAGTGAGTCTTCCACTTGTCTAATTTTTATCAGTTCTATATACTTGTTGTCTCCAGAGTGAGAATATAGATCGACTGTACGTCAGTTTATTTAACTTTTCACAGATTTCATTTTGATTTTAGATATGACTCAGTGATCTCAATATTTATGCTATTTTAAAGAAATTATGGACTTAAAATACAACTACTGGTTTATTTAAATTCATACATTTTTATGGACCTCATGAAATCTCACTTTTAGAAAGCATTCTATTCTGGGATTTTTGTCTCTGTTGGTGTAAGCCAAGAAAAAGAAAATTCCAAACAGTCTAGGGCTCTTGTGAAGAAACGGTTTGAACTGTGAATACCTATACTGGGTCACTACTTGGTTTGGCAAGGAAATGGACTGGATTGCTTTAACTGGTAGCTAGAAAGCATGACTTGCTCATGTTGGTATAATGCCAGAATATTAAAAAAAATCCTTGTTTGGGGAACTGGTGAGAATAAGTGCATTCTTGTTTCTCAGTCAATAACAAATTCTCCTCCTATCTTCCACTTCTTCATTATCAGTTCAGTTAAAGCTACTGGAAAGGCATCTTTTACTAAGATGATGATAATATTAACAACATTTACAGGCCTTTTTCAGAATTGTGACTTTGCTGTTCCATCCCAACAGAACAAATTCGTAGTAAAATTTATGTTGTTAATGCAGCCATGCTTACACCAGCACATCAATATGTACAGTTACAGGTTATGGATTACAAGTCTTAAATAAAGTCATTTTGTTGTATGCTTGAGGTCCTTGCTACAATTCCAGGTTTCTTCTGTGTCTGGCTCCTGGCTAAGTGTGTTGACAGGGGCCAGGCACACTTTCTCCTGAATTACTTCAGACTACTCTGTCCTTGTCATTCTGTCCAGCAGTGATGTTTTTTGCTCCTGGATACTGGTGGCTCCAGGATTCCAGGTTAATGCATAAGACTTGAAGATCACTTCTCAGGAAGGATTCAGATTTCCTACTCAGAAAAGTAATTGGTGATACCTAGAAGACGTGTAGGAACCTGGTTTAGTGGTGGACTTGACAATTCTTGTTTAAGAGTTGGACCGAATCATCTCATAGGTCTTTTCCAACCTGAATGATTCTGTGATTCCATGATTCTTAATGCATAAGCTAGGTCTTTAGAGTTTAGCACTGCTACCCAACAACATTAACCAAGTAGTAAAATGCTACCATAATTTGCTAGTGAAAAGCACTGGAATGAGAAAACACAATTTAAACCTTTAAATAATTGTTTCAGAAACTGTAAGAAATAGGACAACATACCAGAAACTGCATTTTGGCAAGTGATGTAAGAAATACAGTCTGACATACATAGCAGAGGGTAATGGGTATCCAGGAGACATTTACTGCTATAATAGCTCAATATATGGAGAAATTGAACTCCTGCAGTCCTATGTACATTTTCAGGCAGAATGATTGAAGCTATTGCTTCAACTTTGCAAATAAAGAGCAAATCAATACTTTGGGCCTACTTGGAACTCTTGGCCTGTTTTTCTCTACGTGGCCTTCAAAGTGATGATCCAATCCAGGACTCACCCAGTAGCAAGAAAGAGTACTGGCCTGGGACAATCATCTCCTAGAGACATTACTTCACACAGACTCTATTGCAAAGTGGAAGGATCATGCGAAGTAGCATGAAAAGTCTGAATTACAGGTAAACTAAATATCTCCAGCTGGACAGTCCACAGAATCCTGAACTAACTGTCCTAGTTATGGTGGCTGGGACCAGTTTATCACCGTGTTAATGTAACTGGAACTGTGTATTCCATACCCTCTCTGCCATTTATCATGAACTGTTAATGATGCATTGTTTGCAACAGCTGCCCAGGACACACCTGACACCTCAGGCTATGAACTGGGTGCCTGAGAAAACAGAGATAAGAGGGTTCCCTGTCTTCACACCAATGATTCAGGTGTGATAACTCCCCTCTGGGAATCATTAACACCTTCACACTCAACCTGAGGGGTCACGTCTGCTAATGGGCGATCAAGTAGGCCAAAATATCCTGTGACTCACTGAGTAAATTGCCCATTGTGAAAACCCTCACCCTGGGGGAGGTACTGGGTGTTCCTATCTGAACCCAAGCGTATATAAGCTTGGGGTTTTAGGACTTGGGGCACTCACTCACTCGTCAGACTGAGAGGAGGACCAGAACCTCAACAGGACTGCAAGGACTACTGTTTGTGCCCCAGGGGGCTGGGTTGTACGACTGAGTTTTGAGGGCTGAAACCAATTTTTTCTTTTGTATCAGTGTATGTATTTTAATCTTTTTATTAAATTGTAGTTCTGGCTTCTAAACCCTCTTGAGCTGGGTTCATTACTCCTGCTGGTTTACTTTTAAACCAGCACACTAACATATACTAGGAAAGACAATTGACTGCCTTTATTGTAGAGCAATTTATAGGATATGCTTTGTTTGTTGAGTTGCTTGTGAACCAGTGTTTTTTCAAATTTGGATTGCAGTCCAGAGAATACTAACTACTGGTATTGATAGAATGCCATTTTTTTGCTGTTTCTGAAAAGCAAGTAAAAAGACTTTTTATAGGTTTTGATGTGAGGAAGGAACAGCAAATATTTTCTTTCTGGCTAACACTCCTAGACACCCAGGAAAAATCTGTAGAGATTATAATATTTTCTCTCTGAAACTTAAAAATCTGGTGAGGAATGGTGCTACACAGCATCCATAGGAGCCATTGTACCATAGGCATTGTGTAAGCTACTAAATTGCTAGGGCAGGAAAGAGCATCTAATTCTTTAAATGCATCCTGATATTTGCAAGGCAACTTAGTATCCCTACTTCCTAACAAAGAAACCAAAACTTAGATGATTCTGTTTAAAAATCACAAGATTTTCCCATAAAGTGTATTTTCCAATATTAATTAGAAATACATTTGCAAAATATCTTTTCTTATGACATACATTTTCCCCTGAAAGATAAGTGTTAGGTATGAAAAAGAACTTGGAGAGTCACATATGGCAACAAGAACAGGCCAGTAAACTTTAAAAGCTGCATTGTAATCCTGAACATTACAATGGTTAAATCACAGCTGGCTTATTAGAAAATCTATCCTAGCTTCCTCTGAAGTCATTGGAATGAGATATTGTTAGAGAGAAGATACTGGTACCAGATAACCAAATTCTGATTCAGTAAATCAACTGCTTTGTTGTATGGTCAGGCAGTTTCCCATCTTGCCCTATATATTTACTTTCAGCTATCAGGTTGCAAAGTCACATTGTGGAGTAATCTGACTATGCCTTAGGCCTAATTTTGGCATCCCTCTTTCCAAAGTGAAAACACTTGCCACACAGTACTGAAGAATTTCACGAAGTTTTACAAGTCTATGTGAATTAGGATTTGTTAAGAGTTGTATCTCGTCTAATGGAATGTACTATACAATGATTTAGCTGGAAATATTTGTATTGGATTTGTTAGAAATGAGTAAAGCTGCATTTTCAATTATTTTAGATTTTTCGGTGAGTGCTATATCTGTCTCCCATAAGACTGACAAAAGAGAGCATTTTGCATTTTTTTTTGGCGTTTTTTGTTCAATTCCTGTAGAATGTGGGTTCTCAGCTGAAGACCTTGCCTTGCTATAGACTGAAGACCATGCCAATTGCATTCTGATCTATCAGAAGGAATTCTGACATGGAAAACACTGAAAGTACAGGGACACTGACTTAATTTTAAATTCTCCTTTGAGAATCCAACTACTACAGTAGACAGATTTTCATAAGACATTTAAGCTCTGTTCTTATGCTAATCAACATTAAAACTTGCACTCTTGCTCATCAATTGAATAGAACATTTAATTGTACCTATCTAAGGGCATAACAGTTATCCTTATGGTAAACAGCTGTGAATGGGTTCTCAAGGTACTCTAGCAAAGTAACCACAATTTAGGTAGGTGAGCTAGAATCAGCTTCTTGACAAACCCTAAACTAACTTTCTTGGAGAGTGTTAAAAGCAATTGCCTGTAGCAGAGGTTGCAATGCAGACAATAGAATCCTTGTGGGACTTTAGACATACCACAAAAAGTTTTTCTGAAGATCTATACATGTACTACATACTGCTTAAACAATTAAAGAGCTAATACGATAACAAATGTGTACTTGGTTTATTGCTTTTACTGTTTGAAGTATTTTTGAAAGCTCAGTACGCATATTAAGATACACAGGCTGCCTGCTTTTTTGGTGCAGTTGCTTGAAAAATATTAAAAAATTTGGAGTAGCAAGGGTGACCTCCAGTGTGCAATTAAGCTTTTGTCATTACAACTTAGAGGTAACAAAATATTTTCTTGGCCTACTATTAACTTCGATTATACTACAAAACCAACTTTACTTCTTGCGCACAACACAGAAATTCCAAACACTGCCTTCTGTTTTGAACTATGATTTTCTGAGAACATTCCAAGCTTATCTGTATCACATTGAACAGTGTAAAAAATAATCAGCTTAAAAGAAAAACCAGAAAATTTGTCTTTTGCCCCTGTCCAAATAGAGATTATCACAGTCTAAATTTTTCTCCTAAAATAAGAGTAATTGAAATTAATGTATTACAGAAGCTTTTGTATTTTAAGAATACAAGAGCATTATAGATTAATAGTGGTACTACTGTGTACCAAATACCTCAGCTCACTGTTCAACTTACATGTATTTCATTGCAAACCAGAGCAAATTTGAAATATTCAGAAATTCTAAAAAGACAAAGAACTTTTTGAGAACTTATGGTAAAGTTATTTTCATGTCTCTTGGCAAGCTAACCATATGGTACAGTGTCTAATAAACTCCACAAATACCTATACTGACTATCACCCATTCAAGAAAAAAGTAATACTCATGTTCCAAAGGTAAATTCATTATATTGATGAGTTGTGTCAGATTGATATCTTTGAATGAAATCTTTATCTTTAAACAAAACGCTAACAGACATCAACATAATGAATTCAACACTAAGAACATTATTGTTATATACCTTTTTATATCCATTACCAGTACACAACTTACCTTTTGGTGATTAATTGGGTCTGCCAGCCATTATACATCCCTATTTTCAGAGGGTTATAATGTGAAAGTTAAAATTTGCTTCAGGCCTATTTCTGGCATATTGTGCAAGGTATCAGGCTAGACTTGTTTGTTGTTTTTTTTTTCATAGAAAGTACCTTCATACATCACCAGGAAAATGTAAATATTGCATACCTCTATAGTGTACACCCTACACTTTAAAATGCTTATAAAGTAGATTATGATAAAGTCAGAAACTGACTTTCTCTCTTCTAGAAAGCAGTGTGTCATGAACTCACACATAAACTCAGTGATGGCACACAAACTGTCTCACACTAGCATCAAATATGCACATTATCCATAGTGCAGGCTGAATGCAAGATGCCTAGAGAACACAGCAAACTCCCTGGCCATGCAAGGTGTTGTGAACACTGTGTTTATTGTACATGAACACACAGAAACTTTAGATCTCAATAAAAGTAAAAGGAATGCTGATTCAATATATTGTATCAAGATTAGGAAAGCTTTAAACAATGGCAAATAAACAAACCTTTCTCTTTCTTTACAAGAGGGGCAGATGTACTAGCATTTTTGTTATGACAATATAAAGTCATGATTTAAATAGTTGGTGAAAGTATTGGTTTTCTGAGTCCAGTTAGAGCTAAAATACGTTAAAGTAACTAAAGAATTCTCTAAAGGGGCACATCTATTTCTTATAATACCCATTTATAACAGGAACCATCATGTCTTTTGAGGCAATTCATTGTTTTTTATATTTCATAAAACCAGGGTTTGAACTTGATGGAGAGTTAAACAATAAAATAATCTAAAAAAAATTTTGGTTTTGACACCTGAATATTATTTCGGTCATAGGGTGGAGAATGCAAGAAAACATGTTGTTCCAGCGTCATTACAAGCTATATATTGTTGTTTGGCCTACAGTTTTTTAAAGTGTTTGGCACCACAAAAAAGCTATAAATCAAAGATACAGGATCATAATATTCTATTATGAACCTAGGCACTGGTTGATGTATTTCTTTTTCACTAGTTTCTTTAATAGTGGCCATACACATATATATGTTCACAACATGAAAGAAGAACTGCATTCAATTCACANTTAAACCCTTGCATTAAATTTAGGTATATTAAGTACTTAAGTTACCAGTATAGAAATACCCACAGAAATTTTAGCGCAATTTTCAGACATATTTTTTTTTTCTGAAGTAAGTTTATGTTTACCCATTGACTTTAGCACAAGGTTTTAGCAATCTGTATGCTTTTTTAAAGTAGAGACCTTCCCCCACCCTCTATCTCTGTATCCGGAGACCATTTTAATTCACTCACCAAGAAAGTCTCTTAGGGGCTGGTATATGTGGTAACTGAGGAGTCATTATTGCAGCTATCAGTTTTCATACAGACTGGCTAGACCTTTACATTACTGATGACCCACATTAATTGTTCTTTCCTTGCAGCTGTCAGCATTGCCTGACAGCATATTATGGACTACATGGCTACAAAGTCAGCAGCAATGAGGCCATGATCATGCAGATATAAGTAGCAGACTATTGATAATAGGCCTTAAATCAAATATTCGTGGCATAAGTATGAGATTCTTATAAGCCAGTAGCATTGTGGGACTTCCTGCTTACTTCGATCTACTATAAAACTAACTTACACCACACCTGAAAACATTACAGGAATGTGTAAATAGCAACACCAAAAATAAGTAACAAAGCCCCATTGCTTTCTGCAAGTCACGATGAGATATAGCAGAAATTTTCCTTAACTGTTATGTATGGCAGAAATAGTACACAATACCTGCCATTACACTAATGCTCTTTTCCTCTCTGCTGGAAGCAGCACTTTTGTTGTGCTTTGAAACTCTCACTACAAAAGCACTTCAACTTGTTATGGCCATTTAACAAGGAGAATGGGAGAATGTGTACAGTTCAGCAGCACTCTTTACCAAACTGAAAGCACCCTGTTAAAAACAAAAGCATCTAATTTGTCCTAGACATAAATAATAAAACAAACCAAGAGTTCCAATCAAATTTAGTAACAAAATATTAGGTGATAAACAGAATGTAGCCTGCCTTGTTGTTTAGTATTCCTTAGTTATCACCATATTGCTGTGTGTCTGTCATCATCAGGAAAAGAAAAAAGTGTCTCACTCAGCTGCTCCCCTGCTTGTTTAGTTCACTACATTCCTGTAAAGTGGGAGAAAATAAGTGTCATTTAATGAATAGTGCTATTCTTTGTCTGACAGCTTCATATCTGTTAGGTGTAGGAGGCCTAGTACTTTCCTTTCTGGTAGTTTTTGACAGTGTGCTAAATTCCTCCCCCAAAAGGCCAGTGTATACATTCTGCTAAAAGAGGTTTCGTCTATCCTGAATGACTGCCCTCTTTTAACCCCCTTCAGCTTCTGTTCTTACATTAATTGAGCTGATCAGATTGGGCATATGAATTTGTCTTTGATGTATTCGTATGTTTAGTTGAGGCTGCTCTGTGCTCCCATTGGCAATCGGGCAGAGCTCTCAGACAAATAGGGCTGTTTCCATAGTAACAGGCGATAGCTAGGGATCTCTTGAAAAATATTTTTATTTTAAAATTCAGACTGGAAAATTCTCACTGGATATGGTTCTCAGTTCTAAACATGTCATATCTAATGATGGATGCAATTAGGAATCCCACCAGTGCTTTAAATAATAAATTAGGCTAATTTTCTAGGCCTAGTATGATGACATACAAATATTAAAAAGGAAACGCTCTTTTTTTACCCACAACAAAAGATTTACTAATGACTTCTGTTTCTAGGATTTTAAAATTAATTGAATGGTGAAATTAAGTGATAAAGCTGCTTATGTGCTGGGGATGAGAAGCCTGGAGGTGAACTTTTTTCTTTTTAAATACTTCAAGCTGCTTTGGTATTTGGTTATTCCACCAAAAGCAGGTGAAGAAATCATTCTACAAATGCTATAGCAGTTGGTAAATCTCAGAGGGTGAAAAATGCCCATAGACATTTTAAATTACTGAGTGTGAAGTTGAACATGAGTTTTGTAGGCCCTGGTAATCTGAGAATGCCAGGATTTTACCTCTAAAATTTAATTTGAAATACAAGGAAACAAACAAAAAAAAGGAACTGGGGTGGGGGAGGGGAAAGGGAAAGAAAAATAAGAAATAAAGGAAAAGAAGGGGATATGATGGTTTGCAATTTAATTAATTAATTAATTGTAATTTAAATACAAATTTTGTATTAATCTGCCTACTATTATTTTCTCTGGAAATCAGCTTCCTGACATTGGCTTTTATGATTCTGCCTGTCAATGTGCAATAATAGAATTCCAGGGTTTTGCTTCAACATATAATTATACTACATTGAAATCCATTGATATGATCATCTTTTATGCTACTTCCAATTAGATATGTTCCATCTTGAGGGGTCAGTCCTTTATATCTCAGCATTCAGGAAAATTCAGTTAAATGTTAGAATTTGTCAATTCCTTGAAAAACAAGGTTATGTTTTAATTACTTCACTTGAAATCTATAGTATATCTGCAGTTGTCATAAGGGAAAGACAGTTTTAAGGAGTCTAAGGGTCATAATCACACGGAAGTAGTCACAATGTGGTGAAAAAAACCTAAAAATCCTCTTGCACTATATTAATTCTGTGAGTCTTATACATGGATTTGCATTGTTAAGGTGCTGCTGATTAGAAAGAGAAAGAAGTAAAAAAACCATTTCCTATATCTTCTGAATGGTTACTCTTCTCTCCTCCGCTGATTTTACAGATCAGGAATTTTGTACATTTTAAATGTATACTACAATTTCAAATAAAATTTTTGCACTATTTTAAATGATAAAAGAAAAAAACCAACACAGTCATACTTCGTCACCAGAGAGGAAATTAGAGCCTTACTGAAATTTGATCATTGTCTTCATTAGACTCACACTTTCAGTCTGGGAATGTCTCTTATTAAATTAAGGGAAAATAAAGTCTGAGACCATTGTAAAAGTCCATTTAAGAGCAAAGCATACTACTTTAACAGTTTGTTGCCTTCTAATAGTGGGATTACAAAATTGGGCTCTGAATTTACTTTTCAGTTTTATTATTTCCAGTTCTTAAAACAGATTTCTGACATAGTTATTTTTTTATTTTATTGCCTTAAAAAGAGATATGACAAATAATTTAGTTCAATTTAATAAAGTGATCCCTGTGTTAGAAATTTCCAGCATCTCATTTTGAGCATGGTCAATCTAATCTTTTTAACATTTATACAAATAAATATCTAGTCTGTTGATAGTTTTCAACTACAGATTCTGCATTTTTTATAAAGTAGGAGTTGCTTTATCTCAGCAAAAAAATGTTTTGCACAATATTGTGCACTGTGAGGCAACAGCTGATGTGGCTTGTGATCTTTCCAAGCATCACTTATGAGAGAGAAAGCAGTAAGACAACTAAGTTTTGGTCAAAGTAAATATTAATAATAGTTAAAAACATGGAAGAGAAAATGAAATTAATTTCATCATTAATAGTACTCATCAAATTGCAGCGCGTAATCATGTGACTGGATAACGATCAGGCCTATTACTAGGCTGGAGGCAGCCTTAATGTTGACCATACAGATATGAGGACCTGTGTGTCATGGGACTTGGGCACATACCCTACCAGGTAAAGCAAAGTGGTCCACAATCCCCCAAGCCTAGTTATAAACATATGTCATGGTTTAGGAAAGGTACCCTCCAGTGTCCCCACCCAGACTCTCCAAACCACACTGGTGCTCTGTCTCCCTCCTCTGTTTTCCCTTTCCCATCCCTGCTGTGGTGGAATGGAGAGAAGAATTGGAGGCACATAAGAACATGGGTTGAGATAAGAACAATTTACTGAAAACAGCAATGAGACAAGAAAATGAACAGTAACAGGTACAATAGTAATGACAGAGGGTATGAGAAAAGAAATGATTCACGTGGAAAAAAACCACCACAGTTAATAGACGATACCAGACAGGTCCCTCCACCAGGTTTTCTCAATCAGGAGGAACCCTTCCTTCCCAGGAGAAAGTCCCTTCCTGTGCCCCTGCCAGTGACACGAGGTGGTATAGAATAACCTCCATGTCCTAGCCATGTTGCATCGCAGCTACTGCAAAAATTATCTTGGTCCTGGCCAGCACCAGGACAACATAGCATCACTGTTTTTAACAATATTAGCTTGAAATGAAGTAAATTTATCATGTTACAAAACCCAGCAGTAACACTGCTAGCACACAAGATTAGATCTGAAAAGGCAGATGAAGTCATAATTTATTTTATGAATATAGGGCTGTATATGTATATTGTAAGTCTGAATCAGATACTCCTCTGTTAGAAGAAAATGAATCTGTCAGTACAGGAAGAAATATCTTACAGTAGTAAAAAAAAATTGTTCAAAAATACATTATGCTAACTATAAACAGAAATAGTTCATTATAATTGAAAGGTATTTTAAATAGGATGGAAGATTAGGAACTGATTCTGTATCAATGAAATTAATGTGTATCCTACAAAAAATATGTAAATTCTTAAATTCAGAAACCAAAAATATTTGGTTTAATTTAGCATATCTATATATATATATCAAATATTTAAAGTGAAAATAAAGCCAATATGTACACAACACACAATCAGATGCTTTGAAAAAAATGTTAGGCACTGAATAGATGGAGAAAATTAGATACATAGATAGTAAAAGATTATGAAACATGTGGTGACGTTTCTGGTTTTGGG